>OY726520.1:49393337-49991699 GCA_963383655.1 Bathymodiolus septemdierum
ACTGTATATATTATGATTATGCTGTATATATTATTGTTATGATGTATATATTATGGTTATACTGTATGTATTATGGTTATACTGTATATATTATTGTTATAATGTATATATTATGGTTATACTGTATGTATTATGGTTATACTGTATATATTAATGTTATAATGTATATGTTATGGTTATACTGTATGTATTATGGTTATACTATATATTTTATGGTTATACTGTATATATTATGGTTATGATGTATATTTTATGGTTATGCTGTATAAATTATGGTTATGCTATATATATTATGGTTATACCGTATATATTATGGTTATAATGCATATTTTATGGTAATACTGTATATATTATGCTCATACTGTATATTTTATGGTTACACTGTATATATTATGGTTATACTGTATATTTTATGGCAATACTGTATATATTATGGTCATACTGTATATTTTATGGTTATACTGTATATTTTATGGTTATACTGTATATATTTTGGTTATACTGTATATATTATGGTCATACTGTATATATTATTGTTATACTGTATACATTATGGTCTTACTGTATATTTTATGGTTATGCTGTATATTTTTTGGTTATACTGTATATATTATAGTTATACTGTATATCTTATGGTTATACTGTATATATTATGGCTATACTGTATATTTTATGGTTATACTGTATATATTATGGTTATTCTGTATATATTATGGCTATGCTTTATATATTATGGTTATACTGTATATATTACGGTTATATTGTAAATATTATGGTTATACTGTATATATTATGGTTATAATGAATATATTATGGTTATACTGTATATATTATGGTTATTCTGTATATATTATGGCTATTATGTATATATTATGGTTATAATGTAGATATTATGGTTATAGTGTATATTTTATGGTTATACTGTATATATTTATGTTATAATGTATATATTATGGTTATACTGTATGCATTATGGTTATAAAAAAACTCTATATATGATGGTTATGCTGTATATATTATGGTTATACTGTAAATATTATGGATATACTGTATACATTATGGTTATACTGTATATATTATGGTTATGTATATTTTATGATTATACTGTATATTTTATGGTTATACTGTATATATTATGGTTATACTGTATATATTATGGTTATTCTGTATATATTATGGCTATGCTGTATTTATTATGGCTATGCTGTATATTTTATGGTCATACTGTATATATTATGGTTATATTGTATACATTATGGTCATACTGTATATTTTATGGTTATGCTGTATATTTTATCATTATGCTGTATATATTATGGTTATACTGTATATATTATGGTTATACTGTATATATTATGGCTATGCTGTATATTTTATGGTTATACTGTATATATTACGGTTATTCTGTATATATTATGGCTATGCTTTATATATTATGGTTATACTGTATATATTACGGTTATATTGTATATATTATGGTTATACTGTATATATTATGGTTATAATGTATATATTATGGTTATACTGTATATATTATGGTTATAATGTATATATTATGGTTATACTGTATATATTTTGGGTATATTGTATATATTATGGTTATACTGTATATATTATGGTTATTCTGTATATATTATGGTTATAATGTAAATATTATGGTCATACCGTATATATTATGGTTATTCTGTATATATTATGGCTATTATGTATATATTATGGTTATAATGTAGATATTATGGTTATACTGTATATATTATTGCTATAATGTATATATGATGGTTATGCTGTATATATTATGGTTATACTGTAAATATTATGGATATACTGTATACATTATGGTTATACTGTATATATTATGGTTATGTATATTTTATGATTATACTGTATATTTTATGGTTATACTGTATAAATTATGGTTATAATGTATATATTATGGTTATACTGTATATATTATGGTTATTCTGTATATATTATGGCTATTGCGTATATATTATGGTTATAATGTATATGATATGGTTATACTGTATATATTATTGTTATAATGTATATATTATGGTCATACTGTATATTGTATATATTATGGTTATACTGTATATATTATGGTTATTCTGTATATATTATGGTTATAATGTAAATATTATGGTCATACCGTATATATTATGGTTATTCTGTATATATTATGGCTATTATGTATATATTATGGTTATAATGTAGATATTATGGTTATACTGTATGTATTATGGTTATACTGTATATTTTATCGTTATACTGTATGTATTATGGTTATACTGTATACATTATGGTCATACTGTATATTTTATGGTTATGCTGTATATTTTATGGTTATACTGTATATATTATGGTTATACTGTATATATTATGGTTATACTGTATATATTATGGTTATACTGTATATATTATGGTTATAATGTATATATTATGGTTATACTATATATATTATGGTTATTCTGTATATATTATGGCTATTGCGTATATATTATGGTTATAATGTATATGATATGGTTATGCTGTATATATTATTGTTATAATGTATATATTATGGTCATACTGTATGTATTATGGTTATGCTGTATATATTATGGTTATAATGTATATATTATGGTTATACTGTATATATTATGGTTATTCTGTATATATTATGGCGATAGTGTATATTTTATGGTAATTCTGTATATATTATTGTTATAATGTATATATTATGGTTATACTGTATGTATTATGGTTATCCTGTATATATTAATGTTATAATGTATATATTATGGTTATACTGTATGTATTATGGTTATACTCTATACATGATGGTTATGCTGTATATATTATGGTTATACTGTATATATTATGGTCATACTGTATATATTATTGTTATAATGTATATATTATGGTAATACTGTATGTATTATGGTTATGCTGTATATATTATGGTTATGCTGTATATATTATGGTTATAATGTATATATTATGGCTATTCTGTATATATTATGGTTATGATGTATATATTATGGTTATACTGTATATATTATGGTCATGCTATATATATTATGGTTATAATGTACATATTATGGTCATACTATATATATTATGGTTATAATGTATATATTATGGTTATACTGTATATATTATGGTTATTCTGTATATATTATGGTTATACTGTATATATTATGGTTATACTGTATATATTATGGTTATAATGAATATATTATGGTTATACTGTATATATTATGGTTATACTGTATATATTATGGTTATACTGTATGGATTATGGTTATACTGTATATATTATGGTTATACTGTATATATTATGGCTATGCTGTATATATTATGGTTATAATGTATATATTATGGTTATGCTGTATATGTTATGTTTATTCTGTATATATTATGGCTATGCTGTATATATTATTGTTATAATGTATATATTATGATTATACTGTATGCATTATGGTTATACTGTATATATTATGGTTATAATGTATATATTATGGTTATACTGTATATATTATTGTTATAATATATATATTATGGTTATACTGTATATATTATGGTTATTCTGTATATATTATGGCTATACTGTATATTGTATGGCTATACTGTATATATTATTATTATAATGTATATATTATGGTTATACTGTATGTATTATTTTTATACTGTATATATTATTGTTATAATGTATATATT
Organism: Bathymodiolus septemdierum; assembly: GCA_963383655.1. Classification (NCBI taxonomy): domain Eukaryota; kingdom Metazoa; phylum Mollusca; class Bivalvia; order Mytilida; family Modiolidae; genus Bathymodiolus; species Bathymodiolus septemdierum. The sequence goes on from OY726520.1 coordinate 49,397,037, forward strand.
ATGGCTATACTGTATATATTATGGTTATTCTGTATATATTATGGTCATACTGTATATATTATGGTTATACTGTATACATTATGGTCATACTGTATATTTTATGGTTATGCTGTATATTTTATGGTTATACTGTATATATTATGGTTATACTGTATATATTATTGTTATTCTGTATATATTATGGTTTTGCTTTATATATTATGGTTATACTGTATATATTACGGTTATATTGTATATATTATCGTTATACTGTATATATTATGGTTATAATGTATATATTATGGTTATACTGTATATATTATGGTTATAATGTATATATTATGGCTATGCTGTATATATTATGGTTATAATGTAAATATTATGGTTATATTGTATATATTATGGTCATTCTGTATATATTATGGTTATAATGTATATATTATGGTTATGCTGTATATATTATGGTTATTCTGTATATATTATGGCTATTGTGTATATATTATGGTTATACTGTATATATTATTGTTATAATGTATATATTATGGTTATGCTGTATGTATTATGGTGATACTGTATATATTATGGTTATACTGTATATATTATGGTTATAATGTATATATTATGGTTATACTGAATATATTATGGTGACACTGTATATATTATGATTATGCTGTATATATTATTGTTATGATGTATATATTATGGTTATACTGTATGTATTATGGTTATACTGTATATATTAATGTTATAATGTATATGTTATGGTTATACTGTATGTATTATGGTTATGCTATATATTTTATGGTTATACTGTATATATTATGGCTATGATGTATATTTTATGGTTATGCTGTATAAATTATGGTTATGCTATATATATTATGGTTATTCTGTATATATTATGGTTATAATGCATATTTTATGGTAATACTGTATATATTATGCTCAAACTGTATATTTTATGGTTACACTGTATATATTATGGTTATACTGTATATGTTATGGCAATACTGTATATATTATGGTCATACTGTATATTTTATGGTTATACTGTATATTTTATGGTTATACTGTATATATTATGGTTATTCTGTATATATTATGGTTATGCTGTATATATTATGGTTATGCTGTATATATTATGGTTATAATGTATATATTATGGTTATACTGTATATATTATGGTAATACTGTATATATTATGGTTATACTGTATATATTATGGCTATACTGTATATATTATGGCTATGCTGTATATTTTATGGTTATACTGTATATTTTATGGTTATACTGTATATATTTTGGTTATACTGTATATATTATGGTCATACTGTATATATTATGGTTATACTGTATACATTATGGTCTTACTGTATATTTTATGGTTATGCTGTATATTTTATGGTTATACTGTATATATTATAGTTATACTGTATATATTATGGTTATACTGTCTATATTATGGCTATACTGTATATTTTATGGTTATGCTGTATATATTATGGTTATTCTGTATATATTATGGCTATGCTTTATATATTATGGTTATACTGTATATATTACGGTTATATTGTAAATATTATGGTTATACTGTATATATTATGTTCATAATGTATATATTATGGTTATACTGTATATATTATGGTTATAATGTATATATTATCGTTATACTGTATATATTATGGTTATAGTGTATATTTTATGGTTATACTGTATATATTTATGTTATAATGTATATATTATGGTTATACTGTATGTATTATGGTTATAAAAAAACTCTATATATGATGGTTATGCTGTATATTTTATGATTATACTGTATATTTTATGGTTATACTGTATATATTATGGTTATACTGTATATATTATGGTTATTCTGTATATATTATGGCTATGTTGTATATATTATGGCTATGCTGTATATTTTATGGTCATACTGTATATTTTATGGTTATACTGTATATATTTTGGTTATACTGTATATATTATGGTCATACTGTATATATTATGGTTATACTGTATACATTATGGTCATACTGTATATTTTATGGTTATGCTGTATATTTTATCATTATGCTGTATATATTATGGTTATACTGTATATATTATGGTTATACTGTATATATTATGGCTATACTGTATATTTTATGGTTATACTGTATATATTATGGTTATTCTGTATATATTATGGCTATGCTTTATATATTATGGTTATACTGTATATATTACGGTTATATTGAATATATTATGGTTATACTGTATATATTATGGTTATAATGTATATATTATGGTTATACTGTATATATTATGGTTATAATGTATATATTATGGTTATACTGTATATATTATGGTTATATTGTATATATTATGGTTATACTGTATATATTATGGTTATTCTGTATATATTATGGTTATAATGTAAATATTATGGTCATACCGTATATATTATGGTTATTCTGTATATATTATGGCTATTATGTATATATTATTGTTATAATGTAGATATTATGGTTATACTGTATATATTATTGTTATAATGTATATATGATGGTTATGCTGTATATATTATGGTTATACTGTAAATATTATGGATATACTGTATATATTATGGTTATACTGTATATATTATGGTTATTCTGTATATATTATGGCTATGCTGTATATGTTATGGCTATGCTGTATATTTTATCGTTATACTGTATATATTATGGTTATTCTGTATATATTATGGTCATACTGTATATATTATGGTTATACTGTATATATTATGGTTATACTGTATATATTATGGTCATACTGTATATATTATGGTTATACTGTATATTATGGTCATACTGTATGTAATATGGTTATACTGTATATATTATGGTTATACTGTATATATTATGGTTATACTGTATATATTATGGTTATAATGTATATATTATGGTCATACTGTATGTAATATGGTTATACTGTATATATTATAGTTATACTGTATATATTATGGTTATACTGTATATATTATGGTTATAATGTATATATTATGGTTATACTGTATATATTATGGTTATTCTGTATATATTATGGCGATAGTGTATATTTTATGGTTATACTGTATATATTATTGCCATAATGTATATATTATGCTTATACTGTATGTATTATGGTTATACTGTATATATTAATGTTATAATGTATATATTATGGTTATATTGTATGTATTATGGTTATACTCTATACATGCTGGTTATGCTGTATATATTATGGTTATACTGTATATATTATGGTCATACTGTATATATTATTGTTATAATGTATATATTATGGTAATACTGTATGTATTATGGTTATACTGTATATATTATGGTTATGCTGTATATATTATGGTTATAATGTATATATTATGGCTATACTGTATATATTATGGTTATAATGTATATATTATGGCTATACTGTATATATTATGGTTATGATGTATATATTATGGTTATGCTGTATATATTATGTTTATTCTGTATATATTATGGCTATACTGTATATATTATTGTTATAATGTATATATTATGGTTATACTGTATGCATTATGGTTATACTGTATATATTATGGTTATAATGTATATATTATGGTTATACTGTATATATTATTGTTATAATGTATATATTATGGTCATACTGTATGCATTATGGTGATACTGTATATATTATGGTTATAATGTATATATTATGGTTATACTGTATATATTATGGTTATAATGTATATATTATGGTTATACTGTATATATTATGGTTATATTGTATATATTATGGTTATACTGTATATATTATGGTTATACTGTAAATATTATGGTGATACTGTATATAATATGGCTATACTTTATATTGTATGGTTATACTGTATATATTATTATTATAATGTATATATTATGGTTATACTGTATGTATTATTGTTATACTGTATATATTATTGTTATAATGTATATATTATGGTTATACTGTTTATATTACGGTGATATTGTATATATTATGGTTATACTGTAGATATTATGGTTATAATGTATATATTATGCTTAAACTGTATATATTATAGTTATAATGTATATATTATGGCTATGCTGTATATATTATGGTTATAATATATATATTATGGTTATATAGTATATATTATGGTCATACTGTATATATTATGGTTATAATGTATATATTATGGTTATACTGTATATATTATGGTTATTCTGTATATATTATGGCTATTATGTATATATTATGGTTATGATGTATATATTATGGTTATACTGTATATATTATTTTTATAATGTATATATTATGGTTATACTGTATGTATTATGGTAATACTGTATATATTATGGTTATGCTGTATATATTATGGTTATAATGTATATATTATGGTTATTCTGTATATATTATGGTGATACTGTATATATTATGGTTATGCTGTATATATTATTGTTATGATGTATATATTATGGTTATACTGTATGTATTATGGTTATCCTGTATATATTATGGTCATACTGTATATATTATGGTTATACTGTATATATTATTGTTATAATGTATATATTATGGTTATACTGTATGCATTATGGTTATACTGTATATATTAATGTTATAATGTATATGTTATGGTTATACTGTATGTATTATGGTTATACTATATATTTTATGGTTATACTGTATATATTATGGTTATGATGTATATGTTATGGTTATGCTGTATGTATTATGGTTATACTATATATTTTATGGCTATACTGTATATATTATGGTTATGATGTATATTTTATGGTTATACTGTATGTATTATGGTTATGCTGTATATATTATGGTTATACTGTATATATTATGGTTATACTGTATATATTATTGTTATAATGTATATATTATGGTTATACTGTATGCATTATGGTTATACTGTATATATTAATGTTATGATGTATATGTTATGGTTATACTGTATGCATTATGGTTATACTATATATTTTATGGTTATTCTGTATATATTATGGTTATGATGTATATGTTATGGTTATACTGTATGTATTATGCCTATACTATATATTTTATGGTTATACTGTATATATTATGGTTATGATGTATATTTTATGGTTATACTGTATGTATTATTGTTATGCTGTATATATTAATGTCATAATGTATATATTATGGTTATCCTGTATATATTATGGTTATAATGTATATTTTATGGTAATACTGTATATATTATGCTCATACTGTATATTTTATGGTTACACTGTATATATTATGGTTATACTGTATATTTTATGGCAATACTGTATATATTATGGTCATACTGTATATTTTATGGTCATACTGTATATATAATGGTTATTCTGTATATATTATGGTTATGCTGTATATATTATGGTCATACTGTATATATTATGGTTATAATGTATATATTATGGTTATACTGTATATATTATGGTTATAATGTATATATTATGGTTATACTGTATATATTATGGTAATACTGTATATATTATGGTCATACTGTGTATATTATGGCTATACTGTATATTTTATGGTTATGCTGTATATTTTATGGTTATACTGTATATATTATGGTTATACTGTATATATTATGGTTATACTGTATATTTTATGGCTATACTGTATATTTTATGGTTATACTGTATATATTATGGTTATTCTGTATATATTATGGCTATGCTTTATATATTATGGTTATACTGTATATATTACGGTTATGTTGTATATATTATGGTTATACTGTATATATTATGGTTATAATGTATATATTATGGTTATGCTGTATATATTATGGTTATACTGTATATATTATGGTTATATTGTATATATTATGGTTATACTGTATATATTATGGTTATTCTGTATATATTATGGTTATAATGTAAATATTATGGTTATACTGTATATATTATGGTTATTCTGTATATATTATGGCTATTATGTATATATTATGGTTATAATGTAGATATTATGGTTATTTTGTATATATTATTGTTATAATGTATATATTATGGTTATATTGTATATATTATGGTTATTCTGTATATATTATGGCTATTATGTATATATTATTGTTATAATGTAGATATTATGGTTATTTTGTATATATTATTGTTATAATGTATATATTATGGTTATACTGTATGCATTATGGTTATACTGTATATATTATGGTTATACTGTATATATTATTGCTATTATGTATATATTATGGTTATACTGTATGTATTATGGTGATACTGTATATATTATGGTTATACTGTATATATTATGGTTATACTGTATATATTATGGTTATTCTGTATATATTATGGCTATAGTGTATATTTTATGGTTATACTGTATATATTATTGTTATAATGTATATATTATGGTTATACTGTATGTATTATGGTTATAAAAAAACCTCTATATATGATGGTTATGCTGTATATATTATGGTTATTCTGTAAATATTATGGATATACTGTATACATTATGGTTATACTGTATATATTATGGTTATAATGTATATATTATGGTGATAATGTATACATTATGGTCATACTGTATATATTATGGTTATACTGTATATATTATGGTTATTCTGTATATATTATGGTTATACTGTATATATCATGGTTATTCTGTATATATTATGGCTATAGTGTATATTTCATGGTTATACTGTATATATTATTGTTATAATGTATATATTATGGTTATACTGTATATATTATGGATATACTCTATATATGATGGTTATGCTGTATATATTATGGTTATACTGTAAATATTATGGACATACTGTATACATTATGGTTATACTGTATATATTATGGTTATGTATAATTTATGATTATACTGTATATTTTATGGTTATACTGTATATATTATGGTTATACTGTATATATTATGGCTATGCTGTATATATTATGGCTATGCTGTATATTTTATGGTTATACTGTATATTTTATGGTTATACTGTATATATTATGGTTATACTGTATATATTTTGGTTATACTGTATATATTATGGTTATACTGTATATATTATGGTTATACTGTATACATTATTGTCATACTGTATATTTTATGGTTATGCTGTATATTTTATGGTTATAATGTATATATTATGGTTATACTGTATATATTATTGTTATACTGTATATATTATGGTTATAATGTATATATTATGGTTATACTGTATATATTATGGTTATTCTGTATATATTATGGCTATTGTGTATATATTATGGTTATAATGTATATATTATGGTTATACTGTATATATTATTATTATAATGTATATATTATGGTCATACTGTATGTATTATGGTTATACTGTATATATTATGGTTATACTGTATATATTATGGTTATTCTGTATATATTATGGCTATAGTGTATATTTTATGGTTATACTGTATATATTATTGTTATAATGTATATATTATGGTTATACTGTATGTATTATGGTTATGCTGTATATATTAATGTTATAATGTATATATTATGGTTATATTGTATGTATTATGGTTATACTCTATACATGATGGTTATGCTGTATATATTATAGTATACTGTATATATTTTGGTTATAATGTATATATTATGATTATACTGTATATATTATGGTTATTCTGTATATATTATGGCTATAGTGTATATTTTATGGTTATACTGTATATATTATTGTTATAATGTATATATTATGGTTATACTGTATGTATTATGGTTATGCTGTATATATTAATGTTATAATGTATATATTATGGTTATATTGTATGTATTATGGTTATACTCTATACATGATGGTTATGCTGTATATATTATAGTTATACTGTATATATTATGGTTATACTGTATACATTATGGTAATACTGTATATATTATGGTTATACTGTATATTTTATGGTCATACTGTATATATTATGGTTATACTGTATATATTATGGTTATACTGTATATATTATGGCTATGCTGTATACATTTTTACTATGCTGTATATATTATGGTTATACTGTATATATTATGGTTATACTGTATATATTATGGCTATACTGTATATATTATGGTTATAAAGTATATATTATGGCTATACTGTATATATTATGGTTATTCTGTGTATATTATGGTTATGCTGTATATATTATGGTTATACTGTATATATTATGGTTATAATGTATATATTATGGTTATACTGTATATATATTATGGCTATACTGTATATTTTATGGCTATGCTGTATATTTTATGGTTATACTGTATATATTATGGTTATACTGTATATATTTTTGTTATACTGTATATATTATGGTTATACTGTATATAGTATGGTTATACTGTTTATATTTTTGCTATACTGTATATATTATGGTTATGCTGTATATATTTTGGTTATGCTGTATATATTATGGCTATACTGTATATTTTATGGTTATCCTGTATATTTTATGATTATACTGTATATTGTATGGTTATGCTGTATATATTATGGTCATTCTGTATATATTATGGTTATACTGTATATATTATTGTAATAATGTATATATTATGGTTATACTGTATATATTATGGCTATACTGTATATATTATGGCTATGCTGTATATTGTATGGTTATGCTGTATATTTTATGATTATACTGTATATTTTATGATTATGCTGTATATATTATGGTTATACTGTATATATTATGGTTATACTGTATATATTATGGTTATACTGTATATGGTATGGTTATACTCTATATATTATGGTTATACTGTATATTGTATGGTTATGCTGTATATTTTATGATTATACTGTATATTTTATGATTATGCTGTATATATTATGGTTATACTGTATATATTATGGTTATACTGTATATGGTATGGTTATACTGTATATATTATGGTTATACTGTATATATTATGGTTATACTGTATATTTGTAGTTACACAGTGTGCTAGTGGCCTAATACGATAGTACGGGGTAAGTAAATTCGATATGGGCGAGAGCGCAGCTCGAGCCTCATATTTAATTTACTGACCCGTATATATCGTATTAGGTCACTAACACACTGTGTAACGAATATATCTTACTGATTACCTTTGTATGAGGGATTTAGATGTAATTGCATCAAAACTAATAAATATGTAATTTTTGTGTTGTGTGTCAGTGATTCATATGTGTCGCTATATATAGCACTATTTGGTGACTTGTGGAATGTTACATTGGTCAAGTCATTGAACCAACATTTGGGACAAGCTTACTCAATTATATTTTTATTGTAATATTTAAAAAAATTAATACGTCTGTTTATAATTTCAACGTCTGTTGTCAGTGCGAAACGCGCCTGCGTCTCGTTGTTCAACGTCATCTTTTTTTTAAAGAAAACGGGGAGATAACTCTACTGCTAACCATGTATTAAAAAATCTACTGACCGTGTATTGAATATACACGGTTTCCACGTGATCACTTTAAACCAATGATATTCCTAGAAGCTTGTAAGAAGTAAGATATATTATGGTTATACTGTATATATTATGATTATACTGTATATATTTTTGTTATACTGTATATATTATGGTTATTCTGTATATATTATGGTTATACTGTATATTGTATGGTTATACTGTATATATTATGGTTATACTGTATATATTATGGCTATGCTGTATATATTATGGTTATACTGTATATATTATGGTTATAATGTATATATTATGGTTATACTGTATATTTTATGGTTATACTGTATATATTATGGTTATACTGTATATATTATGGTTATACTGTATATGTTATTGCTATAATGTATATATTATGGTTATACTGTATGTATTATGGTTATACTCTATATATGATGTTTATGCTGTATATATTATGGTTATTCTGTATATATTATGGTTATACTGTATATTTTATGGTTATACTGTATATATTATGGTTATACTGTATATATTATGGTTATACTGTATATGTTATTGCTATAATGTATATATTATGGTAATACTGTATATGTTATGGTTATACTGTATATATTATGGTTATACTGTATATATTATGGTTATACTGTATATATTATGGCTATACTGTATATATTATGGTTATACTGTATATATTATGGTAATACTGTATATATTATGGTCATACTGTATATATTATGGTTATACTGTATATATTATGGTTATACTGTATATATTATGGTAATACTGTATATATTATGGTTATGCTGTATACATTATGGTTATACTGTATATATTATGGTTATACTGTATATATTATGGTTATACTGTATATGTTATGGTTATACTGTATATATTATGGTTATACTGTATATTTTATGGTTATACTGTATACATTATGGTTATACCGTATACATTATGGTTATACTGTATACATTATGGTTATACTGTATACATTATGGTTATACTGTATATATTATGGTTATACTGTATATGTTATGGTTATACTGTAGATTGTATGGTTATGCTGTATACATTATGGTTATACTGTATATATTATGGTTATACTGTATATATTATGGTTATACTGTATACATTATGGTTATACTGTATATATTATGGTTATACTGTATATATTATGGTTATACTGTATATGTTATGGTTATACTGTATATATTATGGTTATACTGTATATATTATGGTTATAATGTATATATTATGGTTATACTGTATATATTATGGTTATACTGTATATATTATGGCTATACTGTATATTTTATGGTTATACTGTATATTTTATGGCTATACTGTATGTATTATGGTTATACTGTATACATTATGGTTATACTGTATATTGTATGGTTATGCTGTATATATTATGGTTATACTGTATACATTATGGTTATACTGTATATTTTATGGCTATACTGTATATATTATGGCTATACTGTATGTATTATGGTTATACTGTATATTTTATGGTTATACTATATATATTATGGTTATACTGTATATATTATGGTTATACTGTATATGTTATGGTTATACTGTATATATTATGGCTATACTGTATGTATTATGGTTATACTGTATATTTTATGGTTATGCTGTATATATTATGGTTATACTGTATACATTATGGTTATACTGTATATTTTATGGTTATACTGTATATTTTATGGTTATACTGTATATATTATGGTTATTCGGTGTATATTATGGTTATGCTGTATATATTATGGTTATACTGTATACATTATGGTTATACTGTATATTTTATGGCTATACTGTATGTATTATGGTTATACTGTATACGTTATGGTTATACTGTATATATTATGGTAATACTGTATATATTATTGTTATACTGTATATCTTATGAATCTCTAGAATGAAGCGTCTTCATCAACATTAAAACATAAATGTGTCTAATTAGTTGCATTACCTTTTTATAAAAACGGAGAATGCATTTCACTTTTAGATCGACCTTAAAGATGGAAGCTTGACATTGATAATGTCTCTCGGCGAGAAGGAAATTCTGTCATTCTAAAGCAGTAACTATGTCTTACTACTGTAGTTATACATATGGTGTTGTTATGATATATTTATATGTTATGGTTTATAGAACAATGCTGTATTTTCATTGGACTCCGGCTTTGTTTATATATCACGTAACCGATTGATTAAAAATGTTACTCGCCTGACAGTTCTAGCATTGGTTTTTATTTATCCCACGGATTACCAAATCATTTAATTGAGCTGGTCGGTACAATAATCATGTTGTTCCATATGAAATTTAGAATGGAGATGAAATATCATCGCTATGGCGTAACGGATGTTGACGTTTTTAAGTATTCTACGATAGAAAAACGACGTCCGATACGGAAATGGATTTTACGTAATGTTAAAGACGGCAGGATAATGTTTATATTTTTAAAATTAAAAGTTATGCACCATAATATAATAGTTATTCAGGTTCTTGAAACTGTAAATATATCATCGCATTCCCGGATTTGGATTTATATATCCTGACGGCTCGGGATATATAAATTAAAAGACTAGAATGTGATATACCTTGTCTAGAACCTGTAACATTTTATTCCGGACATTTCGTTTGAAGACTTTCTCTCTTGGCGAAATGTTGTTATTGTAGTCAATATATGAGACAGACTGTGTTCAGCCGAAACGTCTCGAACAAAATATAAAATGTAACTAATATATATAATCTAATTAAGAAATAAATCATGGAAGCCAAAATGTGCTTTGAGTTTTAACATGGGTTGGCGTATATTAGTATTTTATAATTTTATAAAATTTACTAATATCCGCCAACCCATGTTAAAACTCAAAACACATTCTGGCTTCCATGAATTATTTCGATTCTGATATATCTAAGAGTACAAATACGGTAGTATGCTTTGATTGGAAGACGGTTATTTATATTTACGTTTGCGGAATATGTCGCTCACAATGTATGCTGCCAAATTCGAGCAGACCATTATTCATCAACATGTACATTTACGACGGGAAAGTCAGTCACATGCACTGACGCATGTGCTAATGACATTATACCCAATCGATAAATCGCTCGTTTTTCACAAAGCGAAAGAAGAACTGCATGTTAGAATTAAAATTAGAACTTTGATTGATCTTTTTTCATTTTTTTTCTGTGGCGATATATCAGCATCTTCTATGTGGTCATGTCAGGTATACATTCATTCATTTTGGACCGTCTAATCATATTAAGGACAGTTAAGTGCATGGACCAATCAGACAATGTTCAGCTCTTTGTGTGTATTCAGTTTTAAAAAGTAATCCCATCGCTTATTAGTCTGTTGAAAATAAGAACCATGACATGGCACCAAATGGGATGTTGTAAGATGTTAGTGTAGCTAAACAAATAATAATAAATAAATAAAAAAAGATACAGGAGACATTTAATTTTAATAAGATTAACAGGTCATTTAGTGTGTATTTATTTTGTCTTTGTATTTCACGTTTCATCCGACTTGTCTTTACAAATAAATACAAATATTTTGAATATTTTGGTATTTTTGTTTTTTCCAAGCTGCCGTCAGGATCAAAGATTTGGTAAATAAAATCCTATATTGACTTCCTTTCGTTTATTTTCATTTTTTGATTTCTTCCTTCCTTATTTCGTTCTAATCGTTTTCTCTTGTAAACATGTTGCTTTTATTTAATTGTCTGTTAAATTAATTCATTCTCTAATCTGAAATATACAGCGTAGATTGACTTGAATGACGCACTTATAGTAACGGTTTCAAAACAATTATATCCAATGATCACAGAGACACGGAAGACTCGACAATTAATTCTGAAGATGTGATGACGTTGGTAGGTTAATAACTTCATGAGGCTCTCAACCCTGTCCTGTATAACATTATATATATATCTTTATTCTCATACAGCCAAATACAATGGTACAGAGAAAAATAACAACATAATAATAACATAACAAGACTATTTACAAGATATACATAGGTTAAGGATCATTCAAATAGAATGCCAATATCACTGAACGATACATGTCACAAAAGTTAGGACAATGTTCAAAAAATTGTTTTTATCTAGAACGAAACATCATCTCGTATATTTATATGATAATGAAAATGAATACTTGAATATTAAATGAAAATAACACTGCTGTCTTTGTAATCTACGGAATTCTGATTGCTGGGTGATAACCGATCATGCACACTATATTAAATATCTACATTGCTTAGCTATCACTTGGTCACAAACTCAGCTGGTGGACTATTAGTTCCCGATGATATTATCCTTCCAGCATCCAGTGAGCTACCCTCCCCCAATCCCAACCCCCCTCCAAAAAAACAACAACCCACGATTGAACTTCGGGGAACCAGTAGGGTAAGTAGTTGCTATATACTATATAAATTTATTATTTCAAAAACCAAGGTTGACCTCCTTCAACCGTTTTGGTTATCCTGTTTACCACCATTGAGTTTCTCCTTGTAAATACTTTCAAGTTATTAGGATTTCCAGTGTTTTGTATTTGAATGCATCTCGTGAATGTGTTTCTATCAACGCCATACTCGCATCGTCCACACTAAGTTCGATACCTGCATTTTTATTACGAAATAGTGTAAGTTTTACCACCACTAATGTTTATGCAATATGACCACATTATTTAAAGGGCCCGGGTGGCTCAATGAGTTAGGTAGTTGGATTACCTAACAACTCATACAAGCCCATCACCAAGTTGGGAACACAGCGTGGGTTGGGCTCCCGGCTGTGTAAATTATAAAAAGGGTGCACTCAACTCGCAGCCGCATGGTCGGTGGTTCTCTACGGCTTCTTCCACCACTAAAACTGGTCGCCATGATATAGCTGAAATCAAATCACATTATTTAATATATGAGACTACATGACCACCTTTTGAGCTCTATTCATTTATATTAAACATATGTCGTGCAAATTTAGCCTTCTTGTGAAATTAGATAAATGATTTTTTTCTTAGATCTTTAAATAGGTCTTAAAGGATAATTACATTCATTATTCATTTTCTCGAGGTATTATAATGGAATACCAGTTAACACCCTTGAAAAAAAAATCTTCTGTTTTTAATGCGACGTTCTTGTCAGTCTTCACCGATATTTAGGGAACGGTCTTTAGGTAGGAAATTATAGTTGAAACATCTTAAATTTCTATTTTCATCACATAATTACTGGGGTAAAATGTGACTCTACTTTCTTCTAATGCTGTAAACCAGGATTGGTTAGATGTCGTTCAATATAATCAATAACAAATATGCTCTTAAGTAAGAAAGGATGCGCTGTATGTTTCAATAAATTGTATTTGAATCCAACATTATTATTACCCATTGACCCATTAACATGTCCAATATACTGTTGCTATGCAAATCAGTGAAGAAATAGTTTGAAAACCTTATTAGAAACTTATCAATTTTTGCTTGTATATAAATGTACCATTTCACGTGCGAGATGAGGTCTCGTGCAATTGCCGGTAAAACGCACGTGATTTTTTTGTCTTGCGCTAAAAATAAGAACTGGTCTGTCTCAAAAGTGAGAAAAATTGCGGAATGAAATTAAATCAAATATTGTCAGCATAAATAATGTGATAAATAAATCTAAGCCAGGCTTCCATCACAATTATCATCTCAAGTGTGTTGTTCTCCCGGACTAATAACACAATCCTATGTAATATTATGTACATATCTTGCCATGAACATGTCGTGTGATAAAAATGTAAATATGTTTCCGCAGTAATGCTGTTTCATAGCTGTGTCACAAATGACCACGGATATGCAGGGGCGGATCCAGGATTTTAAGTTAGGGGGGGGGGGGGGGACGCACTTAAAAAAATTGCGCCGAGCCGAGGGAGGCGCGAAACATTTTTGGGGTATTTCGTGTGGAAAATCACGACTTTACACCAAAAAATCTTCTTTTTTCCGATTGCGGAGGGAGGCGCGAAAATTTGTGGGGTATTTCGTGTGAAAAATCACGATTTTACGCCAAAAAATCATATTTTTTTCAATTTTAGGGGGGGGCGCCCCCCTCTGGATCCGCCCCTGGATATGATCCGTATGTCTGAACCACAATTAGTTTCTTTCCTCATTCATGAATTATCACAGGTTTGTAACGGGAGAAATACGACGGGCGCTACTAGTGGATCAGGAACTGCTTACCCTTCTGAAGCACCTGATTTATCGGCTTTTGATTTCTCCTTTGTTATCTTCAAACTTTTCCTTTCCATTTTCAAGATATACAAAATATCTTCTTGTGGGAGAAAAAAATCTTCTTATTCTTTCTGCTATGAACATAAAGAACTAATCAATATTCTCTCAATCTTTCCAGATCATATGTAATGTGTTTTTATCATATGTCGTTACTCGCTTAGTTAATTCCATTGATTCTTTAAAAAGGGAACATTGAAAGAAAAAACAATAGAGACAGCATGTTAATTTACTACATGCACAATGTGTCCAGAGTAGAATTACATGTACATTGGATTACTTGTATATTCAATTTAAACAAATATGTACATACTGAATAGACTGCAAAGAGAACATTTCTTTCAACTAAGTAAAATGAAACACCAGCATGATTATGCACCCCAACTTATCTGCTCATTGTCTTCATAGTGAGTAGTGAACGCTCGTGGAAACATTCAATTTCGAGGCCTTTCTTTTATCAGATAAATGTTCCACGCAGATTTTATTTTTGGTATCAGTAAAATTCCAATCTATTAATTGCGAACTCGGATAAAAAATGTCCACATCATAGCTGGAAGTAAAATACAGTACTTTTGTAGTATATGTAGTTGAAGTATAATGTAGTACGGATAACTCGAAAACTCAGTTGTAGCAAAGTAAAATCGTAGTTCTGTTCGACTTTGACACAGTGCTTTCTGAATAGGGAGATTGTGTGGACAAGCGGTTAAGGTCGCTGACTTCTTATCACAAATTTTACACAACTGAAGACAGAAATATTAAATATGTTTTCCAGTTCAAAGCAAAAGCTAAAATTAAATCCTTGAAAAAATCTTATTCTTCAAGGCTATGACTGAAAAAAATATAGTTCCTTTAATCGTAAAAAGCAGACTTCATATAGGGGATTCTCCAGAAAAACGAAAAGAAGTTAGCCCAATTCCTTTAATTTCATGTTCCAAGCTTGGTGATTTTGTTGATCGCATGTATCACAGTGAGCCTGAAAAAAGGATACCACAGCTAGATCTCCTTCATTGTTTGATCTACACCTCGAAATTGACAATGAGGGCCGGTTAAGAACGAAACTTTACGACAAAAGAAATGATTTAAATTGTTTTATTGTGAACTTTCCACTTTTATGTAGCAACATTCCAGCAGTATGTATGCATATGTACTATACAGGTACTCAGCTATTCCAGACCTTGCAGTTCATATACGGATTTCCTTGATAGAGTAATGCTGCTAACATGGAAGCTACTGAACCAAGACGTCTTATTGGTTAAGTTGAAGTCATCGCATTGACAGTTTTACAGTCGCCACCATGACTTCGTTAACCGCTACGAAATATCTGTGTCACAAATGACCACGGATATGTTCCACTTGACGCTAACACTTCCCGGTTCTTTCCTCGTTCATGAGTTATCCCCGGCTTTGTAACTAGAGTAAGCCGACGGGTGTCACTAGTGAAGAAGGAACTGCTTACCCTTCCGGAGCAACCGAGTTCAAGAGTGGAGGGTTGAAATCACATTAACTGATTTAACTCCTTCCGATATTTGTTCATGTCCCAAAACTAAGAAGAACAGACAACACAGCGGAAAAATAAAAAGGACAAAAGGACAAACAACGATCTACAAAAAATACACATAAAACTAAAGATCGAGTAACACGACCCCCACTAATATCGGGGGTGAACTCAGGTACTTCGGAGGGGTCAGCAGTTTCTGCTCTACTAGTGGCACCAGTTGTGTTAATCTAGCTACTTTGTGAAGTCATGAACGAGGAAAGGACCTGGAAGTGTTTACGACAAATGGAAAATGTCCGTGGTCATTTGTGACACAGATATTTCATAACGGTTGACCCAGTCTTGAGTTGCATGTACGATGCGAGGTAATTGTTCGTTTTGTTGATATTGGTGAAATTGTTGACAATCACTGTTGAAGGTTTCTTTCCAAAGTGAATCGAATTCGAACAACATGTAAGCATGAACAATGACAAGGTGAATGAATTTGTATTTAATCATATTTTATGACTTGTTATTTATCTCGTATTGCCAATTTCGAAATTCATATGTTATTTTCAAACGAAACGAATCAATTTTAAAGAGAAAGTAGATTATTTGTTAACCTTTCAATTAAAATATAAACCATGCCCAATTTGATCAACCAGAACACAGTTTGCAGAGGCGGATCCAGGGGGGGCGGGGGACGTGCCCCCCGCCACCTAAAATTGGAAAAAATAAGATTTTTTGACGTAAAATCGTGATTTTTCACACGAAATACCCCAACAATTTTCGCGCCTCCCTCCGCTCGGCGCTATTCTTTTTAAGCGCCCCCCCCCCTAACTTAAAATCCTGGATCCGCCTCTGGTTTGTTCGCACAGTGTGATATAATTCATGAATATTCATTTGCATATGCAGTTCTGTTAAAGATCCGTGAAGGATTTGCTGATCTGAAGCACGTTATTTGTAATGCTAGATTGACATATATGGAAGAGAATTCAAGGGAATGGTATTTATTGTTTTTAATAATATGCTCTATATATCTGGTTTCCCTGGTTATTTATCATCAGTAATATCGCCAACGCATTTCAAAGATTATTATAAAACTTCACATTACCATTTTAGATTATTTCTTTATAGATTTTGTAATAAATAAATTATTGTTTACACTTTTTTTATACCAAAAAAATGTACCCGCTTGAAACATATTTTTAATCGTAAGATGAAAATTGTACGGAAAACAGACTACCGGGTATATAATGTTACTTAAGGCTTATTAAAACAATAAACTGAAATGAAATATTTGCGATCAAGATCAAAGATATTATTTACATCAGAATTAGATGGTCATTTACGCAATGTAGTTCATTAATGCTCCATTTCGATCAATTTGATTTATTGATATTTAGCGACAAGTGATCGTGTATATTCACGACAGGAACAGGTTTACAAACAATAATATACCAAGTATGTGTAAAATATTTGACAATAGAAAGGTGTGTTGATTGCCACAAAGAAAAGGTGAGATGCTGGACAGGGTTGGAACATTTGTCACGGAAAAATAACGACCACTCTCAACTAATTGTTGCTGATTTGGAACTGCAACAACATGTTGTTTTCGTGTAAGGAGTATTTCATGTATACGTAACACTCATTTAAGTCTTAAGAGCAACTTGTGTTTTTGATTCTTCCCGCATATTGGTAGTGAGAAACACATAGTTCCTGACTACTAGTGTGTTGTCACCCTTGAGGACAAACAGTCCACCACCAGTGATATCGACCCTGTGGTAGTGAGAAACACATAGTTCCTGACTACTGGTGTGTTGTCACCCTTGAGAACTAGCAGTCTACCACCAGTGATATCGACCATGTGGTAGTGAGAAACACAGAGTTCCTGACTACTGGTGTGTTGTCACCCTTGAGGACGAACAGTCTACCACCAGTGATATCGACCCTGTGGTAGTGAGAAACACAGAGTTCCTGACTACTGGTGTGGTGTCACCCTTGAGGACGAACAGTCCACCACCAGTGATATCGACCCTGTGGTAGTGAGAAACACATAGTTCCTGACTACTAGTGTGTTGTCACCCTTGAGGACAAACAGTCCACCACCAGTGATATCGACCCTGTGGTAGTGAGAAACACATAGTTCCTGACTACTGGTGTGTTGTCACCCTTGAGAACTAGCAGTCCACCACCAGTGATATCGACCCTGTGGTAGTGAGAAACACAGAGTTCCTGACTACTGGTGTGTTGTCACCCTTGAGGACGAACAGTCTACCACCAGTGATATCGACCCTGTGGTAGTGAGAAACACAGAGTGCCTGACTATTGGTGTGGTGTCACCCTTGAGGACGAACAGTCTACCACCAGTGATATCGACCCTGTGGTAGTGATAAACACATAGTTCCTGACTACTGGTGTGGTGTCACCCTTGAGGACGAACAGTCTACCACCAGTGATATCGACTCTGTGGTAGTGAGAAACACATAGTTCCTGACTACTAGTGTGTTGTCACCCTTGAGGACAAACAGTCCACCACCAGTGATATCGACCCTGTGGTAGTGAGAAACACATAGTTCCTGACTACTGGTGTGTTGTCACCCTTGAGAACTAGCAGTCTACCACCAGTGATATCGACCATGTGGTAGTGAGAAACACAGAGTTCCTGACTACTGGTGTGTTGTCACCCTTGAGGACGAACAGTCTACCACCAGTGATATCGACCCTGTGGTAGTGAGAAACACAGAGTTCCTGACTACTGGTGTGGTGTCACCCTTGAGGACGAACAGTCCACCACCAGTGATATCGACCCTGTGGTAGTGAGAAACACATAGTTCCTGACTACTAGTGTGTTGTCACCCTTGAGGACAAACAGTCCACCACCAGTGATATCGACCCTGTGGTAGTGAGAAACACATAGTTCCTGACTACTGGTGTGTTGTCACCCTTGAGAACTAGCAGTCCACCACCAGTGATATCGACCCTGTGGTAGTGAGAAACACAGAGTTCCTGACTACTGGTGTGTTGTCACCCTTGAGGACGAACAGTCTACCACCAGTGATATCGACCCTGTGGTAGTGAGAAACACAGAGTGCCTGACTATTGGTGTGGTGTCACCCTTGAGGACGAACAGTCTACCACCAGTGATATCGACCCTGTGGTAGTGATAAACACATAGTTCCTGACTACTGGTGTGGTGTCACCCTTGAGGACGAACAGTCTACCACCAGTGATATCGACTCTGTGGTAGTGAGAAACACATAGTTCCTGACTACTGGTGTGATGTGACCCTTGAGGACGAACAGTCTACCACCAGTGATATCGACCCTGTGGTAGTGAGAAACACAGAGTTCCTGACTACTGGTGTGGTGTCACCCTTGAGGACGAACAGTCTACTACCAGTGATATCGACCCTGTGGTAGTGAGAAACACATAGTTCCTGACTACTGGTGTGGTGTCACCCTTGAGGACGAACAGTCTACCACCAGTGATATCGACCCTGTGGTAGTGAGAAACACAGAGTTCCTGACTACTGGTGTGTTGTCACCCTTGATGACTAGCAGTCCACCACCAATGATATCGACCCAGTGGTAGCGAGAAACACAGAGTTTCTGACTACTGGTGTGGGTGTGGTGTCACCCTTGAGAACTAGTAGTCTACCACCAGTGATATCGACCCTGTGGTAGTGAGAAACACAGAGTTCCTGACTACTGGTGTGTTGTCACCCTTGAGGACTAGCAATCCACCACCAGTGATATCGACCCTGTGGTAGTGAGAAGCACAGAGTTCCCGACTACTGGTGTGTTGTCACCCTTGAGGACTAGCAATCCACCACCAGTGATATCGACCCAGTGGTAGCGAGAAACACAGAGTTTCTGACTACTGGTGTGGGTGTGGTGTCACCCTTGAGAACTAGCCGTCCACCACCGGTGATATCGACCCTGTGGTAGTGAGAAACACAGAGTTCCTGACTACTAGTGTGTTGTCACCCTTGAGGACTAGCAGTCCACCACAAATGATATCGACCCAGTGGTAGTGAGAAACACAGAATTTCTGACAATTGGTTTGTTGTCACCCGTGAGGACTAGCAGTCCACCACCAGTGATATCGACCAGTGGTAGCGAGAAACACAGATTTTCTGACTACTGGTGTGGTGTCACCCTTGAGGACTAGAAGTCCACCACCAGTGATATCGACCCAGTGGTAGTGAGAAACACAGAGTTCCTGACTACTAGTGTGTTGTCACCCTTGAGGACTAGCAGTCCACCACAAATGATATCGACCCTGTGGTAGTGAGAAACACAGAATTTCTGACAACTGGTGTGTTGTCATCCGTGAGGACTAGCAGTCCACCACCAGTGATATCGACCCAGTGATAGTGAGAAACACAGAGTTCCTGACTACTGGGGGTGTAATAATCGAGAACTAACTGTCCACCAGCAGTGATATTATCCCTTTTGTAGTAATATACACAGAGTTCCTGACTATCGGGGTGATGTAACCCTCGATGACTAACAGTCTACCAGCGCTGATATCGACCTAGTGGTGGTAATAAACACAGTTTCTGACCACTGGGATGATGCAATCATCGTGGGCGGACAGTCCACCAGCACTGATATCGATCTAGTGGTATTAAGAAACACAGATGGCCTGCCTTCTGGGGTGGTGTAATCCTCGTGGACTAACTGTCCACAATCAGTGATATCGACCAAGTGGTAGTAATATACACAGATGTGCTGACTATCGGGACGATGTAACCCTCCAAGACCAACAGTACCAGCTGATATCGACCTAGTGATGGTAATAGACGCAGTTTCTGACTACTGTGTGATGTAACCATCGATGAATAACAGTCAACCAGCAGTATTAACAACCCAGTGGCAGACTTAAGCAGTGAGGTTCTTACTACTGTGTGATGTAGCTTTTAGGACTATCAGTCCAACAGAAGTAATATCGACCCAGTGGAAGTAAGAAACCTGACTACTGGGGTGGTGTTACAAAACAAATCTAAATGACATTGACATTAAAGATTGGATAAAGCAAGCTGTCAAACACGCAGACAGAATATACCTAGGCTATCGATGTCTAAAGTAGATAGTATTAAGAGATGTCAGTCAGCATGCAGGCCCTGATTAGTGATTATGACATCATGTTTACGTAAAGTCATCAACAAGTAAGTCAGTTAACATTTCCAGTAAAACCCTCTTTAAAATCTTGTAGTTGTATCCTGAATCGATCATTTGAATTATACATTATAAAGAAAGTTCAATATTGTACAATGTACAAGGTTCTAATAAACTACAAGCACATGTACAATCTACCATAAAATTATTGTAATCCAGCGTTCATGTGTTTATCTATTGAAATGTCATGTTCATGTACATGTAATTTAATACCGAAAAATAGAATATGGTCTGCCGGTTATTGCTATTCAAATTTTTACCATCTAACGCCCTTCTTACGTTTTATTGCGAGTTTGTAATGTCATACATGTACAAGAAAGATTTCAATAAACAATAGCTCGAATTTCAAATTTACAGGAGATCGACCGCTAGAAAAGTGTTGCATTTAATGGATTGAAACTATTCTACAGAAATGGACTTGTGTCAAAACTTAATAGTATTGAACATTTTATTGTACAAACACACACAGTAAATTCTCATATCGCTGATTCCAGTTGTTAAATAGACTGTTTATTAATTTGACATATATAACTCACAACGGTTAAGGAACAAAGCGTAGATTGATATATAGTTTTAGCAAATTATATTGGTTCGATACGCTAATGTAATCTGCCAACAACAGAAATATATGTAATGTGCAAAAAATGTATGTCCTGGTATATGTCACAATGAAAGTAAGACGTACATAGTTATTTGTTGTGAATGTACATACCTAGATTAAGCACCTGTAAAAGACATATTAAGAGGAGTCATAATGCAGTGTACGCATGTCAAAGGATATGTAACGAGAAAGCATAGCGCTATGTAATAATATCAGAATACATTTCTAAGTGGAGCCCTAACGCAGTGTATCAATCCCAGAAGACATTGTAGAAAGAAAGTCTAACGCAGTCTACTCATGTCAGAAGACATTTTAGAAAGAAAGCCTAACGCAGTGTACTCATGTCAGAAAACATTGTAGAAAGAAAGCTTAACGCAGTGTACTCATGTCAGAAGACATTGTAGAAAGAAAGCCTAACGCAGTGTACTCATGTCAGAAGACATTGTAGAGAGAAAGCCTAACGCAGTGTACTCATGTCAGAAGACATTGTAGAAAGAAAGCCTAACGCAGTGTACTCATGTCAGAAGACATTTTAGAAAGAAAGCCTAACGCAGTGTACTCATGTCAGAAAACATTGTAGAAAGAAAGCTTAACGCAGTGTACTCATGTCAGAAGACATTGTAGAAAGAAAGCCTAACGCAGTGTACTCATGTCAGAAGACATTGTAGAAAGAAAGCCTAACGCAGTGTACTCATGTCAGAAGACATTGTAGAAAGAAAGCCTAACGCAGTGTACTCATGTCAGAAGACATTTTAGAAAGAAAGCCTAACGCAGTGTACTCATGTCAGAAAACATTGTAGAAAGAAAGCTTAACGCAGTGTACTCATGTCAGAAGACATTGTAGAAAGAAAGCCTAACGCAGTGTATTCATGTCAGAAGACATTGTAGAAAGAAAGCCTAACGCAGTGTACTCATGTCAGAAGACATTGTAGAAAGAAAGCTTAACGCAGTGTACTCATGTCAGAAGACATTGTAGAAAGAAAGCTTAGCGCAGTGTACTCATGTCAGAAAACATTGTAGAAAGAAAGCTTAGCGCAGTGTACTCATGTCAGAAGACATTGTAGAAAGAAAGCCTAACGCAGTGTACTCATGTCAGAAAACATTGTAGAAATAAAGCTTAACGCAGTGTACTCATGTCAGAAAACATTGTAGAAAGAAAGCTTAACGCAGTGTACTCATGTCAGAAGACTTTGTAGAAAGAAAGCATAAGGCAGTGTACTCATGTCAGAAAACATTGTAGAAAGAAAGCTTAACGCAGTGTACTCATGTCAGAAAACATTGTAGAAAGAAAGCTTAACGCAGTGTACTCATGTCAGAAAACATTTTAAAGAAGTCTAGTACAGCGTACCCACGTCAGAAGCCATTATAAAGAAGAAGCATAGCGTAGTGCTCCAATACCAGAAGACATTAACGAGAAAGCCTAATGGAGTGTACCCATGTGAGAAGACATTTTAAAGAGGAATTCTAGTACAGCGTACCAATACCAGAATACATTGTAGAAAAGAATCCTAACACAGTGTACCCATGTTAGAAGACATTTAACGAGAAAGCCGAAGGCAGTGTCTCCATGTCAGAAGACATTTTGGTACGACCCGTATTCAAACATAACAAAAGTACAGTAAAATTTTACAAAAGATGAAAACCGAGAAATAAAATAAAATTGAGAAATTTCAAGACAATCAGAGAGTGAGCCGAGAAAGTATTAATTTGGATTAAAGTTTCTTTCAGAGGTTTCCGGAAGGGTTAATAGTGTAATTATTATTCAGGCATAGGTGACCTTTGTCGATATTGGTTGCCCTTTGGCTTTACTGCTTCCAACGATGATTAAATTTCTCATCTTTCTGATCTTTTGATATTAATCAGACAAAATGAAATATATTCCAGAAAGTCGTCGTCCTCACTAAATTAGATACATTGTATATACTTATTTTTTATTAGCATTTCAATCCCACATAAAATGACTCTTTTCAACAACAGCGAATCGCAACCTTACATCGGTCTCTTATCTGCAATCGGATGAGAAACAGAAGAAAAGACGCAATCAAAACCCGTCAATTGGAGCGAATATGCAATACATTGACCATAAAAAAAGAAAAAAAAGACTAACAATTGTCCATAATATTAAAGACTGGGCAACACGAAACACACTAATAACAAGGTGTGAGCTCGGATTTGTAGCCAGTTCCTGTTCCACTAATGGTATTCGTCTTGCTACTAGTGTTTAGAATCCGGTGATAAGTAATGAACTTGGTTCAGTAGCAAAGTTATAAGTAGCAACACATTATCAAGGATATATCGAGAGGAAATTAAGTATGATTCAACCAAATCATGACAGCGACCATACAATTTAAGTTTTCATTCTGGTAATTTTAGTAACCTTGGTGAAGCATCTGTCCGGATAGACTATCAATTACTAATAAAGAAAGTACGCATAAGATAAGGTTAAGCTCTAGAGAAGCGTATCACCTGATTGGAAATTATAACCTGTTTTGTAATTATACGCTATTTAATTTACCGTTGAAAACTGCTACTTCAAAACGATAGTCACATAATACACGACGAATATTGTTAAAGTATGTTGCTGTATGAGGAAATGTCTCTTCTGATTTACAACTCGAAGCATAACAGTTGATACTAATTCTAACATGACTTCCCTCATTGACTATGTCAACAATGCAGTGATAAAATTCCCGATATATTTTAATTCGACAGTTATTCTGGTCTCTCAGAAAGATCATTATTTTCCTTGGATGTTCATAGTTAATTGTTATTAAATTTCCTAGAAGTATCAGTTATGACCTATTAATCCATAAGTAGTGGTCAGCATTCTATGACCCTGCTATTGTACTGCCCACGTTTATGTTGTGATTAATTTTTGTTGTAGTATCTGGTCTTTTTTAGTGGAATCGAATCTGGTTTTTTTATCTTTTGTTTATATATCCAAATATTTTCGATACAAGAGCCAAGAGTCAGGCAAAACTTTCCGACCCCTTTCTATTATCTCCTCTTGTACTTATGTAATCACCTCTACATCATTTATTGGTTATACATTTGAATTAGATACTGCCCACCAGGGCGTCAAGCAACTATATATTGATCAATCAGTGCATCATGTCATAAATAAGAACACAAATGATTTCAGGCTTTTCCGATTTACGGTTTCTGATTACCCCTTTTGTATCTTAGATTTACGGCTTCTGATTACCCATTTGGTATCTTAGATTTACGGCTTCTGATTACCCCTTTGGTATCTTAGATTTACGGCTGCTGATTACCCCTTTGGTATCTTAGATTTACGGCTTCTGATTACCCCTTTGGTATCTTAGATTTACGGCTTCTGATTACCCCCTTGGTATCTTAGATTTACGGCTTCTGATTATCCCTTTGGTATCTTAGATTTACGGCGTAATTACCACTTTGGTATCTTAGATTTAAGGCTTCTGATTACCCCTTTGGTATCTTTAGATTTACGGCTTCTGATTACCCCTTTGGTATCTTAGATTTACGGCTTCTGATTACCCCTTTGGTATCTTAGAATTATGGTTTCTGATTACCCCTTTGGCATCTTAGATTTACGGCTTCTGATTACCCCTTTGGTATCCTAGATTTACGGCTTCTGATTACCCCTTTGGTATCTTTAGATTTACGGCTTCTGATTACCCCTTTGGTATTTTAGATTTACGGCTTCTGAATACCCCTTTGGTATCTTAGATTTACGGCTTCTGATTACCCCTTTGGTATCTTAGATTTACGGTTTCTGATTACCCCTTTGGTATCTTAGATTTACGGCTTCTGATTACCGCTTTGGCATCATAGATTTACGGCTTCTGATTACCCCTTTGGTATCTTAGATTTACGGCTTCTGATTACTCCTTTGGTATCATAGATTTACGGCTTCTGATTACCCCTTTGGTATCTTTAGATTTACGGCTTCTGATTACCCCTTTGGTATCTTAGATTTACGGCTTCTGAATACCCCTTTGGTATCTTAGATTTACGGCTTCTGATTACCCCTTTGGTATCTTAGATTTACGGTTTCTGATTACCCCTTTGGTATCTTAGATTTACGGCTTCTGATTACCCCTTTGGTATCATAGATTTACGGCTTCTGATTACCCCTTTGGTATCTTTAGATTTACGGCTTCTGATTACCCCTTTGGTATCTTAGATTTACGGCTTCTGAATACCCCTTTGGTATCTTAGATTTACGGCTTCTGATTACCCCTTTGGTATCTTAGATTTACGGTTTCTGATTACCCCTTTGGTATCATAGATTTACGGCTTCTGATTACCCCTTTGGTATCTTTAGATTTACGGCTTCTGATTACCCCTTTGGTATCTTAGATTTACGGCTTCTGAATACCCCTTTGGTATCTTAGATTTACGGCTTCTGATTACCCCTTTGGTATCTTAGATTTACGGTTTCTGATTACCCCTTTGGTATCTTAGATTTACGGCTTCTGATTACCCCTTTGGTATCATAGATTTACGGCTTCTGATTACCCCTTTGGTATCTTAGATTTACGGCTTCTGATTACCCCTTTGGTATCTTAGATTTACGGCTTCTGATTACCCTTTTGTTATCTTGAAACGTTGATGACTTAAATCCACAAACCGTTACAATACCAAAGAAAAACACACAAAAAACAAGAAGAGTTTTATTGTTTAATTTTGAATTGACTCCCGATTTATAGATTTTCAGATTTATATCAAACCGCATTAAATATTCCGCATCAGCATGCAACATTTTATATTAGAGTAAAAATCCGTAAAAGATTGGATCTGTGTAATTTTGAAATAATACACATTGTTACCATGTATTACTTGCGTTTTCTCTCTTCCCTTTTTTGCAAAATAAATAATGTCTCTAAAATTATAAGAGGGCTATTAATTCCTTCTTTCCCAGAAAACGCAAAGACCGGAATAATTTAATACATACCAATCCACACAGAGAACCACGATATTGATTTGTATTTCCGTCTTTAATAATAGGTCACTATATATTAGTGATTGAACGTTGATACTGGTGTGTAAATAGGTCGGCACTGAAACATTTTACCAAAAAAAGGACTATGATGTCTAACGCCACTTTAAACTATATCGTGGCGGTTAGTTTTATTGGTGAAGGAAACCGGAGTACAGAGAGAACCACCCACCTACCGGAAGTTACTGACAAACTTATCACTGAACAAAAATGAACATATATAGGCATTTACGCATTTATACCATAGTGAAAATGTGTTGTGCAAACGCACACTTTACCAGATTAATTGAGCTTGGCCCGGTTCAAAGTTCATGTAGGGCTGTAATATTAAGACGTTTCTTTGTGATATCAAAGCAAATTTACTTACTAGAATGTCACTTTTCCAACTGCTTACTGTTGGTGAATCAATATAAAACTCCTCGGGTTTTACCATCACAGCTTAGATATAATTTGACCTTGAATTTTTCAGTTTACCACCGAAGGCTGAAATGTTTTCTGTGATTTTATTTGATCTAATTTTCTCTGTCTATACAAACTTTGTATTGAAATTAAATAAAAGGAAAAAAATAAATAAAACAAACATGGCAGCAAGCTCGCTCTTTGTTCAACCCAGTCACCGTCAACGTTATTTTTAAATGTCATCTCAAATTCACAAAAATCAAAATCAGCAGGTATGGAAGCAGTCAGATTGTCAGAACATGTTTTAGGTTCCATACAATATGTTGTTTAGGAAATGACTGTAAGTAGCAACTATGATACAAGCTACTTACATAATAGCATTTTGTTAGTTTTTGGAAATGACATCACAGTTTTAGGTATCGATTCCTTTGGCTGCGCCTCCCTGAGTTTGAATATTAAACTGTGGTGTATTTACGGAAAAATAACAATATGCTATTACATGTAGGTAACTAACACATGGATCTACAATCAAATACATATATACCATTCCTTTGTACCATTCATATTGTACGTAACGTCCATCCTACCTCGTGCTTAATTATATATAGAGTAATAATAGCGTCATGTATTTCACAATCGGGAAAAGATACTACGACTGTTCATGATTTTATTCAATTTAGTCAGAAAGGATATGAATGTGCATGACCACGATAGTCTATCCAACATTACTCTTAGACAAAAATTCGAGTAAAGGAACAGCGGTTAGAAAAAAATTGATGTATTATATATTTATTTGCTTGCATTTTATATTTAATATGTAATATACAATTTTTCATATTCTCTAGTTCTTGATATATTTAATTGTGTTTTAATATTAAACTTTGTTATTTGACGTTTTTTCTTGTAAAATGACGTCACACAATTATTTTCCTGGTAGATGATTTCACTTTCGCACACTTTTGATGGTCTTTAACTATTTCAATTCAATAAGAACTACACAAACGATATGTTCATATCCTTAAAATGTATGAATAATTCATGTGGAATTTCAGCTACATGGTGTGAATGAATTTGAATTAAAATTAATAACATCAACAAGATTTGAATGAAAAGTTTCCATCTTTTAATAATGGTCTACGTATACAGCAATACTTCAACGATCCTCATACGAAAACATATTGAATAATATAAGTATTTTGAAGAAATCGGATCAATTTCAATTACCTTCTCCTTACAGTAAAAATATCTTTCTTCTGGCAAAATAATAGCCCACGTAAATCTTAAAACATAAAAAAACAACGACAAAAGTTTAAGAAAATCAATTGTCTTGACTTAGAACAAGGACAAGAACGATAGAGGTGAAACCGTTAATGGCTCACACCTAATTACCACATTTCATGTAAAGACTCACTTCAACTCACGACAACCACGTACTCAAATAAATATAACAATTAATATCAAAATTGACAATATAATAATAGTCATTTAAATATATTAACCAAAAACCTAACATTTTCTTGGAAAATAAATTTAATGTTTGCTATTCTAAAATTTAGTACAGATAATTCATATATATCATAATACACCAACATCGAGATTGCGTGGTATGGTCCTTTTGATGCGTGATAAACAACTCCATCAGCTGTGTCCGTTGATTGTGCATGACAAATAAAATGTACAATTTGCATATAAGAGTGAGAGTTAACTGGATGCTCAACATTTACAGATTGACACGCCCCATGTCACTTGCCACACTTCTTAATATACATCACTGTAGTAGGTGTGGTCAGTGGTGATCTATTGCCGGAATACGACACAATCTTCCCACCATATCTAGTATATTGTAGCACTTCATATTGTAATGTAGTGTAGTAGGTGTCGTCAGTGGTGATCTATTATACGACACAATCTTCCCACCATATGTAGTATATTGTAGCACTTCCTAATGTATTGTAGTGTAGTAGGTGTGGTCAGTGGTTGTCTGTTACACGACATAATCTTCCCACCATATGTAGTATATTGTAGCACTTCCTAATGTATTGTAGTGTAGTAGGTGTGGTCAGTGGTTGTCTGTTACACGACATAATCTTCCCACCATATGTAGTATATTGTAGCACTTCCTAATGTATTGTAGTGTGGTAGGTGTGGTCAGTGGTTTTCTGTTACACGACACAATCTTTCCACCATATCTAGTATATTGTAGCACTCCCTAATGTATTGTAGTGTGGTAGATGTGGTCAGTGGTGATCTGTTACACGACATAATCTTCCCACCATATCTAGTATATTGTAGCACTCCCTAATGTACTGTAGTGTAGTAGATGTGATCAGTGGTTGTCTGTTACACGACATAATCTTCCCACCATATCTAGTATATTGTAGCACTCCCTAATGTACTGTAGTGTGGTAGGTGTGATCAGTGGTTGTCTGTTACACGACACAATCTTCCCACCATATCTAGTATATTGTAGCACTTCCTAATGTACTGTAGTGTAGTAGGTGTGGTCAGTGGTTGTCTGTTACACGACACAATCTTCCCACCATATCTAGTATATTGTAGCACTTCCTAATGTACTGTAGTGTAGTAGGTGTGGTCAGTGGTTGTCTGTTACACGACACAATCTTCCCACCATATCTAGTATATTGTAGCACTTCCTAATGTACTGTAGTGTGGTAGGTGTGGTCAGTGGTTGTCTGTTACACGACATAATCTTCCCACCATATCTAGTATATTGTAGCACTCCCTAATGTACTGTAGTGTGGTAGATGTGATCAGTGGTTGTCTGTTACACGACATAATCTTCCCACCATATCTAGTATATTGTAGCACTCCCTAATGTACTGTAGTGTGGTAGGTGTGATCAGTGGTTGTCTGTTACACGACACAATCTTCCCACCATATCTAGTATATTGTAGCACTTCCTAATGTACTGTAGTGTAGTAGGTGTGGTCAGTGGTTGTCTGTTACACGACACAATCTTCCCACCATATCTAGTATATTGTAGCACTTCCTAATGTACTGTAGTGTGGTAGGTGTGGTCAGTGGTTGTCTGTTACACGACATAATCTTCCCACCATATCTAGTATATTGTAGCACTCCCTAATGTACTGTAGTGTGGTAGGTGTGGTCAGTGGTTGTCTGTTACACGACATAATCTTCCCACCATATCTAGTATATTTTAGCACTCCCTAATGTACTGTAGTGTGGTAGGTGTGGTCAGTGGTTGTCTGTTACACGACACAATCTTCCCACCATATCTAGTATATTGTAGCACTCCGTAATGTACTGTAGTGTGGTAGGTGTGGTCAGTGGTGATCTGTTACACGACACAATCTTTCCACCATATCTAGTATATTGTAGCACTCCCTAATGTACTGTAGTGTAGTAGGTGTGGTCAGTGGTTGTCTGTTACACGACATAATCTTCCCACCATATCTAGTATATTGTAGCACTTCCTAATGTACTGTAGTGTGGTAGGTGTGGTCAGTGGTGGTCTGTTACACGACATAATCTTCCCACCATATCTAGTATATTGTAGTACTTCCTAATGTACTGTAGTGTGGTAGGTGTGGTCAGTGGTGATCTATTACACGACATAATCTTCCCACCATATGTAGTATATTGTAGCACTCCCTAATGTACTGTAGTGTGGTAGGTGTGGTCAGTGGTGATCTGTTACACGACATAATCTTCCCACCATATCTAGTATATTGTAGCACTTCCTAATGTACTGTAGTGTGGTTGATGTGATCAGTGGTTGTCTGTTACACGACATAATCTTCCCACAATATCTAGTATATTGTAGCACTCCCTAATGTACTGTAGTGTAGTAGGTGTGATCAGTGGTTGTCTGTTACACGACATAATCTTCCCACCATATCTAGTATATTGTAGCACTCCCTAATGTACTGTAGTGTGGTAGGTGTGGTCAGTGGTTGTCTGTTACACGAAATAATCTTCCCACCATATCTAGTATATTGTAGCACTTCCTAATGTACTGTAGTGTAGTAGATGTGATCAGTGGTTGTCTGTTACACGACATAATCTTCCCACCATATCTAGTATATTGTAGCACTTCCTAATGTACTGTAGTGTGGTAGGTGTGGTCAGTGGTTGTCTGTTACACGAAATAATCTTCCCACCATATCTAGTATATTGTAGCACTCCCTAATGTACTGTAGTGTGGTAGGTGTGGTCAGTGGTGATCTGTTACACGACATAATCTTCCCACCATATCTAGTATATTGTAGCACTCCCTAATGTACTGTAGTGTGGTAGGTGTGGTCAGTGGTTATCTGTTACACGACATAATCTTTCCACCATATCTAGTATATTGTAGCACTCCCTAATGTACTGTAGTGTGGTAGGTGTGGTCAGTGGTTGTCTGTTACACGACATAATCTTCCCACCATATCTAGTATATTGTAGCACTTCCTAATGTACTGTAGTGTGGTAGGTGTGGTCAGTGGTTGTCTGTTACACGACATAATCTTCCCACCATATCTAGTATATTGTAGCACTTCCTAATGTACTGTAGTGTGGTAGGTGTGGTCAGTGGTTGTCTGTTACACGAAATAATCTTCCCACCATATCTAGTATATTGTAGCACTCCCTAATGTACTGTAGTGTGGTAGGTGTGGTCAGTGGTGATCTGTTACACGACATAATCTTCCCACCATATCTAGTATATTGTAGCACTCCCTAATGTACTGTAGTGTGGTAGGTGTGGTCAGTGGTGATCTGTTACACGACATAATCTTCCCACCATATCTAGTATATTGTAGCACTCCCTAATGTTCTGTAGTGTGGTAGGTGTGGTCAGTGGTTGTCTGTTACACGACATAATCTTTCCACCATATCTAGTATATTGTAGCACTCCCTAATGTACTGTAGTGTGGTAGGTGTGGTCAGTGGTTGTCTGTTACACGACACAATCTTTCCACCATATCTAGTATATTGTAGCACTCCCTAATGTACTGTAGTGTAGTAGGTGTGGTCAGTGGTGATCTGTTACACGACACAATCTTCCCACCATATCTAGTATATTGTAGCACTTCCTAATGTACTGTAGTGTGGTAGGTGTGATCAGTGGTGATCTGTTACACGACATAATCTTCCCACCATATCTAGTATATTGTAGCACTTCCTAATGTACTGTAGTGTAGTAGATGTGATCAGTGGTTGTCTGTTACACGACACAATCTTCCCACCATATCTAGTATATTGTAGCACTTCCTAATGTACTGTAGTGTAGTAGGTGTGGTCAGTGGTGATCTGTTACACGACATAATCTTCCCACCATATCTAGTATATTGTAGCACTTCCTAATGTACTGTAGTGTGGTAGGTGTGGTCAGTGGTGATCTGTTACACGACATAATCTTCCCACCATATCTAGTATATTGTAGCACTTCCTAATGTTCTGTAGTGTGGTAGATGTGATCAGTGGTTGTCTGTTACACGACATAATCTTCCCACCATATCTAGTATATTGTAGCACTTCCTAATGTACTGTAGTGTGGTAGGTGTGGTCAGTGGTTGTCTGTTACACGAAATAATCTTCCCACCATATCTAGTATATTGTAGCACTCCCTAATGTACTGTAGTGTGGTAGGTGTGGTCAGTGGTGATCTGTTACACGACATAATCTTCCCACCATATCTAGTATATTGTAGCACTCCCTAATGTACTGTAGTGTGGTAGGTGTGGTCAGTGGTTGTCTGTTACACGACATAATCTTTCCACCATATCTAGTATATTGTAGCACTCCCTAATGTACTGTAGTGTGGTAGGTGTGGTCAGTGGTTGTCTGTTACACGACATAATCTTCCCACCATATCTAGTATATTGTAGCACTTCCTAATGTACTGTAGTGTGGTAGGTGTGGTCAGTGGTTGTCTGTTACACGACATAATCTTCCCACCATATCTAGTATATTGTAGCACTTCCTAATGTACTGTAGTGTGGTAGGTGTGGTCAGTGGTTGTCTGTTACACGAAATAATCTTCCCACCATATCTAATATATTGTAGCACTCCCTAATGTACTGTAGTGTGGTAGGTGTGGTCAGTGGTGATCTGTTACACGACATAATCTTCCCACCATATCTAGTATATTGTAGCACTCCCTAATGTACTGTAGTGTGGTAGGTGTGGTCAGTGGTGATCTGTTACACGACATAATCTTCCCACCATATCTAGTATATTGTAGCACTCCCTAATGTTCTGTAGTGTGGTAGGTGTGGTCAGTGGTTGTCTGTTACACGACATAATCTTTCCACCATATCTAGTATATTGTAGCACTCCCTAATGTACTGTAGTGTGGTAGGTGTGGTCAGTGGTTGTCTGTTACACGACACAATCTTTCCACCATATCTAGTATATTGTAGCACTCCCTAATGTACTGTAGTGTAGTAGGTGTGGTCAGTGGTGATCTTTTACACGACACAATCTTCCCACCATATCTAGTATATTGTAGCACTTCCTAATGTACTGTAGTGTGGTAGGTGTGGTCAGTGGTGATCTGTTACACGACACAATCTTCCCACCATATCTAGTATATTGTAGCACTTCCTAATGTACTGTAGTGTGGTAGGTGTGATCAGTGGTGATCTGTTACACGACATAATCTTCCCACCATATCTAGTATATTGTAGCACTTCCTAATGTACTGTAGTGTAGTAGATGTGATCAGTGGTTGTCTGTTACACGACACAATCTTCCCACCATATCTAGTATATTGTAGCACTTCCTAATGTACTGTAGTGTAGTAGATGTGATCAGTGGTTGTCTGTTACACGACATAATCTTCCCACCATATCTAGTATATTGTAGCACTCCCTAATGTACTGTAGTGTGGTAGGTGTGGTCAGTGGTTGTCTGTTACACGACATAATCTTCCCACCATATCTAGTATATTGTAGCACTCCCTAATGTACTGTAGTGTGGTAGGTGTGGTCAGTGGTGATCTGTTACACGACATAATCTTCCCACCATATCTAGTATATTGTAGCACTTCCTAATGTTCTATAGTGTGGTAGATGTGGTCAGTGGTTGTCTGTTACACGACATAATCTTCCCACCATATCTAGTATATTGTAGCCCTTCCTAATGTACTGTAGTGTGGTAGGTGTGGTCAGTGGTGATCTGTTACACGACATAATCTTCTCACCATATCTAGTATATTGTAGCACTTCCTAATGTACTGTAGTGTAGTAGATGTGATCAGTGGTTGTCTGTTACACGACATAATCTTCCCACCATATCTAGAATATTGTAGCACTCCCTAATGTACTGTAGTGTAGTAGGTGTGGTCAGTGGTTGTCTGTTACACGACATAATCTTCCCACCATATCTAGTATATTGTAGCACTCCCTAATGTACTGTAGTGTGGTAGGTGTGGTCAGTGGTGATCTGTTACACGACATAATCTTCCCACCATATCTAGTATATTGTAGCACTTCCTAATGTACTGTAGTGTGGTAGGTGTGGTCAGTAGTTGTCTGTTACACGAAATAATCTTCCCACCATATCTAGTATATTGTAGCACTTCCTAATGTACTGTAGTGTGGTAGGTGTGGTCAGTGGTGATCTGTTACACGACATAATCTTCCCACCATATCTAGTATATTGTAGTACTCCCTAATGTACTGTAGTGTAGTAGGTGTGGTCAGTGGTTGTCTGTTACACGACATAATCTTTCCACCATATCTAGTATATTGTAGCACTTTCTAATGTACTGTAATGTAGTAGGTGTGGTCAGTGGTTGTCTGTTACACGAAATAATCTTCCCACCATATCTAGTATATTGTAGCACTCCCTAATGTACTGTAGTGTAATAGGTGTGGTCAGTGGTTTTCTGTTACACGACACAATCTTTCCACCATATCTAGTATATTGTAGCACTTCCTAATGCACTGTAATGTGGTAGGTGTGGTCAGTGGTTGTCTGTTACACGACACAATCTTCCCACCATATCTAGTATATTGTAGCACTTCCTAATGTACTGTAGTGTGGTAGGTGTGGTCAGTGGTGGTCTGTTACACGACATAATCTTCCCACCATATCTAGTATATTGTAGCACTCCCTAATGTACTGTAGTGTGGTAGGTGTGGTCAGTGGTTGTCTGTTACACGACACAATCTTTCCACCATATCTAGTATATTGTAGCACTCCCTAATGTACTGTAGTGTGGTAGGTGTGGTCAGTGGTTGTCTGTTACACGACATAATCTTCCCACCATATCTAGTATATTGTAGCACTTCCTAATGTACTGTGGTGTAGTAGGTGTGGTCAGTGGTTGTCTGTTACACGACACAATCTTCCCACCATATCTAGTATATTGTAGCACTCCCTAATGAACTGTAGTGTGGTAGGTGTGGTCAGTGGTGATCTGTTACACGACATAATCTTCCCACCATATCTAGTATATTGTAGCACTTCCTAATGTACTGTAGTGTAGTAGGTGTGGTCAGTGGTTGTCTGTTACACGACATAATCTTCCCACCATATCTAGTATATTGTAGCACTTCCTAATGTACTGTAATGTGGTAGGTGTGGTCAGTGGTTGTCTGTTACACGATATAATCTTTCCACCATATCTAGTATATTGTAGCACTTCCTAATGTACTGTAGTGTAGTAGGTGTGGTCAGTGGTGATCTGTTACACGACACAATCTTCCAGCCATATCTAGTATATTGTAGCACTCCATAATGTACTGTAGTGTAGTAGATGTGATCAGTGGTTGTCTGTTACACGACATAATCTTCCCCCCATATCTAGTATATTGTAGCACTTCCTAATGTACTGTAGTGTAGTAGATGTGATCAGTGGTTGTCTGTTACACGACATAATCTTCCCCCCATATCTAGTATATTGTAGTACTTCCTAATGTACTGTAGTGTGGTAGGTGTGGTCAGTGGTTGTATGTTACACGACACAATCTTTCCACCATATCTAGTATATTGTAGCACTCCCTAATGAACTGTAGTGTAATAGGTGTGGTCAGTGGTGATCTGTTACACGACACAATCTTCCCACCATATCTAGTATATTGTAGCACTTCCTAATGTACTGTAGTGTAGTAGATGTGATCAGTGGTTGTCTGTTACACGACATAATCTTCCCCCCATATCTAGTATATTGTAGCACTCCCTAATGTACTGTAGTGTAGTAGATGTGATCAGTGGTTGTCTGTTACACGACACAATCTTTCCACCATATCTAGTATATTGTAGCACTCCCTAATGTACTGTAGTGTAGTAGATGTGATCAGTGGTTGTCTGTTACACGACACAATCTTCCCACCATATCTAGTATATTGTAGCACTTCCTAATGTACTGTAGTGTAGTAGATGTGGTCAGTGGTTGTCTGTTACACGACACAATCTTTCCACCATATCTAGTATATTGTAGCACTCCCTAATGTACTGTAGTGTAGTAGATGTGATCAGTGGTTGTCTGTTACACGACATAATCTTCCCCCCATATCTAGTATATTGTAGCACTCCCTAATGTACTGTAGTGTAGTAGGTGTGGTCAGTGGTTGTATGTTACACGACACAATCTTTCCACCATATCTAGTATATTGTAGCACTCCCTAATGTACTGTAGTGTGGTAGGTGTGGTCAGTGGTTGTCTGTTACACGACATAATCTTCCCCCCATATCTAGTATATTGTAGCACTTCCTAATGTACTGTAGTGTAGTAGGTGTGGTCAGTGGTGGTCTGTTACACGACATAATCTTCCCACCATATCTAGTATATTGTAGCACTTCCTAATGTACTGTAGTGTAGTAGATGTGATCAGTGGTTGTCTGTTACACGACATAATCTTCCCACCATATCTAGTATATTGTAGCACTTCCTAATGTACTGTAGTGTAGTAGGTGTGGTTAGTGGTTGTCTGTTACACGACATAATCTTCCCACCATATCTAGTATATTGTAGCACTTCCTAATGTATTGTAGTGTGGTAGGTGTGGTCAGTGGTTTTCTGTTACACGACACAATCTTTCCACCATATCTAGTATATTGTAGCATTTCCTAATGTACTGTAGTGTGGTAGATGTGGTCAGTGGTGATCTGTTACACGACATAATCTTCCCACAATATCTAGTATATTGTAGCACTCCCTAATGAACTGTAGTGTGGTAGGTGTGGTCAGTGGTTTTCTGTTACACGACACAATCTTTCCACCATATCTAGTATATTGTAGCACTTCCTAATGTACTGTAGTGTGGTAGATGTGGTCAGTGGTGATCTGTTACACGACATAATCTTCCCACCATATCTAGTATATTGTAGCACTTCCTAATGTACTGTAGTGTAATAGGTGTGGTCAGTGGTAATCTGTTACACGACATAATCTTTCCACCATATCTAGTATATTGTAGCACTTCCTAATGTACTGTAGTGTGGTAGGTGTGGTCAGTGGTTGTCTGTTACACGACACAATCTTCCCACCATATCTAGTATATTGTAGCACTCCCTAATGTACTGTAGTGTAGTAGGTGTGGTCAGTGGTTGTCTGTTACACGACATAATCTTCCCCCCATATCTAGTATATTGTAGCACTCCCTAATGTACTGTAGTGTAGTAGGTGTGGTCAGTGGTTGTCTGTTACACGACATAATCTTCCCACCATATCTAGTATATCGTAGCACTTCCTAATGTACTGTAGTGTGGTAGGTGTGGTCAGTGGTTGTCTGTTACACGACACAATCTTCCCACCATATCTAGTATATTGTAGCACTCCCTAATGTACTGTAGTGTGGTAGGTGTGGTCAGTGGTGATCTGTTACACGACACAATCTTCCCACCATATCTAGTATATTGTAGTACTTCCTAATGTACTGTAGTGTGGTAGGTGTGATCAGTGGTGATCTGTTACACGACACAATCTTCCCACCATATCTAGTATATTGTAGCACTCCCTAATGTACTGTAGTGTAGTAGATGTGATCAGTGGTTGTCTGTTACACGACATAATCTTCCCACCATATCTAGTATATTGAAACACTTCCTAATGTACTGTAGTGTAGTAGATGTGATCAGTGGTTGTCTGTTACACGACATAATCTTCCCACCATATCTAGTATATTGTAGCACTCCCTAATGTACTGTAGTGTAGTAGATGTGATCAGTGGTTGTCTGTTACACGACATAATCTTCCCACCATATCTAGTATATTGAAACACTTCCTAATGTACTGTAGTGTAGTAGATGTGATCAGTGGTTGTCTGTTACACGACATAATCTTCCCACCATATCTAGTATATTGTAGCACTTCCTAATGTACTGTAGTGTGGTAGGTGTGGTCAGTGGTGGTCTATTACACGACACAATCTTCCCACCATATCTAGTATATTGTAGCACTCCCTAATGTACTGTAGTGTGGTAGGTGTGGTCAGTGGTTGTCTGTTACACGACATAATCTTCCCACCATATGTAGTATATTGTAGCACTCCCTAATGTACTGTAGTGTGGTAGGTGTGGTCAGTGGTGATCTGTTACACGACACAATCTTTCCACCATATCTAGTATATTGTAGCACTTCCTAATGTACTGTAGTGTGGTAGGTGTGGTCAGTGGTTGTATGTTACACGACATAATCTTCCCACCATATCTAGTATATTGTAGCACTTCCTAATGTACTGTAGTGTGGTAGGTGTGGTCAGTGGTTTTCTGTTACACGACATAATCTTCCCACCATATGTAGTATATTGTAGCACTTCCTAATGAACTGTAGTGTAGTAGGTGTGGTCAGTGGTGATCTGTAACACGGCATAATCTTCCGACCATATCTAGTATATTGTAGCACTCCCTAATGTACTGTAGTGTGGTAGGTGTGATCAGTGGTTGTCTGTTACACGACATAATTTTCCCACCATATCTAGTATATTGTAGCACTTCCTAATGAACTGTAGTGTAGTAGGTGTGGTCAGTGGTGATCTGTTACACGGCATAATCTTCCCACCATATCTAGTATATTGTAGCACTTCCTAATGTACTGTAGTGTAGTAGATGTGGTCAATGGTTGTATGTTACACGACACAATCTTCCCACCATATCTAGTATATTGTAGCACTCCCTAATGTACTGTAGTGTGGTAGGTGTGGTCAGTGGTTGTATGTTACACGACACAATCTTCCCACCATATCTAGTATATTGTAGCACTTCCTAATGTACTGTAGTGTAGTAGATGTGGTCAGTGGTTGTATGTTACACGGCATAATCTTCCCATCATATCTAGTATATTGTAGCACTCCCTAATGTACTGTAGTGTGGTAGGTGTGGTCAGTGGTTGTATGTTACAAGACACAATCTTCCCACCATATCTAGTATATTGTAGCACTCCCTAATGTACTGTAGTGTGGTAGGTGTGGTCAGTGGTGATCTGTTACACGACACAATCTTCCCACCATATCTAGTATATTGTAGCACTCCCTAATGTACTGTAGTGTAGTAGATGTGGTCAGTGGTTGTATGTTACACGACACAATCTTCCCACCATATCTAGTATATTGTAGCACTCCCTAATGTACTGTAGTGTAGTAGATGTGGTCAGTGGTTGTATGTTACACGGCATAATCTTCCCATCATATCTAGTATATTGTAGCACTCCCTAATGTACTGTGGTGTAGTAGATGTGGTCAGTGGTTGTATGTTACACGGCATAATCTTCCCATCATATCTAGTATATTGTAGCACTTCCTAATGTACTGTAGTGTGGTAGGTTTGGTCAGTGGTTGTATGTTACACGACACAATCTTCCCACCATATCTAGTATATTGTAGCACTTCCTAATGTACTGTAGTGTGGTAGGTGTGGTCAGTGGTGATCTGTTACACGACACAATCTTCCCACCATATCTAGTATATTGTAGCACTTCCTAATGTACTGTAGTGTAATAGGTGTGGTCAGTGGTGATCTGTTACACGGCATAATCTTCCCACCATATCTAGTATATTGTAGCACTTCCTAATGTACTGTAGTGCGGTAGGTGTGGTCAGTGGTTGTATGTTACACGACACAATCTTTCCACCATATCTAGTATATTGTAGCACTCCCTTATGTACTGTAGTGTGGTTGATGTGATCAGTGGTTGTCTGTTACACGACACAATCTTTCCACCATATCTAGTATATTGTAGCACTTCCTAATGTACTGTAGTGTAGTAGATGTGATCAGTGGTTGTCTGTTACACGACATAATCTTCCCACCATATCTAGTATATTGTAGCACTTCCTAATGTATTGTAGTGTGGTAGGTGTGGTCCGTGGTGGTCTGTTACACAACACAGTCTTCCCACCATATCTAGTATATTGTAGTACTCCCTAATGTACTGTAGTGTGGTAGGTGTGGTCAGTGGTTTTCTGTTACACGACATAATCTTCCCACCATATCTAGTATATTGTAGCACTCCCTAATGTATTGTGGTGTAGTAGGTGTGGTCAGTGGTTTTCTGTTACACGACATAATCTTCCCACCATATCTAGTATATTGTAGCATTCCCTAATGTACTGTAGTGTGGTAGGTGTTGTCAGTGGTGGTCTGTTACACGACATAATCTTCCCACCATATCTGGTATATTGTAGCACTTCCTAATGTACTGTAGTGTGGTAGGTGTGGTCAGTGGTGATCTGTTACACGACATAATCTTCCCACCATATCTAGTATATTGTAGCACACCCGTATGTACTGTAGTGTGGTAGGTGTGATCAGTGGTTTTCTGTTATACGACATAATCTTCCCACCATATCTAGTATATTGTAGCACTTCCTAATGAACTGTAGTGTAGTAGGTGTGGTCAGTGGTGATCTGTTACACGACATAATCTTCCCACCATATCTAGTATATTGTAGCACTCCCTAATGTACTGTAGTGTGGTAGGTGTGGTCAGTGGTTTTCTGTTACACGACATAATCTTCCCACCATATCTAGTATATTGTAGCACTTCCTAATGAACTGTAGTGTAGTAGGTGTGGTCAGTGGTGATCTGTTACACGACATAATCTTCCCACCATATCTAGTATATTGTAGCACTCCCTAATGTACTGTAGTGTGGTAGGTGTGGTCAGTGGTTTTCTGTTACACGACATAATCTTCCCACCATATGCAGTATAGTGTAGCACTTCCTAATGTACTGTAGTGTGGTAGGTGTGGTCAGTGGTTGTCTGTTACACGACATAATCTTCCCACCATATGTAGTA
Source organism: Bathymodiolus septemdierum (assembly GCA_963383655.1). Classification (NCBI taxonomy): domain Eukaryota; kingdom Metazoa; phylum Mollusca; class Bivalvia; order Mytilida; family Modiolidae; genus Bathymodiolus; species Bathymodiolus septemdierum. Next base: position 49,439,549 of record OY726520.1, read on the forward strand.
TATTGTAGCACTTCCTAATGTACTGTAGTGTGGTAGGTGTGGTCAGTGGTGATCTGTTACACGACACAATCTTCCCACCATATCTAGTATATTGTAGCACTCCCTAATGTACTGTAGTGTGGTAGGTGTGGTCAGTGGTTTTCTGTTACACGACATAATCTTCCAACCATATGTAGTATATTGTAGCACTTCCTAATGTACTGTAGTGTGATAGGTGTGGCCAGTGGTGATCTGTTACACGACATAATCTTCCCACCATATCTAGTATATTGTAGCACTTCCTAATGTACTGTAGTGTGGTAGGTGTGGTCAATGGTAATCTGTTACACGACACAATCTTCCCACCATATCTAGTATATTGTAGCACTCCCTAATGTTCTGTAGTGTGGTAGGTGTGGTCAGTGGTGATCTGTTACACGACATAATCTTCCCACCATATCTAGTATATTGTAGCCCTTCCTAATGTACTGTAGTGTGGTAGGTGTGGTCAGTGGTTGTCTGTTACACGACATAATCTTCCAGCCATATGTAGTATATTGTAGCACTTCCTAATGTACTGTAGCGTGATAGGTGTGGCCAGTGGTGATCTGTTACACGACATAATCTTCCCACCATATCTAGTATATTGTAGCACTTCCTAATGTACTGTAGTGTGGTAGGTGTGGTCAGTGGTGATCTGTTACACGACACAATCTTCCCACCATATCTAGTATATTGTAGCACTTCCTAATGTACTGTAGTGTGGTAGGTGTGGTCAGTGGTTGTATGTTACACGACACAATCTTTCCACCATATCTAGTATATTGTAGCACTCCCTAATGTACTGTAGTGTAGTAGGTGTGGTCAGTGGTGATCTGTTACACGACACAATCTTTCCACCATATCTAGTATATTGTAGCACTCCCTAATGTACTGTAGTGTAGTAGGTGTGGTCAGTGGTGATCTGTTACACGACACAATCTTCCCACCATATCTAGTATATTGTAGCACTCCCTAATGTACTGTAGTGTAGTAGGTGTGGTCAGTGGTGATCTGTTACACGACACAATCTTTCCACCATATCTAGTATATTGTAGCACTCCCTAATGTACTGTAGTGTAGTAGGTGTGGTCAGTGGTTGTCTGTTACACGACATAATCTTCCCACCATATCTAGTATATTGTAGCACTCCCTAATGTACTGTAGTGTAGTAGGTGTGGTCAGTGGTGATCTGTTACACGACACAATCTTTCCACCATATCTAGTATATTGTAGCACTCCCTAATGTACTGTAGTGTAGTAGGTGTGGTCAGTGGTTGTCTGTTACACGACATAATCTTTCCACCATATCTAGTATATTGTAGCACTCCCTAATGTACTGTAGTGTAGTAAATGTGATCAGTGGTTGTCTGTTACACCACATAATCTTCCCACCATATCTAGTATATTGTAGCACTCCCTAATGTACTGTAGTGTAGTAGGTGTGGTCAGTGGTTGTCTGTTACACGACATAATCTTCCCACCATATCTAGTATATTGTAGCACTTCCTAATGAACTGTAGTGTAGTAGGTGTGGTCAGTGGTTGTCTGTTACACGACATAATCTTCCCACCATATCTAGTATATTGTAACACTTCCTAATGAACTGTAGTGTGGTAGGTGTGATCAGTGGTTGTCTGTTACACGACACAATCTTCCCACCATATCTAGTATATTGTAACACTTCCTAATGAACTGTAGTGTGGTAGGTGTGGTCAGTGGTTGTCTGTTACACGACACGATCTTCCCACCATATCTAGTATATTGTAGCACTCCCTAATGTATTGTAGTGTGGTAGGTGTGATCAGTGGTGATCTGTTACACGACATAATCTTCCCACCATATCTAGTATATTGTAGCACTTCCTAATGTACTGTAGTGTGGTAGGTGTGGTCAGTGGTGATCTGTTACACGACATAATCTTCCCATCATATCTAGTATATTGTAGCACTTCCTAATGTACTGTAGTGTGGTAGGTGTGGTCAGTGGTGGTCTGTTACACGACACAATCTTTCCACCATATCTAGTATATTGTAACACTTCCTAATGAACTGTAGTGTGGTAGGTGTGGTCAGTGGTTGTCTGTTACACGACACAATCTTCCCACCATATCTAGTATATTGTAGCACTCCCTAATGTATTGTAGTGTGGTAGGTGTGATCAGTGGTGATCTGTTACACGACATAATCTTCCAGCCATATCTAGTATATTGTAGCACTTCCTAATGTACTGTAGTGTGGTAGGTGTGGTCAGTGGTTGTCTGTTACACGACACAATCTTTCCACCATATCTAGTATATTGTAGCACTTCCTAATGTACTGTAGTGTGGTAGGTGTGGTCAGTGGTGATCTTTTACACGACATAATCTTCCCACCATATCTAGTATATTGTAGCACTTCCTAATGTACTGTAGTGTGGTAGGTGTGGTCAGTGGTTGTCTGTTACACGACACAATCTTCCCACCATATCTAGTATATTGTAGCACTCCCTAATGTATTGTAGTGTGGTAGGTGTGATCAGTGGTGATCTGTTACACGACATAATCTTCCCACCATATCTAGTATATTGTAACACTTCCTAATGAACTGTAGTGTGGTAGGTGTGGTCAGTGGTTGTCTGTTACACGACACAATCTTCCCACCATATCTAGTATATTGTAGCACTCCCTAATGTATTGTAGTGTGGTAGGTGTGATCAGTGGTTGTCTGTTACACGACATAATCTTCCCACCATATCTAGTATATTGTAGCACTCCCTAATGTACTGTAGTGTGGTAGGTGTGGTCAGTGGTTGTCTGTTACACGACATAATCTTCCCACCATATCTAGTATATTGTAGCACTCCCTAATGTACTGTAGTGTGGTAGGTGTGGTCAGTGGTTGTATGTTACACGACATAATCTTTCCACCATATCTAGTATATTGTAGCACTCCCTAATGTACTGTAGTGTGGTAGGTGTGGTCAGTGGTTGTATGTTACACGACATAATCTTTCCACCATATCTAGTATATTGTAGCACTCCCTAATGTACTGTAGTGTGGTAGGTGTGGTCAGTGGTTGTCTGTTACACGACACAATCTTCCCACCATATCTAGTATATTGTAGCACTTCCTAATGTACTGTAGTGTGGTAGGTGTGGTCAGTGGTGATCTGTTACACGACATAATCTTCCCACCATATCTAGTATATTGTAGCACTTCCTAATGTACTGTAGTGTGGTAGGTGTGGTCAGTGGTTGTCTGTTACACGACACAATCTTCCCACCATATCTAGTATATTGTAGCACTCCCTAATGTATTGTAGTGTGGTAGGTGTGATCAGTGGTGATCTGTTACACGACATAATCTTCCCACCATATCTAGTATATTGTAACACTTCCTAATGAACTGTAGTGTGGTAGGTGTGGTCAGTGGTTGTCTGTTACACGACACAATCTTCCCACCATATCTAGTATATTGTAGCACTCCCTAATGTATTGTAGTGTGGTAGGTGTGATCAGTGGTGATCTGTTACACGACATAATCTTTCCACCATATCTAGTATATTGTAGCACTTCCTAATGTACTGTAGTGTGGTAGGTGTGGTCAGTGGTTGTCTGTTACACGACACAATCTTTCCACCATATCTAGTATATTGTAGCACTTCCTAATGTACTGTAGTGTGGTAGGTGTGGTCAGTGGTGATCTGTTACACGACATAATCTTCCCACCATATCTAGTATATTGTAGCACTTCCTAATGTACTGTAGTGTGGTAGGTGTGGTCAGTGGTGATCTGTTACACGACATAATCTTCCCATCATATCTAGTATATTGTAGCACTTCCTAATGTACTGTAGTGTGGTAGGTGTGGTCAGTGGTTGTCTGTTACACGACACAATCTTTCCACCATATCTAGTATATTGTAGCACTTCCTAATGTTCTGTAGTGTGGTAGGTGTGGTCAGTGGTTGTCTGTTACACGACACAATCTTTCCACCATATCTAGTATATTGTAGCACTTCCTAATGTACTGTAGTGTGGTAGGTGTGGTCAGTGGTTGTCTGTTACACGACACAATCTTCCCATCATATCTAGTATATTGTAGCACTTCCTAATGTTCTGTAGTGTGGTAGGTGTGATCAGTGGTTGTCTGTTACACGACATAATCTTCCCACCATATCTAGTATATTGTAGTACTTCCTAATGTACTGTAGTGTGGTAGGTGTGGTCAGTGGTTGTCTGTTACACGACACAATCTTTCCACCATATCTAGTATATTGTAACACTTCCTAATGAACTGTAGTGTGGTAGGTGTGATCAGTGGTTGTCTGTTACACGACACAATCTTCCCACCATATCTAGTATATTGTAGCACTCCCTAATGTACTGTAGTGTGGTAGGTGTGGTCAGTGGTTGTCTGTTACACGACACAATCTTTCCACCATATCTAGTATATTGTAGCACTCCCTAATGTACTGTAGTGTGGTAGGTGTGGTCAGTGGTTGTCTGTTACACGACACAATCTTTCCACCATATCTAGTATATTGTAACACTTCCTAATGTACTGTAGTGTGGTAGGTGTGGTCAGTGGTTGTCTGTTACACGACATAATCTTCCCACCATATCTAGTATATTGTAGCACTTCCTAATGTACTGTAGTGTGGTAGGTGTGGTCAGTGGTTGTCTGTTACACGACATAATCTTCCCACCATATCTAGTATATTGTAACACTCCCTAATGTACTGTAGTGTGGTAGGTGTGGTCAGTGGTTGTCTGTTACACGACACAATCTTCCCACCATATCTAGTATATTGTAGCACTTCCTAATGAACTGTAGTGTGGTAGGTGTGGTCAGTGGTGATCTGTTACACGACACAATCTTTCCACCATATCTAGTATATTGTAGCACTTCCTAATGTACTGTAGTGTGGTAGGTGTGGTCAGTGGTGATCTGTTACACGACACAATCTTTCCACCATATCTAGTATATTGTAGCACTCCCTAATGTACTGTAGTGTGGTAGGTGTGGTCAGTGGTGATCTGTTACACAACACAGTCTTCCCACCATATCTAGTATATTGTAGCACTTCCTAATGTACTGTAGTGTGGTAGGTGTGGTCAGTGGTGATCTGTTACACGACACAATCTTTCCACCATATCTAGTATATTGTAGCACTTCCTAATGTACTGTAGTGTGGTACGTGTGGTCAGTGGTGATCTGTTACACGACACAATCTTTCCACCATATCTAGTATATTGTAGCACTCCCTAATGTACTGTAGTGTGGTAGGTGTGGTCAGTGGTGATCTGTTACACGACACAATCTTTCCACCATATCTAGTATATTGTAGCACTCCCTAATGTACTGTAGTGTGGTAGGTGTGGTCAGTGGTGATCTGTTACACAACACAGTCTTCCCACCATATCTAGTATATTGTAGCACTCCCTAATGTACTGTAGTGTGGTAGGTGTGGTCAGTGGTTTTCTGTTACACGACATAATCTTCCCACCATATCTAGTATATTCTAGCACTCCCTAATGTATTGTAGTTTAGTAGGTGTGGTCAGTGGTTGTATGTTACACGACACAATCTTCCCACCATATCTAGTATATTGTAGCACTTCCTAATGTACTGTAGTGTGGTAGATGTGGTCAGTGGTGGTCTGTAACACGACATAATCTTCCCACCATATCTAGTATATTGTAGCACTCCCTAATGTACTGTAGTGTGGTAGGTGTGGTCAGTGGTTTTCTGTTACACGACATAATCTTCCAGCCATATGTAGTATTTTGTAGCACTTCCTAATGTACTGTAGTGTGGTAGGTGTGGTCAGTGGTTGTCTGTTACACGACATAATCTTCCCACCATATCTAGTATATTGTAGCACTTCCTAATGTACTGTAATGTGGTAGATGTGATCAGTGGTTGTCTGTTACACGACATAATCTTCCAGCCATATCTAGTATATTGTAGCACTCCCTAATGTACTGTAGTGTGGTAGGTGTGGTCAGTGGTGGTCTGTTACACGACATAATCTTCCAGCCATATCTAGTATATTGTAGCACTCCCTAATGTACTGTAGTGTGGTAGGTGTGGTCAGTGGTTGTATGTTACACGACATAATCTTCCCACCATATCTAGTATATTGTAGCACTCCCTAATGTACTGTAGTGTGGTAGGTGTGGTCAGTGGTTGTATGTTACACGACATAATCTTCCCCCCATATCTAGTATATTGTAGCACTTCCTAATGTTCTGTAGTGTGGTAGATGTGATCAGTGGTTGTCTGTTACACGACATAATCTTCCCACCATATCTAGTATATTGTAGCACTTGCTAATGTTCTGTAGTGTGGTAGATGTGGTCAGTGGTTGTCTGTTACACGACATAATCTTCCCACCATATCTAGTATATTGTAGCACTTCCTAATGTACTGTAGTGTAGTAGATGTGATCAGTGGTTGTCTGTTACACGACATAATCTTCCCACCATATCTAGTATATTGTAGCACTCCCTAATGTACTGTAGTGTGGTAGATGTGATTAGTGGTTCTCTGTTACACGACATAATCTTCCCACCATATCTAGTATATTGTAGCACTTCCTAATGTACTGTAGTGTAGTAGATGTGATCAGTGGTTGTCTGTTACACGACACAATCTTCCCACCATATCTAGTATATTGTAGCACTTCCTAATGTACTGTAGTGTAGTAGATGTGGTCAGTGGTTGTCTGTTACACCACATAATCTGCCCACCATATCTAGTATATTGTAGCACTTCCTAATGTACTGTAGTGTAGTAGATGTGATCAGTGGTTGTCTGTTACACGACATAATCTTTCCACCATATCTAGTATATTGTAGCACTTCCTAATGTACTGTAGTGTAGTAGATGTGATCAGTGGTTGTCTGTTACACGACATAATCTTTCCACCATATCTAGTATATTGTAGCACTCCCTAATGTACTGTAGTGTAGTAGATGTGGTCAGTGGTTGTCTGTTACACCACATAATCTTCCCACCATATCTAGTATATTGTAGCACTTCCTAATGTTCTGTAGTGTGGTAGATGAGATCAGTGGTTGTCTGTTACACGACACAATCTTCCCACCATATCTAGTATATTGTAGCACTCCCTAATGTACTGTAGTGTAGTAGTTGTGGTCAGTGGTTGTCTGTTACACGACATAATCTTCCCACCATATCTAGTATATTGTAACACTCCCTAATGTAGTATAGTGTAGTAGGTGTGGTCAGTGGCTGTCTGTTACACGACACAATCTTCCCACCATATCTAGTATATTGTAGCACTCCCTAATGTACTGTAGTGTGGTAGGTGTGGTCAGTGGTTTTCTGTTACACGACATAATCTTCCTACCATATCTAGTATATTGTAGCACTCCCTAATGTACTGTAGTGTAGTAGGTGTGGTCAGTGGCTGTCTGTTACACGACATAATCTGTCCACCATATCTAGTATATTGTAGCACTTCCTAATGTACTGTAGTGTAGTAGGTGTGGTCAGTGGTTGTCTGTTACACGACATAATCTTCCAGCCATATGTAGTATTTTGTAGCACTTCCTAATGTACTGTAGTGTGGTAGGTGTGGTCAGTGGTTGTCTGTTACACGACATAATCTTCCCACCATATCTAGTATATTGTAGCACTTCCTAATGTACTGTAATGTGGTAGATGTGATCAGTGGTTGTCTGTTACACGACATAATCTTCCAGCCATATCTAGTATATTGTAGCACTCCCTAATGTACTGTAGTGTGGTAGGTGTGGTCAGTGGTTGTCTGTTACACGACATAATCTTCCAGCCATATCTAGTATATTGTAGCACTCCCTAATGTACTGTAGTGTGGTAGGTGTGGTCAGTGGTTGTATGTTACACGACATAATCTTCCCACCATATCTAGTATATTGTAGCACTCCCTAATGTACTGTAGTGTGGTAGGTGTGGTCAGTGGTTGTATGTTACACGACATAATCTTCCCACCATATCTAGTATATTGTAGCACTTCCTAATGTTCTGTAGTGTGGTAGATGTGATCAGTGGTTGTCTGTTACACGACATAATCTTCCCACCATATCTAGTATATTGTAGCACTTGCTAATGTTCTGTAGTGTGGTAGATGTGGTCAGTGGTTGTCTGTTACACGACATAATCTTCCCACCATATCTAGTATATTGTAGCACTTCCTAATGTACTGTAGTGTAGTAGATGTGATCAGTGGTTGTCTGTTACACGACATAATCTTCCCACCATATCTAGTATATTGTAGCACTCCCTAATGTACTGTAGTGTGGTAGGTGTGGTCAGTGGTTGTCTGTTACACGACATAATCTTCCCACCATATCTAGTATATTGTAGCACTCCCTAATGTACTGTAGTGTGGTAGGTGTGGTCAGTGGTGATCTGTTACACGACATAATCTTCCCACCATATCTAGTATATTGTAGCACCCCCTAATGTACTGTAGTGTGGTAGATGTGATTAGTGGTTCTCTGTTACACGACACAATCTTCCCACCATATCTAGTATATTGTAGCACTTCCTAATGTACTGTAGTGTAGTAGATGTGATCAGTGGTTGTCTGTTACACGACACAATCTTCCCACCATATCTAGTATATTGTAGCACTTCCTAATGTACTGTAGTGTAGTAGATGTGGTCAGTGGTTGTCTGTTACACCACATAATCTTCCCACCATATCTAGTATATTGTAGCACTTCCTAATGTACTGTAGTGTGGTAGATGTGATCAGTGGTTGTCTGTTACACGACACAATCTTCCCACCATATCTAGTATATTGTAGCACTCCCTAATGTACTGTAGTGTAGTAGTTGTGGTCAGTGGTTGTCTGTTACACGACATAATCTTCCCACCATATCTAGTATATTGTAGCACTTCCTAATGTACTGTGGTGTAGTAGGTGTGGTCAGTGGTTGTATGTTACACGACATAATCTTCCCACCATATCTAGTATATTGTAGCACTTCCTAATGTACTGTAGTGTAGTAGATGTGATCAGTGGTTGTCTGTTACACAACACAATCTTCCCACCATATCTAGTATATTGTAGCACTTCCTAATGTACTGTAGTGTGGTAGGTGTGGTCAGTGGTTGTCTGTTACACGACATAATCTTCCCACCATATCTAGTATATTGTAGCACTTCCTAATGTACTGTGGTGTAGTAGGTGTGGTCAGTGGTTGTCTGTTACACGACATAATCTTCCCACCATATCTAGTATATTGTAGCACTTCCTAATGTACTGTAGTGTAGTAGATGTGATCAGTGGTTGTCTGTTACACGACACAATCTTCCCACCATATCTAGTATATTGTAGCACTTCCTAATGTACTGTGGTGTAGTAGGTGTGGTCAGTGGTTGTCTGTTACACGACATAATCTTCCCACCATATCTAGTATATTGTAGCACTTCCTAATGTACTGTAGTGTAGTAGATGTGATCAGTGGTTGTCTGTTACACGACACAATCTTCCCACCATATCTAGTATATTGTAGCACTTCCTAATGTACTGTAGTGTAGTAGATGTGGTCAGTGGTTGTCTGTTACACCACATAATCTTCCCACCATATCTAGTATATTGTAGCACTTCCTAATGTACTGTAGTGTAGTAGATGTGATCAGTGGTTGTCTGTTACACGACATAATCTTTCCACCATATCTAGTATATTGTAGCACTTCCTAATGTACTGTAGTGTAGTAGATGTGATCAGTGGTTGTCTGTTACACGACATAATCTTTCCACCATATCTAGTATATTGTAGCACTCCCTAATGTACTGTAGTGTAGTAGATGTGATCAGTGGTTGTCTGTTACACGACACAATCTTTCCACCATATCTAGTATATTGTAGCACTTCCTAATGTACTGTAGTGTAGTAGATGTGGTCAGTGGTTGTCTGTTACACCACATAATCTTCCCACCATATCTAGTATATTGTAGCACTTCCTAATGTTCTGTAGTGTGGTAGATGAGATCAGTGGTTGTCTGTTACACGACACAATCTTCCCACCATATCTAGTATATTGTAGCACTCCCTAATGTACTGTAGTGTAGTAGGTGTGGTCAGTGGTTGTCTGTTACACGACATAATCTTTCCACCATATCTAGTATATTGTAACACTCCCTAATGTAGTATAGTGTAGTAGGTGTGGTCAGTGGCTGTCTGTTACACGACACAATCTTCCCTCCATATCTAGTATATTGTAGCACTCCCTAATGTACTGTAGTGTGGTAGGTGTGGTCAGTGGTGATCTGTTACACGACATAATCTTCCCACCATATCTAGTATATTGTAGCACTCCCTAATGTACTGTAGTGTGGTAGATGTGATTAGTGGTTCTCTGTTACACGACACAATCTTCCCACCATATCTAGTATATTGTAGCACTTCCTAATGTACTGTAGTGTAGTAGATGTGATCAGTGGTTGTCTGTTACACGACACAATCTTCCCACCATATCTAGTATATTGTAGCACTTCCTAATGTACTGTAGTGTAGTAGATGTGGTCAGTGGTTGTCTGTTACACCACATAATCTTCCCACCTTATCTAGTATATTGTAGCACTTCCTAATGTACTGTAGTGTGGTAGATGTGATCAGTGGTTGTCTGTTACACGACACAATCTTCTCACCATATCTAGTATATTGTAGCACTCCCTAATGTACTGTAGTGTAGTAGTTGTGGTCAGTGGTTGTCTGTTACACGACATAATCTTCCCACCATATCTAGTATATTGTAGCACTTCCTAATGTACTGTGGTGTAGTAGGTGTGGTCAGTGGTTGTATGTTACACGACATAATCTTCCCACCATATCTAGTATATTGTAGCACTTCCTAATGTACTGTAGTGTAGTAGATGTGATCAGTGGTGGTCTGTTACACGACACAATCTTCCCACCATATCTAGTATATTGTAGCACTTCCTAATGTACTGTGGTGTAGTAGGTGTGGTCAGTGGTTGTCTGTTACACGACATAATCTTCCCACCATATCTAGTATATTGTAGCACTTCCTAATGTACTGTAGTGTAGTAGATGTGATCAGTGGTTGTCTGTTACACGACACAATCTTCCCACCATTTCTAGTATATTGTAGCACTTCCTAATGTACTGTAGTGTAGTAGATGTGGTCAGTGGTTGTCTGTTACACCACATAATCTTCCCACCATATCTAGTATATTGTAGCACTTCCTAATGTACTGTAGTGTAGTAGATGTGATCAGTGGTTGTCTGTTACACGACATAATCTTTCCACCATATCTAGTATATTGTAGCACTTCCTAATGTACTGTAGTGTAGTAGATGTGATCAGTGGTTGTCTGTTACACGACATAATCTTTCCACCATATCTAGTATATTGTAGCACTCCCTAATGTACTGTAGTGTAGTAGATGTGATCAGTGGTTGTCTGTTACACGACACAATCTTTCCACCATATCTAGTATATTGTAGCACTTCCTAATGTACTGTAGTGTAGTAGATGTGGTCAGTGGTTGTCTGTTACACCACATAATCTTCCCACCATATCTAGTATATTGTAGCACTTCCTAATGTTCTGTAGTGTGGTAGATGAGATCAGTGGTTGTCTGTTACACGACACAATCTTCCCACCATATCTAGTATATTGTAGCACTTCCTAATGTACTGTAGTGTAGTAGGTGTGGTCAGTGGTTGTCTGTTACACGACATAATCTTTCCACCATATCTAGTATATTGTAACACTCCCTAATGTAGTATAGTGTAGTAGGTGTGGTCAGTGGCTGTCTGTTACACGACACAATCTTCCCTCCATATCTAGTATATTGTAGCACTCCCTAATGTACTGTAGTGTGGTAGGTGTGGTCAGTGGTTTTCTGTTACACGACATAATCTTCCTACCATATCTAGTATATTGTAGCACTCCCTAATGTACTGTAGTGTAGTAGGTGTGGTCAGTGGCTGTCTGTTACACGACATAATCTGTCCACCATATCTAGTATATTGTAGCACTTCCTAATGTACTGTAGTGTAGTAGGTGTGGTCAGTGGTGGTCTATTACACGACACAATCTTCCCACCATATCTAGTATATTGTAGCACTCCCTAATGTACTGTAGTGTGGTAGGTGTGGTCAGTGGTTTTCTGTTACACGACATAATCTTCCCACCATATCTAGTATATTGTAGCACTCCCTAATGTACTGTAGTGTAGTAGGTGTGGTCAGTGGTTGTCTGTTACACGACATAATCTTCCCACCATATCTAGTATATTGTAGCACTCCCTAATGTACTGTAGTGTAGTAGGTGTGGTCAGTGGTTGTCTGTTACACGACATAATCTTCCCACCATATCTAGTATATTGTAGCACTCCCTAATGTACTGTAGTGTGGTAGGTGTGGTCAGTGGTGATCTGTTACACGACACAATCTTCCCACCATATCTAGTATATTGTAGCACTCCCTAATGTACTGTGGTGTAGTAGGTGTGGTCAGTGGTTGTCTGTTACACGACACAATCTTCCCACCATATCTAGTATATTGTAGCACTCCCTAATGTACTGTAGTGTAGTAGGTGTGGTCAGTGCTTGTATGTTACACGACAAAATCTTTCCACCATATCTAGTATATTGTAGCACTCCCTAATGTACTGTAGTGTGGTAGGTGTGGTCAGTGGTTGTCTGTTACACGACATAATCTTCCCACCATATCTAGTATATTGTAGTACTTCCTAATGTACTGTAGTGTGGTAGGTGTGGTCAGTGGTGATCTGTTACACGACATAATCTTCCCACCATATCTAGTATATTGTAGCACTTCCTAATGTACTGTAGTGTAGTAGGTGTGGTCAGTGGTTGTCTGTTACACGACACAATCTTCCCACCATATCTAGTATATTGTAGCACTTCCTAATGTACTGTGGTGTAGTAGATGTGATCAGTGGTTGTCTGTTACACGACATAATCTTCCCACCATATCTAGTATATTGTAGCACTTCCTAATGAACTGTAGTGTAGTAGGTGTGGTCAGTGGTTTTCTGTTACACGACACAATCTTCCCACCATATCTAGTATATTGTAGCACTTCCTAATGAACTGTAGTGTGGTAGGTGTGGTCATTGGTGATCTGTTACACGACACAATCTTCCCACCATATCTAGTATATTGTAGCACTTCCTAATGAACTGTAGTGTAGTAGATGTGATCAGTGGTTGTCTGTTACACGACATAATCTTCCCACCATATGTAGTATATTGCAGCACTTCCTAATGTACTGTAGTGTAGTAGGTGTGGTCAGTGGTTGTATGTTACACGACATAATCTTCCCACCATATCTAGTATATTGTAGCACTTCCTAATGTACTGTAGTGTGGTAGGTGTGGTCAGTGGTTGTCTGTTACACGACATAATCTTCCCACCATATGTAGTATATTTTAGCACTTCCTAATGTACTGTAGTGTGGTAGGTGTGGTCACTGGTGATCTGTTACACGACACAATCTTTCCACCATATCTAGTATATTGTAGCACTTCCTAATGTACTGTAGTGTGGTAGGTGTGGTCAGTGGTGATCTGTTACACGACATAATCTTCCCATCATATCTAGTATATTGTAGCACTTCCTAATGTACTGTAGTGTGGTAGGTGTGGTCACTGGTGATCTGTTACACGACACAATCTTCCCACCATATCTAGTATATTGTAGCACTTCCTAATGAACTGTAGTGTGGTAGGTGTGGTCAGTGGTTTTCTGTTACACGACACAATCTTTCCACCATATCTAGTATATTGTAACACTCCCTAATGTACTGTAGTGTGGTAGGTGTGGTCAGTGGTTGTCTTTTACACGACATAATCTTCCCACCATATCTAGTATATTGTAGCACTTCCTAATGTACTGTAGTGTGGTAGATGTGATCAGTGGTGGTCTGTTACACGACATAATCTTTCCACCATATCTAGTATATTGTAGCACTCCCTAATGTACTGTAGTGTGGTAGGTGTGATCAGTGGTTGTCTTTTACACGACATAATCTTCCCACCATATCTAGTATATTGTAGCACTTCCTAATGTACTGTAGTGTAGTAGATGTGATCAGTGGTTGTCTGTTACACGACACAATCTTCCCATCATATCTAGTATATTGTAGCACTTCCTAATGTACTGTAGTGTGGTAGATGTGATCAGTGGTGGTCTGTTACACGACATAATCTTCCCACCATATGTAGTATATTGTAGCACTTCCTAATGTACTGTAGTGTAGTAGATGTGATCAGTGGTTGTCTGTTACACGACACAATCTTCCCATCATATCTAGTATATTGTAGCACTTCCTAATGTACTGTAGTGTGGTAGGTGTGGTCACTGGTGATCTGTTACACGACACAATCTTCCCACCATATCTAGTATATTGTAGCACTTCCTAATGTACTGTGGTGTAGTAGATGTGATCAGTGGTTGTCTGTTACACGACATAATCTTCCCACCATATCTAGTATATTGTAGCACTCCTTAATGTACTGTAGTGTGGTAGGTGTGGTCATTGGTGATCTGTTACACGACATCATCTTCCCATCATATCTAGTATATTGTAGTACTTCCTAATGTACTGTAGTGTGGTAGGTGTGGTCAGTGGTGATCTGTTACACGACACAATCTTCCCACCATATCTAGTATATTGTAGCACTTCCTAATGTACTGTAGTGTGGTAGGTGTGATCAGTGGTGATCTGTTACACGACATAATCTTCCCACCATATCTAGTATATTGTAGCACTCCTTAATGTACTGTAGTGTGGTAGGTGTGGTCATTGGTGATCTGTTACACGACATCATCTTCCCATCATATCTAGTATATTGTAGTACTTCCTAATGTACTGTAGTGTGGTAGGTGTGGTCAGTGGTTTTCTGTTACACGACACAATCTTTCCACCATATCTAGTATATTGTAACACTCCCTAATGTACTGTAGTGTGGTAGGTGTGGTCAGTGGTTGTCTTTTACACGACATAATCTTCCCACCATATCTAGTATATTGTAGCACTTCCTAATGTACTGTAGTGTGGTAGATGTGATCAGTGGTGGTCTGTTACACGACATAATCTTTCCACCATATCTAGTATATTGTAGCACTCCCTAATGTACTGTAGTGTGGTAGGTGTGATCAGTGGTTGTCTTTTACACGACATAATCTTCCCACCATATCTAGTATATTGTAGCACTTCCTAATGTACTGTAGTGTAGTAGATGTGATCAGTGGTTGTCTGTTACACGACACAATCTTCCCATCATATCTAGTATATTGTAGCACTTCCTAATGTACTGTAGTGTGGTAGGTGTGATCAGTGGTGATCTGTTACACGACATAATCTTCCCATCATATCTAGTATATTGTAGCACTTCCTAATGTACTGTAGTGTGGTAGGTGTGGTCACTGGTGATCTGTTACACGACACAATCTTCCCACCATATCTAGTATATTGTAGCACTTCCTAATGTACTGTGGTGTAGTAGATGTGATCAGTGGTTGTCTGTTACACGACATAATCTTCCCACCATATCTAGTATATTGTAGCACTCCTTAATGTACTGTAGTGTGGTAGGTGTGGTCATTGGTGATCTGTTACACGACATCATCTTCCCATCATATCTAGTATATTGTAGTACTTCCTAATGTACTGTAGTGTGGTAGGTGTGGTCAGTGGTGATCTGTTACACGACACAATCTTCCCACCATATCTAGTATATTGTAGCACTTCCTAATGTACTGTAGTGTGGTAGGTGTGATCAGTGGTGATCTGTTACACGACATAATCTTCCCACCATATCTAGTATATTGTAGCACTCCTTAATGTACTGTAGTGTGGTAGGTGTGGTCATTGGTGATCTGTTACACGACATCATCTTCCCATCATATCTAGTATATTGTAGTACTTCCTAATGTACTGTAGTGTGGTAGGTGTGGTCAGTGGTGATCTGTTACACGACACAATCTTCCCACCATATCTAGTATATTGTAGCACTTCCTAATGTACTGTAGTGTAGTAGATGTGATCAGTGGTTGTCTGTTACACGACATAATCTTCCCCCCATATCTAGTATATTGTAGCACTCCCTAATGTACTGTAGTGTAGTAGATGTGATCAGTGGTTGTCTGTTACACGACACAATCTTTCCACCATATCTAGTATATTGTAGCACTCCCTAATGTACTGTAGTGTAGTAGATGTGATCAGTGGTTGTCTGTTACACGACACAATCTTTCCACCATATCTAGTATATTGTAACACTTCCTAATGTACTGTAGTGTAGTAGATGTGATCAGTGGTTGTCTGTTACACGACATAATCTTCCCACCATATCTAGTATATTGTAGCACTTCCTAATGTACTGTAGTGTAGTAGATGTGATCAGTGGTTGTCTGTTACACGACATAATCTTCCCCCCATATCTAGTATATTGTAGCACTTCCTAATGTACTGTAGTGTAGTAGATGTGATCAGTGGTTGTCTGTTACACGACATAATCTTCCCACCATATCTAGTATATTGTAGAACTCCCTAATGTACTGTAGTGTAGTAGATGTGATCAGTGGTTGTCTGTTACACGACATAATCTTCCCACCATATCTAGTATATTGTAGCACTCCCTAATGTACTGTAGTGTGGTAGGTGTGGTCAGTGGTGGTCTGTTACACGAAATAATCTTCCCACCATATCTAGTATATTGTAGCACTCCCTAATGAACTGTAGTGTAATAGGTGTGGTCAGTGGTGATCTGTTACACGACACAATCTTCCCACCATATCTAGTATATTGTAGCACTTCCTAATGTACTGTAGTGTAGTAGATGTGATCAGTGGTTGTCTGTTACACGACATAATCTTCCCCCCATATCTAGTATATTGTAGCACTCCCTAATGTACTGTAGTGTAGTAGATGTGATCAGTGGTTGTCTGTTACACGACACAATCTTTCCACCATATCTAGTATATTGTAGCACTCCCTAATGTACTGTAGTGTAGTAGATGTGATCAGTGGTTGTCTGTTACACGACATAATCTTCCCACCATATCTAGTATATTGTAGCACTTCCTAATGTACTGTAGTGTAATAGGTGTGGTCAGTGGTGATCTGTTACACGACATAATCTTCCCACCATATCTAGTATATTGTAGCACTCCCTAATGTACTGTAGTGTAGTAGGTGTGGTCAGTGGTTGTCTGTTACACGACATAATCTTCCCACCATATCTAGTATATTGTAGCACTCCCTAATGTACTGTAGTGTAGTATATGTGGTCAGTGGTTGTCTGTTACACCACATAATCTTCCCACCATATCTAGTATATTGTAGCACTTCCTAATGTACTGTAGTGTAGTAGATGTGATCAGTGGTTGTCTGTTACACGACACAATCTTTCCACCATATCTAGTATATTGTAGCACTCCCTAATGTACTGTAGTGTAGTAGATGTGATCAGTGGTTGTCTGTTACACGACATAATCTTCCCACCATATCTAGTATATTGTAGCACTTCCTAATGTACTGTAGTGTAGTAGATGTGGTCAGTGGTTGTCTGTTACACCACATAATCTTCCCACCATATCTAGTATATTGTAGTACTTCCTAATGTACTGTAGTGTAGTAGATGTGATCAGTGGTTGTCTGTTACACGACACAATCTTTCCACCATATCTAGTATATTGTAGCACTCCCTAATGTACTGTAGTGTAGTAGATGTGATCAGTGGTTGTCTGTTACACGACATAATCTTCCCACCATATCTAGTATATTGTAGCACTTCCTAATGTACTGTAGTGTAGTAGATGTGGTCAGTGGTTGTCTGTTACACCACATAATCTTCCCACCATATCTAGTATATTGTAGCACTCCCTAATGTACTGTAGTGTGGTAGGTGTGGTCAGTGGTTGTCTGTTAAACGACATAATCTTCCCACCATATCTAGTATATTGTAGCACTCCCTAATGTACTGTAGTGTAGTAGATGTGATCAGTGGTTGTCTGTTACACGACATAATCTTCCCACCATATCTAGTATATTGTAGCACTTCCTAATGTACTGTAGTGTGGTAGGTGTGATCAGTGGTTGTCTGTTACACGACATAATCTTCCCACCATATCTAGTATATTGTAGCACTTCCTAATGAACTGTAGTGTAGTAGGTGTGGTCAGTGGTTGTCTGTTACACGACACAATCTTCCCACCATATCTAGTATATTGTAGCACTTCCTAATGAACTGTAGTGTAATAGGTGTGGTCAGTGGTGATCTGTTACACGACATAATCTTCCCACCATATCTAGTATAGTGTAGCACTTCCTAATGTACTGTAGTGTGGTAGGTGTGGTCAGTGGTTGTCTGTTACACGACATAATCTTCCCACCATATCTAGTATATTGTAGCACTTCCTAATGTACTGTAGTGTGGTAGGTGTGGTCAGTGGTGATCTGTTACACGACATAATCTTCCCACCATATCTAGTATATTGTAGTACTTCCTAATGAACTGTAGTGTAGTAGGTGTGGTCAGTGGTTGTCTGTTACACGACATAATCTTCCCACCATATCTAGTATATTGTAGCACTCCCTAATGTACTGTAGTGTAGTAGATGTGATCAGTGGTTGTCTGTTACACGACATAATCTTCCCACCATATCTAGTATATTGTAGCACTTCCTAATGTACTGTAGTGTGGTAGGTGTGATCAGTGGTTGTCTGTTACACGACATAATCTTCCCACCATATCTAGTATATTGTAGCACTTCCTAATGTACTGTAGTGTGGTAGGTGTGGTCAGTGGTGATCTGTTACACGACATAATCTTCCCACCATATCTAGTATAGTGTAGCACTTCCTAATGTACTGTAGTGTGGTAGGTGTGGTCAGTGGTTGTCTGTTACACGACATAATCTTCCCACCATATCTAGTATATTGTAGCACTTCCTAATGTACTGTAGTGTGGTAGGTGTGGTCAGTGGTGATCTGTTACACGACATAATCTTCCCACCATATCTAGTATATTGTAGCACTTCCTAATGAACTGTAGTGTAGTAGGTGTGGTCAGTGGTTGTCTGTTACACGACACAATCTTCCCACCATATCTAGTATATTGTAGCACTCCCTAATGTACTGTAGTGTGGTAGGTGTGGTCAGTGGTGATCTGTTACACAACACAGTCTTCCCACCGTATGTAGTAAATTGTAGCACTCCCAATAAAACCGTAGATATCAAATTTATTGCGCACGACACCGTTTCTGGAATAACGTCCATCAGGTACGCTCAAAGTCAAAATATTGGAAAGCAAAATAATGTTAAAATCTTTGGGAGCAAGTAAATCAAAGGGCCTACAGATGATAGCCAAAATCGACCAATGTTACTTATTCCTGAGCACATGCCTGAGGGATGAGAACCAAAGCGCTCTCGATATGACGATGAATATGTTTTTTGAAGCAAACAATGCGCGACGTTGAAGCCCGTGGGCGTTATTTGTACAAGATATAGACATCTGGAAGTTGTTAACAAAACCTGTCATTACAAACAGAAGGATTAGTATTTCGTGATAGCGTGTCCATCACATAATTTGCTATTGTTTAAATTCTACTATAATTTCTTCTTGTCACTTTAGCGGTGTGCTGACAGCTATTGTCTGTCTCCTATATCTAATTAAATCAAAATATGTTTGCTACATTCAGTGGATTGTAATTTATTCCTATAACATGCTAAATGTATGGCAATGCTTTAAATTAGCCGTTTTCACTATTAATCATCCAAACTTTGGCATGTCTATATGTTGTTAACAATGTATGTATTAAGACAATATCCAAAGACAATTTAAAAGGTAAATACCCATATTTCAAATTATGCTGAAGGAGCTTAATAAGTATACCCAAATGAAAGTACATGCATAATGTACTTCAACCAGGGATCTATCAATCGGAAAATATTATTATTTTCTGAAAGGAAATGGGTTTTATATATATGGTACATGTACATGAAATTACATACATTTAAATCTGTACGTAATCAAGTACTGTATGTATAAATACGAGTGTATATCTAAAATACATTACAGTCTGAACGTGTTTATTTAAATATATCATAATGAATATGAATATAATAAACATACAGAACATCTCATGTTACACATAGACACAAGTAAAAACAAAATGTGGTGATTTGATTGGATTTCTTCATTTCAGTCACGTACACTGAAAGTGGGACAGTACATAGCCTGAAGATGAATAGTGCTTGTTACATCTGGTCAATAAGATCTGAAGATACAAAAGAAGCAATTAAACCATGAAAGGTGTATAATATTCTATGTAAGATGAATACACAATACCAGGTTAGCAAATGAACGATACGGGCATCGAAATGACAGTACAAGTACAAAGATTTGATTAAAGCGATTGATTAATTATTGCTTAACTTCCAGTGGGCAGTATTTCAGATATATTCAGGACAAGTTCAATAATATATAAAAGCTATATATAGAAATAGAAGAGGGATGAGACAATGGGGTCAACGACCTTTAACTGCCACTGGAAAAGTACGGAGATTTTGATAGAAAGGAAAACTTAATCTTTTGTACTTACTCTTTTTTCCAATTCTACAAAAGATGTCTATCATGGAGCATGGCACTCTCCAAACATGTTATCCAGTATGAACCATGGTCTGTCATCTTTAAGTTGATCGTGGAGAGGAATATTACAATAAATGGAGTATTGACAACCGTAGAAATTTAAAGTTCATTTTGTTGTTCCGCTCAACCTTATGTGGGATTTGGACATGTCATTTAGTAACGTCTTTGTCCGAGATAACAGTAAGACAGTATGTAAATTGAAGAATAGCTAATAAATCGATAATAAGTGGTGAATGATGAGATTATTTGTTACGTACATGTATGTTTCAGTTTGTGAAGAAGAGAAACTGTATACAGTTGACATTGTTACGTAATATAATGTTATATAATCCATTATCTTATTGCATGTACACAGTAATATTGTTTTACAACGTCTTGTCTTTAATTACATAAAGATATTTGAACTCTGAAAATTAAACAACACTATTTAAAGTTAAAATCGTTAACTCTGCTTAAAATTGGAAAAATAGAAAATTGTGTCAAATATCAATCGCAGTAAAGATTTCTTAGGGAATAGATATATTAAGAACAGATCTATAAGAAAATGTTTTGCAGTGAAATCGGAACACTGTCTTCTTGTTGATAATTATTGATATTAGTAAAAGGAAAATATAATACATAATGTTTCCGTTTCACAATTTCCTTAAGATTGAATGATGAATGAAAAGAGTGTGATGCGAAGGTAATGAACACCGAACGGTATTTGAATGCAGTAAAGGAAAAGATCAAAGGTCAAAAGGTCAACAATTTATTTTTGGACGATATTAATTTCTCTTTCCAATGCTGGTATTTATAACGTTGGCTTGTGTTAAATAAATTAATTTTCTTCACATCATTATTTTCAAATATTTTCAAATTCGGTAAAGTAAGATATACTTATTAAATAGTTCTGTACACAACGCCTAACATGTCATGTTCTTTTTCTTTACACTTTTCATTGATTAACGATTCACGAATCAGTTTCCGTTAGCAAGTTCCGCAAAATGTTTGGCTGAAATTTCAAATAACTGTTGACAAAGCTAACCCTGATAGACTTTAAAAGTATGATTTTATGATCGGCGGGCATGCAATGATCATTTTTACCTAAATATCCAGGATTAGTGCAGTGTTTTAAAATATGAAATGTATGTGCACGAGGCTTAAAAACTGAGACAAAGGCGAGGCTTACAAAATCTCTTCCCAGTTTTGCGCCTTTATATTTTAATATATTGCATTAATATTGTGTTTATCCTGCAGAAAAAAATCACAATAATTCATGAGCGGTAATATTTTGAATTAAACAGTAAAATTCCACAATCATCCCTGAATATATCTGAGATACTGCCCGCTGGACATAACGCAATAACCAATCGGACAATGGAACCTTCGGACTAAGAATATTTCGGTTCATTGAACCATCGGATTACTGAACCTTACGAATATCAAGCGGCCCCCTGTAACTGCATATCAGCATTCTGTTAAAATTAAATCAGACTGATAAATTGACTGTGAAATTGATACCAAATTGACGGTAAAGTCAGAAACTCGGTCACCTAAGTGAATTATATATCTGCCTGGCCTGGTTTTGACACCTTTGTAAGGATTAGCAGATCTGTTTCAGATTTTTAATTATTTATAAGTAATTGAACACGAAAGCGTGGTTTAGTCAGAGTTCCAATGATTTAAAGAAATCAATGTTACAAATTGTTATTCCGGACAAGTTTCAAAGCAGGGTCACATCACTTAATTTCTAAGCAGTCTGATTGATTGTCATTCATTTAAGATCATATAAATCGTGACTTTCGTCATAATTTCTTATTGGTAATTAGATTTTAGAAATCAACATACTTTATTTAATAAATTGTAATATCTATTTGAAGATAATTGTTTCCTCTGTATTATATAAAGCACATAATATTAATAAACTAGACTAAAAAAAAAAAATGAGCACAGTAGATTTACTGCATGCATGTATTTAGATAATTTTCATCAATGAATGGAAATACAAACAGTCCACAAAAGTATCCCGACGATTCCAATATTACCCACAGACAGTCGACAAAAGTATCCCGATGATTCCAATATTCACTACAGACAGTCGACAAAAGTATCCCGACGATTCCAATATTAACAACAGGCAGTCGACAAAAGTATACCGACGATTCCAATATTGGTATAAACATATTTTATTGGTATAACTGACATATATAAACAAAACAATATTACCTACAGACAGTCGACAAAAGTATCCCGACGATTCCAATATTACCTACAGACAGTCGGCAAAGTATCCCGACGATTCCAATATTACCTACAGGCAGTCGACAAAAGTATTCCGACGATTCTAATATTACCTACAGACAGTAAACTAAAGTATCCCGACATATTGCAAAATTCCCTACAGACAGTCGACAAACGTATCCCGACGATTCCAATATTACCTACAGACAGTCGACAAAAGTATCCCGACAATTCCAATATTACCTACAGAGAGTCGACAAAAGGATCCCGACGATTCCAATATTCGTTACAGGCAGTCGAGAAAAGTATCCCGACGATTCTAATATTACTTACAGAGTCGACAAAAGTATCCCGACATATTTCAATATTACCTACAGGCTGTCGACAAAAGTATCCCGATGATTCTAATATTACTTACAGACAGTCGACAAAAGTATCCCGACAATTCCAATATTGCCTACAGAGAGTCAACAGAGGTATCCCGACACTTCCAATATTACCTGCAGACAGTCGAAAAAAATATTCCGACGATTATAATATTCCCTATAGACAGTCGGCAAATGTATCCAGACATATTGCAAAATTCCCTATAGACAGTCGACAAAAGTATCCCGATGATTCTAATATTACTCATAGACAGTCGACAAAAGTATCCCGACAATTCCAATATTACCTACAGACAGTCGACAAAGTTATCCCGACACTTCCAATATTACCTGCAGACAGTCGACAAAAGTATCCCGATGATTCCAATATTACCTACAGGCAGTAGACTAAAGTATCCCAACATATTGCAAAATTCCATACAGACAGTCGACAAAAGTATCCCGACGATTCCAATATTCCCTACAGGCAGTCGAGAAAAGTTTCCCGACGATTCTGATATTACTTAGAGTCGACAAAAGTATCCCGACATATTTCAATATTACCTACAGGCTGTCGACAAAAGTATCCCGATGATTCTAATACTACCTACAAACAGTCGAAAAAAGTATCCCGACGATTCCAATATTACCTAGAGACAGTCGGCAAAAGTATCCCGACGATTCCAATATTACCTACAGGCAGTCGACAAAAGTATTCCCACGATTCTAATATTATCTACAGACAGTAGACTAAAGTATCCCGACATATTGCAAAATTCCCTACAGACAGTCGACAAAAGTATCCCGACGATTCTAATATTACTCATAGACAGTCGATAAAAGTATCCCGACAATTCCAATATTACCTACAGAGAGTCGACAAAAGTATCCCGACGATTCCAATATTCCCTACAAGTAGTCGAGAAAAGTATCACGACGATTCTAATATTACTTACAGAGTCGACAAAAGTATCCCGACATATTTCAATATTACCTACAAGCTGACGACAAAAGTATCCCAATGATTCTAATATTACTTAGACAGTCGACAAAAGTATCCCGACAATTCCAATATTGCCTACAGAGAGTCGACAAAAGAATCCCGACAATTCCAATATTACCTGCAGACAGTCGACAAAGGTATCCCGATACTTCCAATATTACCTGCAGACAGTCGACAAAATATTCCGACGATTATAATATTCCCTACAGATAGTCGACAAAAGTATCCCGATGATTCTAATATTACCTACAAACAGTCGACAAAAGTATCCCGACGATTCCAATATTACCTACAGACAGTCGGCAAAAGTATCCCGACGATTCTAATATTACCTAGACAGTAGACTAAAGTATCCCGACATATTGCAAAATTTCCTACAGACAGTCGACAAAAGTATCCCGACGATTCCAATATTACCTACAGACAGTCGACAAAAGTATCCCGACGATTCCAATATCCCCTACAGGCAGTCGAAAAAAATATTCCGACGATTATAATATTCCCTATAGACAATCGGCAAATGTATCCAGACATATTGCAAAATTCCCTACAGACAGTCGACAAAAGTATCCCGATGATTCTAATATTACTCATACACAGTCGACAAAAGTATCCCGACAATTCCAATATTACCTACAGACAGTCGACAAAGGTATCCCGACACTTCCAATATTACCTGCAGACAGTCGACAAAATATTCCGACGATTATAATATTCCCTACAGAGAGTCGACAAAAGTATCCCGATGATTCCAATATTACCTACAGGCAGTAGACTAAGGTATCCCGACATATTGCAAAATTCCATACAGACAGTCGACAAAAGTATCCCGACGATTCTAATATTACTTATAGACAGTCGACAAAAGTATCCCGACAATTCCAATATTCCCTACAGGTAGTCGAGAAAAGTATCACGACGATTCTAATATTACTTACAGAGTCGACAAAAGTATCCCGACATATTTCAATATTACCTACAGGCTGACGACAAAAGTATCCCAATGATTCTAATATTACTTAGACAGTCGACAATAGTATCCCGACAATTCCAATATTGCCTACAGAGAGTCGACAAAAGAATCCCGACAATTCCAATATTACCTGCAGACAGTCGACAAAGGTATCCCGATACTTCCAATATTACCTGCAGACAGTCGACAAAAGTATCCCGATGATTCTAATATTACTCATACACAGTCGACAAAAGTATCCCGACAATTCCAATATTACCTACAGACAGTCGACAAAGGTATCCCGACACTTCCAATATTACCTGCAGATAGTCGACAAAATATTCCGACGATTATAATATTCCCTATAGAGAGTCGACAAAAGTATCCCGATGATTCCAATATAACCTACAGGCAGTAGACTAAGGTATCCCGACATATTGCAAAATTCCATACAGACAGTCGACAAAAGTATCCCGACGATTCTAATATTACTCATACACAGTCGACAAAAGTATCCCGACAATTCCAATATTACCTACAGACAGTCGACAAAGGTATCCCGACACTTCCAATATTACCTGCAGACAGTCGACAAAATATTCCGACGATTATAATATTCCCTACAGAGAGTCGACAAAAGTATCCCGATGATTCCAATATTACCTACAGGCAGTACACTAAGGTATCCCGACATATTGCAAAATTCCATACAGACAGTCGACAAAAGTATCCCGACGATTCTCATATTACTTATAGACAGTCGACAAAAGTATTCCGACAATTCCAATATTCCTTACAGGTAGTCGAGAAAAGTATCACGACGATTCTAATATTACTTACAGAGTCGACAAAAGTATCCCGACATATTTCAATATTACCTACAGGCTGACGACAAAAGTATCCCAATGATTCTAATATTACTTAGACAGTCGACAAAAGTATCCCGACAATTCCAATATTGCCTACAGAGAGTCGACAAAAGAATCCCGACAATTCCAATATTACCTGCAGACAGTCGACAAAGGTATCCCGATACTTCCAATATTACCTGCAGACAGTCGACAAAATATTCCGACGATGATAATATTCCCTACAGATAGTCGACAAAAGTATCCCGATGATTCTAATATTACCTACAAACAGTCAAGTATCCCGACGATTCCAATATTACCTAGACAGTAGACTAAAGTATCCCGACATATTGCAAAATTTCCTACAGACAGTCGACAAAAGTATCCCGACGATTCCAATATTACCTATAGACAGTCGACAAAAGTATCCCGACGATTCCAATATCCCCTACAGGCAGTCGAAAAAAATATTCCGACGATTATAATATTCCCTATAGACAATCGGCAAATGTATCCAGACATATTGCAAAATTCCCTACAGACAGTCGACAAAAGTATCCCGATGATTCTAATATTACTTATAGACAGTCGACAAAAGTATCCCGACAATTCCAATATTACCTACAGACAGTCGACAAAGGTATCCCGACACTTCCAATATTACCTGCAGACAGTCGACAAAATATTCCGACGATTATAATATTCCCTACAGAGAGTCGACAAAAGTATCCCGATGATTCCAATATTATCTACAGGCAGTAGACTAAGGTATCCCGACATATTGCAAAATTCCATACAGAAAGTCGACAAAAGTATCCCGACGATTCTAATATTACTTATAGACAGTCGACACAAGTATCCCGACAATTCCAATATTACCTACAGAGAGTCGACAAAGGTATCCCGACGATTCCAATATTCCCTACAGGCAGTCGAGAAAAGTATTCCGACGATTCTGATATTACTTACAGAATCGACAAAAGTATCCCGACATATTTCAATATTATCTACAGGCTGTCGACAAAAGTATCCCGATGATTCTAATATTACCTAGAGACAATCGGCAAAAGTATCCCGACGATTCCAATATTACCTACACGCAGTCGACAAAAGTATTCCGACGATTCTAATATTACCTACAGACAGTAGACTAAAGTATCCCGACATATTGCAATATTACCAACAGACAGTCGACAAAAGAATCCCGACGATTCTAATATTACTCATAGACAGTCGACAAAAGTATCCCGACAATTCCAATATTACCTACAGACAGTCGACAAAGGTATCCCGACACTTCCAATATTACCTGCAGACAGTCGACAAAATATTCCGACGATTATAATATTCCCTACAGATAGTCGACAAAAGTATCCCGATGATTCCGATATTACCTACAGGCAGTAGACTAAAGTATCCAGACATATTGCAAAATTCCCTAGACAGTAGGCAAAAGTATCCGACGATTCTAATATTACCTACAGACAGTAGACTAAAGTATCCCGACATATTGCAAAATTCCCTACAGACAGTCGACAAAAATATCCCGACGATTCCAATATTACCTACAGATAGTCGACAAAAGTATCCCGACAATTCCAATATTACCTACAGAGAGTCGACAAAAGTATCCCGACGATTCCAATATTCCCTACAGGAAGTCGAGAAAAGTATCCCGACGATTCTAATATTACTTACAGAGTCGACAAAAGTATCCCGACATATTTCAATATTACCTACAGGCTGTCGACAAAAGTATCCTGATGATTCTAATATTACTTACAGACAGTCGACAAAAGTATCCCGACAATTACAATATTGCCTACAGAGAGTCGACAAAAGAATCCCGACAATTCCAATATTACCTACAGACAATCGACAAAGGTATCCCGAATCTTCTAATATTACCTGCAGACAGTCGAAAAAAATATTCCGACGATTGTAATATTCGCTACAGACAGTCGGCAAATGTATCCAGACATATTGCAAAATTTCCTACAGACAGTCGACAAAAGTATCTCGACGATTCTAATTTTACTTATAGACAGTCGACAAAAGTATCCCGACAATTCCAATATTACCTACAGACAGTCGACAAAGGTATCCCGACACTTCCAATATTACCTGCAGACAGTCGACAAAATATTCCGACGATTATAATATTCCCTACAGATAGTCGACAAAAGTATCCCGATGATTCCAATATTACCTACAGGCAGTAGACTAAGGTATCCCGACATATTTAAAAAATCCCTACAGACAGTCGACAAAAGTATCCCGACGATTCTAATATTACTTATAGAGACGACAAAAGTATCCCGACATATTTCAATATTACCTACAGGCTGTCGACAAAAGTATCCCGATGATTCTAATATTACTTATAGACAGTCGACAAAAGTATCCCGACAATTCCAATATTGCATACAGAGTCGACAAAAGTATCCCAACAATTCCAATATTACCTACAGACAGTCGACAAAGGTATCCCGACTCTTCCAATATTACCTGCAGACAGTCGAAAAAAATATTCCGACGATTATAATATTCCCTACAGATAGTCGACAAAAATATCCCGACAATTCCAATATTACCTACAGACAGTCGACAAAAGTATCCCGACATATTCCAATATTACCTAGTCAGTCGAGAAAAGTATCCCGATGATTCTAATAGTACTTACAGACATTCGACAAAAGTATCCCGACACTTCCAGTATTACCTGCAGACAGTCGACAAAATATTCCGACGATTATAATATTCCCTACAGATAGTCGACAAAAGTATCCCGATGATTCCAATATTACCTACAGGCAGTAGACTAAGGTATCCCGACATATTGAAAAAATCCCTACAGACAGTCGAAAAAAGTATCCCGACGATTCTAATATTACTTATAGAGACGACAAAAGTATCCCGACATATTTCAATATTACCTACAGGCTGTCGACAAAAGTATCCCGATGATTCTAATATTACTTATCGACAGTCGACAAAAGTATCCCGACAATTCCAATATTGCATACAGAGAGTCGACAAAAGTATCCCAACAATTCCAATATTACCTACAGACAGTCGACAAAGGTATCCCGACTCTTCCAATATTACCTGCAGAGAGTCGAAAAAAATATTCCGACGATTATAATATTCCCTACAGATAGTCGACAAAAGTATCCCGATGATTCCAATATTACTTACAGACAGTCGGCAAAAATATCCCGACAATTCCAATATTACCTACAGACAGTCGACAAAAGTATCCCGACATATTCCAATATTACCTAGTCAGTCGAGAAAAGTATCCCGATGATTCTAATAGTACTTACAGACATTCGACAAAAGTATCCCGACAATTCCAATATTACCTACAAACTGTTAACAAAAGTATCCCGACGCTTCTAATATTCCTTACAGACAATCGACAAAAGCATTCCGATGATACACAAGTACAATGATAGTACATTTGTGAACAAATTATTTACTTGTACCTATGTGTTTCAAACATGACGATTTGAAAATCAAGCATCTATTATCTTTTTTTCTATAATTACTACTATAAACTACATACTTTTCTGCTTTTGTTGATATACAATTATCAACATTGGAAATGGATTGACTTCAGGAGAAGCATTTAAACACATATAATATTCTCTATGAATTGTAAGGAAATTTGAACCTTTGTCATCTATGTGTAGTAAAGGCGAAAATCTAATAGGAACACAATCATATGGCATATACTTAATTGGTTAACGTCAACTGAACTGTATTCAATGCAATATCCATGACGAGAACACTACACATGTGGTAATGGGAACACATACTGTCAGACTGATGAGTTATGACTAGAAATCTCACACAATTCTACTTTACAACGGGCCACAACGACTAATCTCCACAAACTGTTGTTCACTTTACAACTGACCACAACGACTAATCTCCACAAACTGTTGTTCACCTTACAACGGGCCACAACGACTAATCTCCACAAACTGTTGTTGGCCTTACAATGGGCCACAACGACTAATCTCCACAAACTGTTGTTCAACTTACAACGACCCACAACAACAAATCTCCACAAACTGTTGTTCACCTTACAACGAGCCACAACGAATAATCTCCACAAACTGTTGTTCACCTTACAACGGGCCACAACTACTAATCTCCACAAACTGTTGTTGGCCTTACAACGGGCCACAACGACTAATCTCCACAAACTGTTGTTCACCTTACAACGGGCCACAACTGCTAATCTCCACAAACTGTTCTTCACCTTACAACGGGCCACAACGACTAATATCCACAAACTGTTGTTCACCTAACAACGAGCCACAACGACTAATCTCCAGAAACTGTTGTTCACCTTACAACGGGCCACAACGATTAATCTCCACAAACTGTTGTTCACCTTACAACGAGCCACAACGATTAACTGTTGTTCACCTTACAACGAGCCACAACGATTAATCTCCACAAACTGTTGTTCACCTTACAACGAACCACAACGACTAATCTCCACAAACTGCTGTTCACCGTACAACGGGCCACAACTGCTAACCTCCACAAACTGTTGTTGGCCTTACAACGGGCCACAACTACTAATCTCCACAAACTGTTGTGCACCTTACAACGAGCCACAACGATTAACCTCCATAGACTGTTGTTCACCTTACAACCGGCCACAACGACTAATTTCCACAATATGTTGTTGACCTTACAACGGGCCACAACGATTATTCTCCACAAATTGTTGTTCACCTTACAACGGGCAACAACAACCAATCTCCGCAAACTGTTGTTCACCTTACAACGGGCCACAACTACTAATCTCCATAAACTGTTTTTGGCCTTACAACGGGCCACAACGACTAATCTCCACAAACTGTTGTTCACCTTACAACGGGCCACAACGAATAATCTCCACAAACTGTTGTTCACCTTACAACGGGCCGCAACGACTAATCTCCACAAACTGATGTCCACCTTACAACGGGCCACAACGATTAATCTCCACAAACTGTTTTTCATCTTACAACGGGCCACAACAACTAATCTCCAAACACTGTTGTTCACCTTACAACGGGCCACAACGATAAATCTCCACAAACTGTTCTTCACCTTACAACGGGCCACAACGACTAATCTCCATACACTGTTCTTCACCGTACAACGAGCCACAACGATTAATCTCCACAAACTGTTGTTCACCTTACAACGGGCCACAACGATTAATCTCCACAAACTGTTGTTGACCTTACAACGGGTCACAACGACTAATCTCCACAAACTGTTGTTGGCCTTACAACGAGCCACAACTACTAATCTCCACAAACTGTTGTTCACCTTACAACGGGCCACAACGACAAATCTCCACAAACTGTTGTTCACCTTACAACGGGCCCAAACGACTAATCTCCACAAACTGTTGTTCACCTTACAACGGGCCACAACGACAAATCTCCACAAACTGTTGTTCACCTTACAACGGGCCACAACGACTAATCTCCACAAACTGATGTTCACCTTACAACGGGCCACAACGATTAATCTCCACAAATTGTTTTTCATCTTACAACGGGCCACAACGACTAATATCCAAACACTGTTGTTCACCTTACAACGAGCCACAGCCATTAATCTCCACAAACTGTTGTTCACCTTACAACGGGCCACAACGACTAATTTCCACAAACTGTTGTTCAACTTACAACGGACCACAACGATTAATATCCACAAACTGTTGTTTACCTTACAACGGGCTACAACGATTAATCTCCACAAACTGTTGTTCACCTTATAACGGGCCACAACGATTAATCTCCACAAACTGGTGTCCACCTTATAACGGGCCACAACGATTAATCTCCACAAACTGTTGTTCACCTTATAACGGGCCACAACGATTAATCTCCACAAACTGTTGTTCACCTTACAACGGGCCACAACGACAAATCTCCACAAACTGTTGTTCACCTTACAACGGGTCACAACGACTAATCTCCATACACTGTTGTTGAACTTACAACGGGCCACAACGATTAATCTCCACAAACTGTTGTTCACCTTACAACGGGCCACAATGACTAATTTCCACAAACTGTTGTTCAACTTACAACGGACCACAACGATTAATCTCCACAAACTGTTGTTCACCTTACAACGGGCCACAACGAATAATCTCCACAAACTGTTGTTGACCTTACAACGGGTCACAACGATTAATCTCCACAAACTGTTGTTCACCTTACAACGGGCCACAACTGCTAATCTCCACAAACTGTTGTTGGCCTTACAACGGGCCACAACGACTAATCTTCACAAACTGTTGTTCACCTTACAACGGGCCACAACGATTAATCTCCACAAACTGTTGTTCACCTTACAACGGGCCACAACGATTAATCTCCACAAACTGTTGTGCACCTTACAACGAGCCACAACGATTAATCTCCACAAACTGTTGTTCACCTTACAACGAACCACAACGACTAATATCCACAAACTGTTGTTCACCTTACAACGGGCCACAACTGCTAATCTCCACAAACTGTTCTTCACCTTACAACGGGCCACAACGACTAATATCCACAAACTGTTGTTCACCTAACAACGAGCCACAACGACTAATCTCCACAAACTGTTGTTCACCTTACAACGGGCCACAACGATTAATCTCCACAAACTGTTGTTCACCTTACAACGAGCCACAACGATTAATCTCCACAAACTGTTGTTCACCTTACAACGAACCACAACGACTAATCTCCACAAACTGCTGTTCACCGTACAACGGGCCACAACTGCTAACCTCCACAAACTGTTGTTGGCCTTACAACGGGCCACAACTACTAATCTCCACAAACTGTTGTACACCTTACAACGAGCCACAACGATTAACCTCCATAGACTGTTGTTCACCTTACAACCGGCCACAACGACTAATTTCCACAATATGTTGTTGACCTTACAACGGGCCACAACGATTATTCCCCACAAATTGTTGTTCACCTTACAACGGGCAACAACAACCAATCTCCGCAAACTGTTGTTCACCTTACAACGGGCCACAACTACTAATCTCCATAAACTGTTTTTGGCCTTACAACGGGCCACAACGACTAATCTCCACAAACTATTGTTCACCTTACAACGGGCCATAACGAATAATCTCCACAAACTGTTGTTCACCTTACAACGGGCCGCAACGACTAATCTCCACAAACTGATGTCCACCTTACAACGGGCCACAACGATTAATCTCCACAAACTGTTTTTCATCTTACAACGGGCCACAACAACTAATCTCCAAACACTGTTGTTCACCTTACAACGGGCCACAACGATAAATCTCCACAAACTGTTCTTCACCTTACAACGGGCCACAACGACTAATCTCCATACACTGTTCTTCACCGTACAACGAGACACAACGATTAATCTCCACAAACTGTTGTTCACCTTACAACGGGCCACAACGATTAATCTCCACAAACTGTTGTTGACCTTACAACGGGTCACAACGACTAATCTCCACAAACTGTTGTTGGCCTTACAACGAGCCACAACTACTAATCTCCACAAACTGTTGTTCACCTTACAACGGGCCACAACGACAAATCTCCACAAACTGTTGTTCACCTTACAACGGGCCCAAACGACTAATCTCCACAAATTGTTGTTCACCTTACAACGGGCCACAACGACAAATCTCCACAAACTGTTGTTCACCTTACAACGGGCCACAACGACTAATCTCCACAAACTGATGTTCACCTTACAACGGGCCACAACGATTAATCTCCACAAATTGTTTTTCATCTTACAACGGGCCACAACGACTAATATCCAAACACTGTTGTTCACCTTACAACGAGCCACAGCCATTAATCTCCACAAACTGTTGTTCACCTTACAACGGGCCACAACGACTAATTTCCACAAACTGTTGTTCAACTTACAACGGACCACAACGATTAATATCCACAAACTGTTGTTCACCTTACAACGGGCTACAACGATTAATCTCCACAAACTGTTGTTCACCTTATAACGGGCCACAACGATTAATCTCCACAAACTGGTGTCCACCTTATAACGGGCCACAACGATTAATCTCCACAAACTGTTGTTCACCTTATAACGGGCCACAACGATTAATCTCCACAAACTGTTGTTCACCTTACAACGGGCCACAACGACAAATCTCCACAAACTGTTGTTCAACTTACAACGGGTCACAACGACTAATCTCCATACACTGTTGTTGAACTTACAACGGGCCACAACGATTAATCTCCACAAACTGTTGTTCACCTTACAACGGGCCACAATGACTAATTTCCACAAACTGTTGTTCAACTTACAACGGACCACAACGATTAATCTCCACAAACTGTTGTTCACCTTACAACGGGCCACAACGAATAATCTCCACAAACTGTTGTTGACCTTACAACGGGTCACAACGATTAATCTCCACAAACTGTTGTTCACCTTACAACGGGCCACAACGACTAATCTTCACAAACTGTTGTTCACCTTACAACGGGCCACAACGATTAATCTCCACAAACTGTTGTTCACCTTACAACGGGCCACAACGATTAATCTCCACAAACTGTTGTGCACCTTACAACGAGCCACAACGATTAATCTCCACAAACTGTTGTTCACCTTACAACGAACCACAACGACTAATCTCCACAAACTGCTGTTCACCATACAACGGGCCACAAGGACTAATATCCGCAAACTGTTGTTCACCTTACAACGGGCCACAACGACTAATCTCCACAAACTGTTGTGCACCTTACAACGAGACACAACGATTAATCTCCATAGACTGTTGTTCACCTTACAACCGGCCACAACGACTAATTTCCACAATATGTTGTTGACCTTACAACGGGCCACAACGATTATTCTCCACAAATTTTTGTTCACCTTACAACGGGCAACAACAACCAATCTCCGCAGACTGTTGTTCACCTTACAACGGGCCACAACTACTAATCTCCATAAACTGTTGTTGGCCTTACAACGGGCCACAACGACTAATCTCCACAAACTGTTGTTCACCTTACAACGGGCCACAACGAATAATCTCCACAAACTGTTGTTCACCTTACAACGGGCCGCAACGACTAATCTCCACAAACTGATGTTCACCTTACAACGGGCCACAACGATTAATCTCCACAAACTGTTTTTCATCTTACAACGGGCCACAACAACTAATCTCCAAACACTGTTGTTCACCGTACAACGGGCCACAACGATAAATCTCCACAAACTGTTCTTCACCTTACAACGGGCCATAACGACTAATCTCCATACACTGTTGTTCACCGTACAACGAGCCACAACGATTAATCTCCACAAACTGTTGTTCACCTTACAACGGGCCACAAAGATTAATCTCCACAAACTGTTGTTCACCTTACAACGGGCCACAACGACTAATCTCAATACACTGTTGTTGACCTTACAACGACCCACAACGATTAATCTCCACAAACTGTTGTTCACCTTACAACGGGCCACAATGACTAATTTCCACAAACTGTTGTTCAACTTACAACGGACCACAACGATTAATATCCACAAACTGTTGTTCACCTTACAACGGGTTACAACGATTAATCTCCACAAACTGTTGTTCACCTTATAACGGGCCACAACGATTAATCTCCACAAACTGGTGTCCACCTTATAACGGGCCACAACGATTAATCTCCACAAACTGCTGTTCACCTTATAACGGGCCACAACGATTAATCTCCACAAACTGTTGTTCACCTTACAACGGGCCACAACGACAAATCTCCACAAACTGTTGTTCACCTTACAACGGATCACAACGACTAATCTCCATACACTGTTGTTGAACTTACAACGGGCCACAACGATTAATCTCCACAAACTGTTGTTCACCTTACAACGGGCCACAATGACTAATTTCCACAAACTGTTGTTCAACTTACAACGGACCACAACGATTAATCTCCACAAACTGTTGTTCACCTTACAACGGGCCACAACGAATAATCTCCACAAACTGTTGTTGACCTTACAACGGGTCACAACGATTAATCTCCACAAACTGTTGTTCACCTTACAACGGGCCACAACTGCTAATCTCCACAAACTGTTGTTGGCCTTACAACGGGCCACAACGACTAATCTTCACAAACTGTTGTTCACCTTACAACGGGCCACAACGATTAATCTCCACAAACTGTTGTTCACCTTACAACGGGCCACAACGATTAATCTCCACAAACTGTTGTGCACCTTACAACGAGCCACAACGATTAATCTCCACAAACTGTTGTTCACCTTACAACGAACCACAACGACTAATCTCCACAAACTGCTGTTCAACGTACAACGGGCCACAAGGACTAATATCCGCAAACTGTTGTTCACCTTACAACGGGCCACAACGACTAATCTCCACAAACTGTTGTGCACCTTACAACGAGACACAACGATTAATCTCCATAGACTGTTGTTCACCTTACAACCGGCCACAACGACTAATTTCCACAATATGTTGTTGACCTTACAACGGGCCACAACGATTATTCTCCACAAATTGTTGTTCACCTTACAACGGGCAACAACAACCAATCTCCGCAAACTGTTGTTCACCTTACAACGGGCCACAACTACTAATCTCCATAATCTGTTGTTGGCCTTACAACGGGCCACAACGACTAATCTCCACAAACTGTTGTTCACCTTACAACGGGCCACAACGAATAATCTCCACAAACTGTTGTTCACCTTACAACGGGCCGCAACGACTAATCTCCACAAACTGATGTCCACCTTACAACGGGCCACAACGATTAATCTCCACAAACTGTTTTTCATCTTACAACGGGCCACAACAACTAATCTCCAAACACTGTTGTTCACCTTACAACGGGCCACAACGATAAATCTCCACAAACTGTTCTTCACCTTACAACGGGCCACAACGACTAATCTCCATACACTGTTGTTCACCGTACAACGAGCCACAACGATTAATCTCCACAAACTGTTGTTCACCTTACAACGGGCCACAACGACTAATCTCCACAAACTGTTGTTCACCTTACAACGGGACACAACGACAAATCTCCACAAACTGTTGTTCACCTTACAACGGGCCACAACGACTAATCTCCACAAACTGATGTTCACCTTACAACGGGCCACAACGATTAATCTCCACAAATTGTTTTTCATCTTACAACGGGCCACAACGACTAATATCCAAACACTGTTGTTCACCTTACAACGAGCCACAGCCATTAATCTCCACAAACTGTTGTTCACCTTACAACGGGCCACAACGACTAATTTCCACAAACTGTTGTTCACGTTACAACGGGCCACAACGACAAATCTCCACAAACTGTTGTTTACCTTACAACGGGCCACAACGACAAATCTCCACAAACTGTTGTTCACCTTACAACGGGCCACAACGACTAATCTCCATACATTGTTGTTGACCTTACAATGGGCCACAACGATTAATCTCTACAAACTGTTGTTCACCTTACAACGGGCCACAATGACTAATTTCCACAAACTGTTGTTCAACTTACAACGGACCACAAAGATTAATCTCCACAAACTGTTGTTCACCTTACAACGGGCCACAACGACTAATCTCAATACACTGTTGTTGACCTTACAACGAGCCACAACGATTAATCTCCACAAACTGTTGTTCACCTTACAACGGTCCACAATGACTAATTTCCACAAACTGTTGTTCAACTTACAACGGACCACAACGATTAATATCCACAAACTGTTGTTCACCTTACAACGGGCTACAACGATTAATCTCCACAAACTGTTGTTCACCTTATAACGGGCCACAACGATTAATCTCCACAAACTGTTGTCCACCTTATAACGGGCCACAACGATTAATCTCCACAAACTGTTGTTCACCTTATAACGGGCCACAACGATTAATCTCCACAAACTGTTGTTCACCTTACAACGGGCCACAACGACAAATCTCCACAAACTGTTGTTCACCTTACAACGGGTCACAACGACTAATCTCCATACACTGTTGTTGAACTTACAACGGGCCACAACGATTAATCTCCACAAACTGTTGTTCACCTTACAACGGGCCACAATGACTAATTTCCACAAACTGTTGTTCAACTTACAACGGACCACAACGATTAATCTCCACAAACTGTTGTTCACCTTACAACGGGCCACAACGAATAATCTCCACAAACTGTTGTTGACCTTACAACGGGTCACAACGATTAATCTCCACAAACTGTTGTTCACCTTACAACGGGCCACAACTGCTAATCTCCACAAACTGTTGGTGGCCTTACAACGGGCCACAACGACTAATCTTCACAAACTGTTGTTCACCTTACAACGGGCCACAACGATTAATCTCCACAAACTGTTGTTCACCTTACAACGGGCCACAACGATTAATCTCCACAAACTGTTGTGCACCTTACAACGAGCCACAACGATTAATCTCCACAAACTGTTGTTCACCTTACAACGAACCACAACAACTAATCTCCACAAACTGCTGTTCACCGTACAACGGGCCACAAGGACTAATATCCGCAAACTGTTGTTCACCTTACAACGGGCCACAACGACTAATCTCCACAAACTGTTCTGCACCTTACAACGAGACACAACGATTAATCTCCATAGACTGTTGTTCACCTTACAACCGGCCACAACGACTAATTTCCACAATATGTTGTTGACCTTACAACGGGCCACAACGATTATTCTCCACAAATTGTTGTTCACCTTACAACGGGCAACAACAACCAATCTCCGCAAACTGTTGTTCACCTTACAACGGGCCACAACTACTAATCTCCATAAACTGTTGTTGGCCTTACAACGGGCCACAACGACTAATCTCCACAAACTGTTGTTCACCTTACAACGGGCCACAACGAATAATCTCCACAAACTGTTGTTCACCTTACAACGGGCCGCAACGACTAATCTCCACAAACTGATGTCCACCTTACAACGGGCCACAACGATTAATCTCCACAAACTGTTTTTCATCTGACAACGGGCCACAATAACTAATCTCCAAACACTGTTGTTCACCTTACAACGGGCCACAACGATAAATCTCCACAAACTGTTCTTCACCTTACAACGGGCCACAACGACTAATCTCCATACACTGTTGTTCACCGTACAACGAGCCACAACGATTAATCTCCACAAACTGTTGTTCACCTTACAACGGGCCACAACGACTAATCTCCACAAACTGTTGTTCACCTTACAACGGGCCACAACGACAAATCTCCACAAACTGTTGTTCACCTTACAACGGGCCCAAACGACTAATCTCCACAAACTGTTGTTCACCTTACAACGGGCCACAACGACAAATCTCCACAAACTGTTGTTCACCTTACAACGGGCCACAACGACTAATCTCCACAAACTGATGTTCACCTTACAACGGGCCACAAAGATTAATCTCCACAAATTGTTTTTCATCTTACAACGGGCCACAACGACTAATATCCAAACACTGTTGTTCACCTTACAACGAGCCACAGCCATTAATCTCCACAAACTGTTGTTCACCTTACAACGGGCCACAACGACTAATTTCCACAAACTGTTGTTCACGTTACAACGG
Organism: Bathymodiolus septemdierum; assembly: GCA_963383655.1. Classification (NCBI taxonomy): domain Eukaryota; kingdom Metazoa; phylum Mollusca; class Bivalvia; order Mytilida; family Modiolidae; genus Bathymodiolus; species Bathymodiolus septemdierum. The sequence continues at coordinate 49,479,288 of OY726520.1, forward strand.
GCCACAACGACAAATCTCCACAAACTGTTGTTTACCTTACAACGGGCCACAACGACAAATCTCCACAAACTGTTGTTCACCTTACAACGGGCCACAACGACTAATCTCCATACACTGTTGTTGACCTTACAATGGGCCACAACGATTAATCTCTACAAACTGTTGTTCACCTTACAACGGGCCACAATGACTAATTTCCACAAACTGTTGTTCAACTTACAACGGACCACAAAGATTAATCTCCACAAACTGTTGTTCACCTTACAGCGGGCCACAACGACTAATCTCAATACACTGTTGTTGACCTTACAACGAGCCACAACGATTAATCTCCACAAACTGTTGTTGACCTTACAACGGTCCACAATGACTAATTTCCAGAAACTGTTGTTCAACTTACAACGGACCACAACGATTAATATCCACAAACTGTTGTTCACCTTACAACGGGCTACAACGATTAATCTCCACAAACTGTTGTTCACCTTATAACGGGCCACAACGATTAATCTCCACAAACTGTTGTCCACCTTATAACGGGCCACAACGATTAATCTCCACAAACTGTTGTTCACCTTATAACGGGCCACAACGATTAATCTCCACAAACTGTTGTTCACCTTACAACGGGCCACAACGACAAATCTCCACAAACTGTTGTTCACCTTACAACGGGTCACAACGACTAATCTCCATACACTGTTGTTGAACTTACAACGGGCCACAACGATTAATCTCCACAAACTGTTGTTCACCTTACAACGAGCCACAATGACTAATTTCCACAAACTGTTGTTCAATTTACAACGGACCACAACGATTAATCTCCACAAACTGTTGTTCACCTTACAACGGGCCACAACGAATAATCTCCACAAACTGTTGTTGACCTTACAACGGGCAACAACGATTAATCTCCACAAACTGTTGTTCACCTTACAACGGGCCACAACGACTAATCTCCACAATCTGTTGTTTACCTTACAACGGGCCACAACGAATAATCTCCACAAACTGTTGTTGACCTTACAACGGGCAACAACGATTAATCTCCACACACTGTTGTTCACCTTACTACGGGCCACAACGATTAATCTCCACAAACTGTTGTTCACCTTACAATGGGCCACAACGATTAATCTCTATACACTGTTGTTCACCGTACAACGAGCCACAACGACTAATCTCTATACACTGTTGTTCTCCGTACAACGAGCCACAACGACTAACCTCCACTAACTGTTGTTCACCTTACAACGGGCCACAACGAGTAATCTCCATACACTGTTGTTCACCTTACGACGGGCCACAACGTGTAATCTCCATACACTGTTGTTCACCTTACAACGGGCCACAACGATTAATCTCCACAAACTGTTGTTCACCTTACAACGGGACACAACGACTAATCTCTATACACTGTTGTTCACCGTACAACGAGCCACAACGATTAATCTCCACAAACTGTTGTTCACCGTACAACAAGCCACAACGATTAATCTCCACAAACTATTGTTCACCTTACAACGGGCCACAATGACTAATTTCCACAAACTGTTGTTCAACTTACAACGGGCCACAATGACTAATCTCCACAAACTGTTGTTCACCTTATAACGGTCCTCAACGATTAATCTCCACAAACTGTTGTTCACCTTACAACGGGCCACAATGACTAATTTACACAGCTGTTGTTCACCTTACAACGGGCCACAACGACTAATCTCCACAATCTGTTGTTCACTTTACAACGGACCACAACGATTAATCTCCACAAACTGTTGTTCACCTTACAACGGGCCACAAGGACTAATCTCCACAAACTGTTGTTCACCTTATAACGGTCCTCAACGATTAATCTCCACAAACTGTTGTTCACCTTACAACGGGCCACAATGACTAATTTACACAGCTGTTGTTCACCTTACAACGGGCCACAACGACTAATCTCCACAATCTGTTGTTCACCTTACAACGGGCCACAACGACTAATCTCCACAATCTGTTGTTCACCTTACAACGGGCCACAACGACAAATCTCCATAAACTGTTGTTCACCTTACAACTGGCCATACCGATTAATCTCCACAATCTGTTGTTCACCTTACAACGGGCCACAACGATTAATCTCCACAAATTGTTTTTCATCTTACAACGGGCCACAACGACTAATATCCAAACACTGTTGTTCACCTTACGAGCCACAGCCATTAATCTCCACAAACTGTTGTTCACCTTACAACGGGCCACAACGACTAATTTCCACAAACTGTTGTTCACGTTACAACGGGCCACAACGACAAATCTCCACAAACTGTTGTTTACCTTACAACGGGCCACAACGACAAATCTCCACAAACTGTTGTTCACCTTACAACGGGCCACAACGACTAATCTCCATACACTGTTGTTGACCTTACAATGGGCCACAACGATTAATCTCTACAAACTGTTGTTCACCTTACAACGGGCCACAATGACTAATTTCCACAAACTGTTGTTCAACTTACAACGGACCACAAAGATTAATCTCCACAAACTGTTGTTCACCTTACAACGGGCCACAACGACTAATCTCAATACACTGTTGTTGACCTTACAACGAGCCACAACGATTAATCTCCACAAACTGTTGTTGACCTTACAACGGTCCACAATGACTAATTTCCAGAAACTGTTGTTCAACTTACAACGGACCACAACGATTAATATCCACAAACTGTTGTTCACCTTACAACGGGCTACAACGATTAATCTCCACAAACTGTTGTTCACCTTATAACGGGCCACAACGATTAATCTCCACAAACTGTTGTCCACCTTATAACGGGCCACAACGATTAATCTCCACAAACTGTTGTTCACCTTATAACGGGCCACAACGATTAATCTCCACAAACTGTTGTTCACCTTACAACGGGCCACAACGACAAATCTCCACAAACTGTTGTTCACCTTACAACGGGTCACAACGACTAATCTCCATACACTGTTGTTGAACTTACAACGGGCCACAACGATTAATCTCCACAAACTGTTGTTCACCTTACAACGAGCCACAATGACTAATTTCCACAAACTGTTGTTCAATTTACAACGGACCACAACGATTAATCTCCACAAACTGTTGTTCACCTTACAACGGGCCACAACGAATAATCTCCACAAACTGTTGTTGACCTTACAACGGGCAACAACGATTAATCTCCACAAACTGTTGTTCACCTTACAACGGGCCACAACGACTAATCTCCACAATCTGTTGTTTACCTTACAACGGGTCACAACGAATAATCTCCACAAACTGTTGTTGACCTTACAACGGGCAACAACGATTAATCTCCACACACTGTTGTTCACCTTACAACGGGCCACAACGATTAATCTCCACAAACTGTTGTTCACCTTACAATGGGCCACAACGATTAATCTCTATACACTGTTGTTCACCGTACAACGAGCCACAACGACTAATCTCTATACACTGTTGTTCACCGTACAACGAGCCACAACGACTAATCTCCACTAACTGTTGTTCACCTTACAACGGGCCACAACGAGTAATCTCCATACACTGTTGTTCACCTTACGACGGGCCACAACGTGTAATCTCCATACACTGTTGTTCACCTTACAACGGGCCACAACGATTAATCTCCACAAACTGTTGTTCACCTTACAACGGGACACAACGACTAATCTCTATACACTGTTGTTCACCGTACAACGAGCCACAACGATTAATCTCCACAAACTGTTGTTCACCGTACAACAAGCCACAACGATTAATCTCCACAAACTATTGTTCACCTTACAACGGGCCACAATGACTAATTTCCACAAACTGTTGTTCAACTTACAACGGGCCACAATGACTAATCTCCACAAACTGTTGTTCACCTTATAACGGTCCTCAACGATTAATCTCCACAAACTGTTGTTCACCTTACAACGGGCCACAATGACTAATTTACACAGCTGTTGTTCACCTTACAACGGGCCACAACGACTAATCTCCACAATCTGTTGTTCACTTTACAACGGACCACAACGATTAATCTCCACAAACTGTTGTTCACCTTACAACGGGCCACAAGGACTAATCTCCACAAACTGTTGTTCACCTTATAACGGTCCTCAACGATTAATCTCCACAAACTGTTGTTCACCTTACAACGGGCCACAATGACTAATTTACACAGCTGTTGTTCACCTTACAACGGGCCACAACGACTAATCTCCACAATCTGTTGTTCACCTTACAACGGGCCACAACGACTAATCTCCACAATCTGTTGTTCACCTTACAACGGGCCACAACGACAAATCTCCATAAACTGTTGTTCACCTTACAACTGGCCATACCGATTAATCTCCACAATCTGTTGTTCACCTTACAACGGGCCACAACGATTAATCTCCACAAATTGTTTTTCATCTTACAACGGGCCACAACGACTAATATCCAAACACTGTTGTTCACCTTACGAGCCACAGCCATTAATCTCCACAAACTGTTGTTCACCTTACAACGGGCCACAACGACTAATTTCCACAAACTGTTGTTCACGTTACAACGGGCCACAACGACAAATCTCCACAAACTGTTGTTTACCTTACAACGGGCCACAACGACAAATCTCCACAAACTGTTGTTCACCTTACAACGGGCCACAACGACTAATCTCCATACACTGTTGTTGACCTTACAATGGGCCACAACGATTAATCTCTACAAACTGTTGTTCACCTTACAACGGGCCACAATGACTAATTTCCACAAACTGTTGTTCAACTTACAACGGACCACAAAGATTAATCTCCACAAACTGTTGTTCACCTTACAACGGGCCACAACGACTAATCTCAATACACTGTTGTTGACCTTACAACGAGCCACAACGATTAATCTCCACAAACTGTTGTTGACCTTACAACGGTCCACAATGACTAATTTCCAGAAACTGTTGTTCAACTTACAACGGACCACAACGATTAATATCCACAAACTGTTGTTCACCTTAAAACGGGTCACAACGATTAATCTCCACAAACTGTTGTTCACCTTATAACGGGCCACAACGATTAATCTCCACAAACTGTTGTCCACCTTATAACGGGCCACAACGATTAATCTCCACAAACTGTTGTTCACCTTATAATGGGCCACAACGATTAATCTCCACAAACTGTTGTTCACCTTACAACGGGCCACAACGACAAATCTCCACAAACTGTTGTTCACCTTACAACGGGTCACAACGACTAATCTCCATACACTGTTGTTGAACTTACAACGGGCCACAACGATTAATCTCCACAAACTGTTGTTCACCTTACAACGAGCCACAATGACTAATTTCCACAAACTGTTGTTCAACTTACAACGGACCACAACGATTAATCTCCACAAACTGTTGTTCACCTTACAACGGGCCACAACGAATAATCTCCACAAACTGTTGTTGACCTTACAACGGGCAACAACGATTAATCTCCACAAACTGTTGTTCACCTTACAACGGGCTACAACAATTAATCTCCACAAACTGTTGTTCACCTTACAACGGGCCACAACGACTAATCTCCACAATCTGTTGTTCACCTTACAACGGGCCACAACGAATAATCTCCACAAACTGTTGTTCACCTTACAACGGGCAACAACGATTAATCTCCACACACTGTTGTTCACCTTACAACGGGCCACAACGATTAATCTCCACAAACTGTTGTTCACCTTACAACGGGCCACAACGACTAATCTCAATACACTGTTGTTGACCTTACAACGAGCCACAACGATTAATCTCCACAAACTGTTGTTAACCTTACAACGGTCCACAATGACTAATTTCCAGAAACTGTTGTTCAACTTACAACGGACCACAACGATTAATATCCACAAACTGTTGTTCACCTTACAACGGGCTACAACGATTAATCTCCACAAACTGTTGTTCACCTTATAACGGGCCACAACGACTAATCTCCACAAACTGTTGTCCACCTTATAACGGGCCACAACGATTAATCTCCACAAACTGTTGTTCACCTTATAACGGGCCACAACGATTAATCTCCACAAACTGTTGTTCACCTTACAACGGGCCACAACGACAAATCTCCACAAACTGTTGTTCACCTTACAACGGGTCACAACGACTAATCTCCATACACTGTTGTTGAACTTACAACGGGCCACAACGATTAATCTCCACAAACTGTTGTTCACCTTACAACGAGCCACAATGACTAATTTCCACAAACTGTTGTTCACCTTACAACGGGCCACAACGAATAATCTCCACAAACTGTTGTTGACCTTACAACGGGCAACAACGATTAATCTCCACAAACTGTTGTTCACCTTACAACGGGCTACAACAATTAATCTCCACAAACTGTTGTTCACCTTACAACGGGCCACAACGACTAATCTCCACAATCTGTTGTTCACCTTACAACGGGCCACAACGAATAATCTCCACAAACTGTTGTTGACCTTACAACGGGCAACAACGATTAATCTCCACACACTGTTGTTCACCTTACAACGGGCCACAACGATTAATCTCCACAAACTGTTGTTCACCTTACAATGGGCCACAACGATTAATCTCTATACACTGTTGTTCACCGTACAACGAGCCACAACGACTAATCTCTATACACTGTTGTTCACCGTACAACGAGCCACAACGACTAATCTCCACAAACTGTTGTTCACCTTACAACGGGCCACAACGACAAATCTCCACAAACTGTTGTTCACCTTACAACGGGCCACAACGACTAATCTCCACAAACTGATGTTCACCTTACAACGGGCCACAACGATTAATCTCCACAAATTGTTTTTCATCTTACAACGGGCCACAACGACTAATATCCAAACACTGTTGTTCACCTTACAACGAGCCACAGCCATTAATCTCCACAAACTGTTGTTCACCTTACAACGGGCCACAACGACTAATTTCCACAAACTGTTGTTCACGTTACAACGGGCCACAACGACAAATCTCCACAAACTGTTGTTTACCTTACAACGGGCCACAACGACAAATCTCCACAAACTGTTGTTCACCTTACAACGGGCCACAACGACTAATCTCCATACACTGTTGTTGACCTTACAATGGGCCACAACGATTAATCTCTACAAACTGTTGTTCACCTTACAACGGGCCACAATGACTAATTTCCACAAACTGTTGTTCAACTTACAACGGACCACAAAGATTAATCTCCACAAACTGTTGTTCACCTTACAACGGGCCACAACGACTAATCTCAATACACTGTTGTTGACCTTACAACGAGCCACAACGATTAATCTCCACAAACTGTTGTTGACCTTACAACGGTCCACAATGACTAATTTCCAGAAACTGTTGTTCAACTTACAACGGACCACAACGATTAATATCCACAAACTGTTGTTCACCTTACAACGGGCTACAACGATTAATCTCCACAAACTGTTGTTCACCTTATAACGGGCCACAACGATTAATCTCCACAAACTGTTGTCCACCTTATAACGGGCCACAACGATTAATCTCCACAAACTGTTGTTCACCTTATAACGGGCCACAACGATTAATCTCCACAAACTGTTGTTCACCTTACAACGGGCCACAACGACAAATCTCCACAAACTGTTGTTCACCTTACAACGGGTCACAACGACTAATCTCCATACACTGTTGTTGAACTTACAACGGGCCACAACGATTAATCTCCACAAACTGTTGTTCACCTTACAACGAGCCACAATGACTAATTTCCACAAACTGTTGTTCAATTTACAACGGACCACAACGATTAATCTCCACAAACTGTTGTTCACCTTACAACGGGCCACAACGAATAATCTCCACAAACTGTTGTTGACCTTACAACGGGCAACAACGATTAATCTCCACAAACTGTTGTTCACCTTACAACGGGCCACAACGACTAATCTCCACAATCTGTTGTTTACCTTACAACGGGCCACAACGAATAATCTCCACAAACTGTTGTTGACCTTACAACGGGCAACAACGATTAATCTCCACACACTGTTGTTCACCTTACAACGGGCCACAACGATTAATCTCCACAAACTGTTGTTCACCTTACAATGGGCCACAACGATTAATCTCTATACACTGTTGTTCACCGTACAACGAGCCACAACGACTAATCTCTATACACTGTTGTTCACCGTACAACGAGCCACAACGACTAATCTCCACTAACTGTTGTTCACCTTACAACGGGCCACAACGAGTAATCTCCATATACTGTTGTTCACCTTACGACGGGCCACAACGTGTAATCTCCATACACTGTTGTTCACCTTACAACGGGCCACAACGATTAATCTCCACAAACTGTTGTTCACCTTACAACGGGCCACAACGACTAATCTCTATACACTGTTGTTCACCGTACAACGAGCCACAACGATTAATCTCCACAAACTGTTGTTCACCGTACAACAAGCCACAACGATTAATCTCCACAAACTATTGTTCACCTTACAACGGGCCACAATGACTAATTTCCACAAACTGTTGTTCAACTTACAACGGGCCACAATGACTAATCTCCACAAACTGTTGTTCACCTTATAACGGTCCTCAACGATTAATCTCCACAAACTGTTGTTCACCTTACAACGGGCCACAATGACTAATTTACACAGCTGTTGTTCACCTTACAACGGGCCACAACGACTAATCTCCACAATCTGTTGTTCACCTTACAACGGACCACAACGATTAATCTCCACAAACTGTTGTTCACCTTACAACGGGCCACAAGGACTAATCTCCACAAACTGTTGTTCACCTTATAACGGTCCTCAACGATTAATCTCCACAAACTGTTGTTCACCTTACAACGGGCCACAATGACTAATTTACACAGCTGTTGTTCACCTTACAACGGGCCACAACGACTAATCTCCACAATCTGTTGTTCACCTTATAACGGGCCACAACGACTAATCTCCACAATCTGTTGTTCACCTTACAACGGGCCACAACGACAAATCTCCATAAACTGTTGTTCACCTTACAACTGGCCATACCGATTAATCTCCACAATCTGTTGTTCACCTTACAACGGGCCACAACGATTAATCTCCACAAATTGTTTTTCATCTTACAACGGGCCACAACGACTAATATCCAAACACTGTTGTTCACCTTACAACGAGTCACAGCCATTAATCTCCACAAACTGTTGTTCACCTTACAACGGGCCACAACGACTAATTTCCACAAACTGTTGTTCACGTTACAACGGGCCACAACGACAAATCTCCACAAACTGTTGTTTACCTTACAACGGGCCACAACGACAAATCTCCACAAACTGTTGTTCACCTTACAACGGGCCACAACGACTAATCTCCATACACTGTTGTTGACCTTACAATGGGCCACAACGATTAATCTCTACAAACTGTTGTTCACCTTACAACGGGCCACAATGACTAATTTCCACAAACTGTTGTTCAACTTACAACGGACCACAAAGATTAATCTCCACAAACTGTTGTTCACCTTACAACGGGCCACAACGACTAATCTCAATACACTGTTGTTGACCTTACAACGAGCCACAACGATTAATCTCCACAAACTGTTGTTGACCTTACAACGGTCCACAATGACTAATTTCCAGAAACTGTTGTTCAACTTACAACGGACCACAACGATTAATATCCACAAACTGTTGTTCACCTTACAACGGGCTACAACGATTAATCTCCACAAACTGTTGTTCACCTTATAACGGGCCACAACGATTAATATCCACAAACTGTTGTCCACCTTATAACGGGCCACAACGATTAATCTCCACAAACTGTTGTTCACCTTATAACGGGCCACAACGATTAATCTCCACAAACTGTTGTTCACCTTACAACGGGCCACAACGACAAATCTCCACAAACTGTTGTTCACCTTACAACGGGTCACAACGACTAATCTCCATACACTGTTGTTGAACTTACAACGGGCCACAACGATTAATATCCACAAACTGTTGTTCACCTTACAACGAGCCACAATGACTAATTTCCACAAACTGTTGTTCAACTTACAACGGACCACAACGATTAATCTCCACAAACTGTTGTTCACCTTACAACGGGCCACAACGAATAATCTCCACAAACTGTTGTTGACCTTACAACGGGCAACAACGATTAATCTCTACAAACTGTTGTTCACCTTACAACGGGCTACAACAATTAATCTCCACAAACTGTTGTTCACCTTACAACGGGCCACAACGACTAATCTCCACAATCTGTTGTTCACCTTACAACGGGCCACAACGAATAATCTCCACAAACTGTTGTTGACCTTACAACGGGCAACAACGATTAATCTCCACACACTGTTGTTCACCTTACAATGGGCCACAACAATTAATCTCCACAAACTGTTGTTCACCTTACAACGGGCCACAACGACTAATCTCAATACACTGTTGTTGACCTTACAACGAGCCACAACGATTAATCTCCACAAACTGTTGTTGACCTTACAACGGTCCACAATGACTAATTTCCAGAAACTGTTGTTCAACTTACAACGGACCACAACGATTAATATCCACAAACTGTTGTTCACCTTACAACGGGCTACAACGATTAATCTCCACAAACTGTTGTTCACCTTATAACGGGCCACAACGACTAATCTCCACAAACTGTTGTCCACCTTATAACGGGCCACAACGATTAATCTCCACAAACTGTTGTTCACCTTATAACGGGCCACAACGATTAATCTCCACAAACTGTTGTTCACCTTACAACGGGCCACAACGACAAATCTCCACAAACTGTTGTTCACCTTACAACTGGTCACAACGACTAATCTCCATACACTGTTGTTGAACTTACAACGGGCCACAACGATTAATCTCCACAAACTGTTGTTCACCTTACAACGAGCCACAATGACTAATTTCCACAAACTGTTGTTCACCTTACAACGGGCCACAACGAATAATCTCCACAAACTGTTGTTGACCTTACAACGGGCAACAACGATTAATCTCCACAAACTGTTGTTCACCTTACAACGGGCTACAACAATTAATCTCCACAAACTGTTGTTCACCTTACAACGGGCCACAACGATTAATCTCCACAATCTGTTGTTCACCTTACAACGGGCCACAACGACTAATCTCCACAAACTGTTGTTGACCTTACAACGGGCAACAACGATTAATCTCCACACACTGTTGTTCACCTTACAACGGGCCACAACGATTAATCTCCACAAACTGTTGTTCACCTTACAATGGGCCACAACGATTAATCTCTATACACTGTTGTTCACCGTACAACGAGCCACAACGACTAATCTCTATACACTGTTGTTCACCGTACAACGAGCCACAACGACTAATCTCCACAAACTGTTGTTCACCTTACAACGGGCCACAACGAGTAATCTCCATACACTGTTGTTCACCTTACGACGGGCCACAACGTGTAATCTCCATACACTGTTGTTCACCTTACAACGGGCCACAACGATTAATCTCCACAAACTGTTGTTCACCTTACAACGGGCCACAACGACTAATCTCTATACACTGTTGTTCACCGTACAACGAGCCACAACGATTAATCTCCACAAACTGTTGTTCACCGTACAACAAGCCACAACGATTAATCTCCACAAACTATTGTTCACCTTACAACGGGCCACAATGACTAATTTCCACAAACTGTTGTTCAACTTACAACGGGCCACAATGACTAATCTCCACAAACTGTTGTTCACCTTATAACGGTCCTCAACGATTAATCTCCACAAACTGTTGTTCACCTTACAACGGGCCACAATGACTAATTTACACAGCTGTTGTTCACCTTACAACGGGCCACAACGACTAATCTCCACAATCTGTTGTTCACCTTACAACGGACCACAACGATTAATCTCCACAAACTGTTGTTCACCTTACAACGGGCCACAAGGACTAATCTCCACAAACTGTTGTTCACCTTATAACGGTCCTCAACGATTAATCTCCACAAACTGTTGTTCACCTTACAACGGGCCACAATGACTAATTTACACAGCTGTTGTTCACCTTACAACGGGCCACAACGACTAATCTCCACAATCTGTTGTTCACCTTACAACGGGCCACAACGACTAATCTCCACAATCTGTTGTTCACCTTACAACGGGCCACAACGACTAATCTCCACAATCTGTTGTTCACCTTACAACGGGCCACAACGACAAATCTCCATAAACTGTTGTTCACCTTACAACTGGCCATACCGATTAATATCCACAATCTGTTGTTCACCTTACAACGGGCCACAACGACTAATCTCCATAAACTGTTGTTCACTTTACAACGGGCCACAACGACTAATCTCCACAAACTATTGTTCACCTTACAACGGGCCACAACGACTAATCTCTATACACTGTTGTTGACCTTACAACGGGTCACAACGACTAATCTCCATAGACTGTTGTTCACCTTACAACGGGCCACACCGATTAATCTCTGTTCACTGTTGTTCACCGTACAACGAGCCACAACGATTAATCTCCACAAACTGTTGTTCACCTTACAACGGGCCACAACGACTAATCTCCACAAGCTGATGTTCACCTTACCACGGGCCACAACGACTAATCTCCACAAACTGTTGTTCACCTTACAACGGGCCACAACGACTAATCTCCACAAACTGTTGTTCACCTTACAACGGGCCACAACGACTAATCTCCATACACTGTTGTTGACCTTACAATGGGCCACAACGATTAATCTCTACAAACTGTTGTTCACCTTACAACGGGCCACAATGACTAATTTCCACAAACTGTTGTTCAACTTACAACGGACCACAAAGATTAATCTCCACAAACTGTTGTTCACCTTACAACGGGCCACAACGACTAATCTCAATACACTGTTGTTGACCTTACAACGAGCCACAACGATTAATCTCCACAAACTGTTGTTGACCTTACAACGGTCCACAATGACTAATTTCCAGAAACTGTTGTTCAACTTACAACGGACCACAACGATTAATATCCACAAACTGTTGTTCACCTTACAACGGGCTACAACGATTAATCTCCACAAACTGTTGTTCACCTTATAACGGGCCACAACGATTAATCTCCACAAACTGTTGTCCACCTTATAACGGGCCACAACGATTAATCTCCACAAACTGTTGTTCACCTTATAACGGGCCACAACGATTAATCTCCACAAACTGTTGTTCACCTTACAACGGGCCACAACGACAAATCTCCACAAACTGTTGTTCACCTTACAACGGGTCACAACGACTAATCTCCATACACTGTTGTTGAACTTACAACGGGCCACAACGATTAATCTCCACAAACTGTTGTTCACCTTACAACGAGCCACAATGACTAATTTCCACAAACTGTTGTTCAACTTACAACGGACCACAACGATTAATCTCCACAAACTGTTGTTCACCTTACAACGAGCCACAACGAATAATCTCCACAAACTGTTGTTGACCTTACAACGGGCAACAACGATTAATCTCCACAAACTGTTGTTCACCTTACAACGGGCTACAACAATTAATCTCCACAAACTGTTGTTCACCTTACAACGGGCCACAACGACTAATCTCCACAATCTGTTGTTCACCTTACAACGGGCCACAACGAATAATCTCCACAAACTGTTGTTGACCTTACAACGGGCAACAACGATTAATCTCCACACACTGTTGTTCACCTTACAACGGGCCACAACGATTAATCTCCACAAACTGTTGTTCACCTTACAACGGGCCACAACGACTAATCTCAATACACTGTTGTTGACCTTACAACGAGCCACAACGATTAATCTCCACAAACTGTTGTTGACCTTACAACGGTCCACAATGACTAATTTCCAGAAACTGTTGTTCAACTTACAACGGACCACAACGATTAATATCCACAAACTGTTGTTCACCTTACAACGGGCTACAACGATTAATCTCCACAAACTGTTGTTCACCTTATAACGGGCCACAACGATTAATCTCCACAAACTGTTGTCCACCTTATAACGGGCCACAACGATTAATCTCCACAAACTGTTGTTCACCTTATAACGGGCCACAACGATTAATCTCCACAAACTGTTGTTCACCTTACAACGGGTCACAACGACTAATCTCCATACACTGTTGTTGAACTTACAACGGGCCACAACGATTAATCTCCACAAACTGTTGTTCACCTTACAACGAGCCACAATGACTAATTTCCACAAACTGTTGTTCAACTTACAACGGACCACAACGATTAATCTCCACAAACTGATGTTCACCTTACAACGGGCCACAACGAATAATCTCCACAAACTGTTGTTGACCTTACAACGGGCAACAACGATTAATCTCCACAAACTTTTGTTCACCTTACAACGGGCTACAACAATTAATCCCCACAAACTGTTGTTCACCTTACAACGGGCCACAACGAATAATCTCCACAAACTGTTGTTGACCTTACAACGGGCAACAACGATTAATCTCCACACACTGTTGTTCACCTTACAACGGGCCACAACGATTAATCTCCACAAACTGTTGTTCACCTTACAATGGGCTACAACGATTAATCTCTATACACTGTTGTTCACCGTACAACGAGCCACAACGACTAATCTCTATACACTGTTGTTCACCGTACAACGAGCCACAACGACTAATCTCCACAAACTGTTGTTCACCTTACAACGGGCCACAACGAGTAATCTCCATACACTGTTGTTCACCTTACGACGGGCCACAACGTGTAATCTCCATATACTGTTGTTCACCTTACAACGGGCCACAACGATTAATCTCCACAAACTGTTGTTCACCTTACAACGGGCCACAACGACTAATCTCTATACACTGTTGTTCACCGTACAACGAGCCACAACGATTAATCTCCACAAACTGTTGTTCACCGTACAACAAGCCACAACGATTAATCTCCACAAACTATTGTTCACCTTACAACGGGCCACAATGACTAATTTCCACAAACTGTTGTTCAACTTACAACGGGCCACAATGACTAATCTCCACAAACTGTTGTTCACCTTATAACGGTCCTCAACGATTAATCTCCACAAACTGTTGTTCACCTTACAACGGGCCACAATGACTAATTTACACAGCTGTTGTTCACCTTACAACGGGCCACAACGACTAATCTCCACAATCTGTTGTTCACCTTACAACGGACCACAACGATTAATCTCCACAAACTGTTGTTCACCTTACAACGGGCCACAAGGACTAATCTCCACAAACTGTTGTTCACCTTATAACGGTCCTCAACGATTAATCTCCACAAACTGTTGTTCACCTTACAACGGGCCACAATGACTAATTTACACAGCTGTTGTTCACCTTACAACGGGCCACAACGACTAATCTCCACAATCTGTTGTTCACCTTACAACGGGCCACAACGACTAATCTCCACAATCTGTTGTTCACCTTAAAACGGGCCACAACGACAAATCTCCATAAACTGTTGTTCACCTTACAACTGGCCATACCGATTAATCTCCACAATATGTTGTTCACCTTACAACGGGCCACAACGACTAATCTCCATAAACTGTTGTTCACTTTACAACGGGCCACAACGACTAATCTCCACAAACTGTTGTTCACCTTACAACGGGCCACAACGACTAATCTCTATACACTGTTGTTGACCTTACAACGGGTCACAACGACTAATCTCCATAGACTGTTGTTCACCTTACAACGGGCCACACCGATTAATCTCTGTTCACTGTTGTTCACCGTACAACGAGCCACAACGATTAATCTCCACAAACTGTTGTTCACCTTACAACGGGCCACAACGACTAATCTCCACAAGCTGATGTTCACCTTACCACGGGCCACAACGACTAATCTCCACAAACTGTTGTTCACCTTACAACGGGCCACAACGACTAATCTCCACAAACTGTTGTTCACCTTACAACGGGCCACAACGACTAATCTCCACAAACTGTTGTTCGCCTTACAATGGGCCACAATGACTAATTTCCACAAACAGTTGTTCACCTTACAACGGGCCATAACGACTAATCTCCATACACTGTTGTTCACCGTACAACAAGCCACAACGATTAATCTCCACAAACTGTTGTTCACCTTACAACGGGCCACAATGACTAATTTCCACAAACTGTTGTTCAACTTACAACGGGCCACAATGACTAATCTCCAAAAACTGTTGTTCACCTTACAACGGGCCAGAACGACAAATCTCCACAAACTGTTGTTCACCTTACAACGGACCACAACGACTAATCTCCACAAACTGTTGTTTACCTTACAACGGACCACAACGACTAATCTCCACAAATTGTTGTTCACCGTACAACAGGCCACAACGATTAATCTCCACAAACTGTTGTTCACCTTACAACGGGCCACAACGACAAATCTCCACAAACTGTGGTTCACCTTACAACGGGCCACAACGATTAATCTCCACAAACTGTTGTTCACCGTACAACGGGCCACAACGACAAATCTTCACAAACTGTTGTTCACCTTACAACGGGCCACAACGAATAATCTCCACAAACTGTTGTTCACCTTACAACGGGCCACAACGATTAATCTCCACAAACTGTTGTTCACCTTACAACGGTCCACAATGACTAATTTCCACAAACTGTTGTTCAACTTACAACGGACCACAACGATTAATATCCACAAACTGTTGTTCACCTTACAACGGGCTACAACGATTAATCTCCACAAACTGTTGTTCACCTTATAACGGGCCACAACGATTAATCTCCACAAACTGTTGTCCACCTTATAACGGGCCACAACGATTAATCTCCACAAACTGTTGTTCACCTTATAACGGGCCACAACGATTAATCTCCACAAACTGTTGTTCACCTTACAACGGGCCACAACGACAAATCTCCACAAACTGTTGTTCACCTTACAACGGGTCACAACGACTAATCTCCATACACTGTTGTTGAACTTACAACGGGCCACAACGATTAATCTCCACAAACTGTTGTTCACCTTACAACGAGCCACAATGACTAATTTCCACAAACTGTTGTTCAACTTACAACGGACCACAACGATTAATCTCCACAAACTGTTGTTCACCTTACAACGAGCCACAACGAATAATCTCCACAAACTGTTGTTGACCTTACAACGGGCAACAACGATTAATCTCCACAAACTGTTGTTCACCTTACAACGGGCTACAACAATTAATCTCCACAAACTGTTGTTCACCTTACAACGGGCCACAACGACTAATCTCCACAATCTGTTGTTCACCTTACAACGGGCCACAACGAATAATCTCCACAAACTGTTGTTGACCTTACAACGGGCAACAACGATTAATCTCCACACACTGTTGTTCACCTTACAACGGGCCACAACGATTAATCTCCACAAACTGTTGTTCACCTTACAACGGGCCACAACGACTAATCTCAATACACTGTTGTTGACCTTACAACGAGCCACAACGATTAATCTCCACAAACTGTTGTTGACCTTACAACGGTCCACAATGACTAATTTCCAGAAACTGTTGTTCAACTTACAACGGACCACAACGATTAATATCCACAAACTGTTGTTCACCTTACAACGGGCTACAACGATTAATCTCCACAAACTGTTGTTCACCTTATAACGGGCCACAACGATTAATCTCCACAAACTGTTGTCCACCTTATAACGGGCCACAACGATTAATCTCCACAAACTGTTGTTCACCTTATAACGGGCCACAACGATTAATCTCCACAAACTGTTGTTCACCTTACAACGGGTCACAACGACTAATCTCCATACACTGTTGTTGAACTTACAACGGGCCACAACGATTAATCTCCACAAACTGTTGTTCACCTTACAACGAGCCACAATGACTAATTTCCACAAACTGTTGTTCAACTTACAACGGACCACAACGATTAATCTCCACAAACTGATGTTCACCTTACAACGGGCCACAACGAATAATCTCCACAAACTGTTGTTGACCTTACAACGGGCAACAACGATTAATCTCCACAAACTTTTGTTCACCTTACAACGGGCTACAACAATTAATCCCCACAAACTGTTGTTCACCTTACAACGGGCCACAACGAATAATCTCCACAAACTGTTGTTGACCTTACAACGGGCAACAACGATTAATCTCCACACACTGTTGTTCACCTTACAACGGGCCACAACGATTAATCTCCACAAACTGTTGTTCACCTTACAATGGGCTACAACGATTAATCTCTATACACTGTTGTTCACCGTACAACGAGCCACAACGACTAATCTCTATACACTGTTGTTCACCGTACAACGAGCCACAACGACTAATCTCCACAAACTGTTGTTCACCTTACAACGGGCCACAACGAGTAATCTCCATACACTGTTGTTCACCTTACGACGGGCCACAACGTGTAATCTCCATACACTGTTGTTCACCTTACAACGGGCCACAACGATTAATCTCCACAAACTGTTGTTCACCTTACAACGGGCCACAACGACTAATCTCTATACACTGTTGTTCACCGTACAACGAGCCACAACGATTAATCTCCACAAACTGTTGTTCACCGTACAACAAGCCACAACGATTAATCTCCACAAACTATTGTTCACCTTACAACGGGCCACAATGACTAATTTCCACAAACTGTTGTTCAACTTACAACGGGCCACAATGACTAATCTCCACAAACTGTTGTTCACCTTATAACGGTCCTCAACGATTAATCTCCACAAACTGTTGTTCACCTTACAACGGGCCACAATGACTAATTTACACAGCTGTTGTTCACCTTACAACGGGCCACAACGACTAATCTCCACAATCTGTTGTTCACCTTACAACGGACCACAACGATTAATCTCCACAAACTGTTGTTCACCTTACAACGGGCCACAAGGACTAATCTCCACAAACTGTTGTTCACCTTATAACGGTCCTCAACGATTAATCTCCACAAACTGTTGTTCACCTTACAACGGGCCACAATGACTAATTTACACAGCTGTTGTTCACCTTACAACGGGCCACAACGACTAATCTCCACAATCTGTTGTTCACCTTACAACGGGCCACAACGACTAATCTCCACAATCTGTTGTTCACCTTAAAACGGGCCACAACGACAAATCTCCATAAACTGTTGTTCACCTTACAACTGGCCATACCGATTAATCTCCACAATATGTTGTTCACCTTACAACGGGCCACAACGACTAATCTCCATAAACTGTTGTTCACTTTACAACGGGCCACAACGACTAATCTCCACAAACTGTTGTTCACCTTACAACGGGCCACAACGACTAATCTCTATACACTGTTGTTGACCTTACAACGGGTCACAACGACTAATCTCCATAGACTGTTGTTCACCTTACAACGGGCCACACCGATTAATCTCTGTTCACTGTTGTTCACCGTACAACGAGCCACAACGATTAATCTCCACAAACTGTTGTTCACCTTACAACGGGCCACAACGACTAATCTCCACAAGCTGATGTTCACCTTACCACGGGCCACAACGACTAATCTCCACAAACTGTTGTTCACCTTACAACGGGCCACAACGACTAATCTCCACAAACTGTTGTTTACCTTACAACGGACCACAACGACTAATCTCCACAAATTGTTGTTCACCGTACAACAGGCCACAACGATTAATCTCCACAAACTGTTGTTCACCTTACAACGGGCCACAACGACAAATCTCCACAAACTGTGGTTCACCTTACAACGGGCCACAACGATTAATCTCCACAAACTGTTGTTCACCGTACAACGGGCCACAACGACAAATCTTCACAAACTGTTGTTCACCTTACAACGGGCCACAACGAATAATCTCCACAAACTGTTGTTCACCTTACAACGGGCCACAACGATTAATCTCCACAAACTGTTGTTCACCTTACAACGGTCCACAATGACTAATTTCCACAAACTGTTGTTCAACTTACAACGGACCACAACGATTAATATCCACAAACTGTTGTTCACCTTACAACGGGCTACAACGATTAATCTCCACAAACTGTTGTTCACCTTATAACGGGCCACAACGATTAATCTCCACAAACTGTTGTCCACCTTATAACGGGCCACAACGATTAATCTCCACAAACTGTTGTTCACCTTATAACGGGCCACAACGATTAATCTCCACAAACTGTTGTTCACCTTACAACGGGCCACAACGACAAATCTCCACAAACTGTTGTTCACCTTACAACGGGTCACAACGACTAATCTCCATACACTGTTGTTGAACTTACAACGGGCCACAACGATTAATCTCCACAAACTGTTGTTCACCTTACAACGAGCCACAATGACTAATTTCCACAAACTGTTGTTCAACTTACAACGGACCACAACGATTAATCTCCACAAACTGTTGTTCACCTTACAACGAGCCACAACGAATAATCTCCACAAACTGTTGTTGACCTTACAACGGGCAACAACGATTAATCTCCACAAACTGTTGTTCACCTTACAACGGGCTACAACAATTAATCTCCACAAACTGTTGTTCACCTTACAACGGGCCACAACGACTAATCTCCACAATCTGTTGTTCACCTTACAACGGGCCACAACGAATAATCTCCACAAACTGTTGTTGACCTTACAACGGGCAACAACGATTAATCTCCACACACTGTTGTTCACCTTACAACGGGCCACAACGATTAATCTCCACAAACTGTTGTTCACCTTACAACGGGCCACAACGACTAATCTCAATACACTGTTGTTGACCTTACAACGAGCCACAACGATTAATCTCCACAAACTGTTGTTGACCTTACAACGGTCCACAATGACTAATTTCCAGAAACTGTTGTTCAACTTACAACGGACCACAACGATTAATATCCACAAACTGTTGTTCACCTTACAACGGGCTACAACGATTAATCTCCACAAACTGTTGTTCACCTTATAACGGGCCACAACGATTAATCTCCACAAACTGTTGTCCACCTTATAACGGGCCACAACGATTAATCTCCACAAACTGTTGTTCACCTTATAACGGGCCACAACGATTAATCTCCACAAACTGTTGTTCACCTTACAACGGGTCACAACGACTAATCTCCATACACTGTTGTTGAACTTACAACGGGCCACAACGATTAATCTCCACAAACTGTTGTTCACCTTACAACGAGCCACAATGACTAATTTCCACAAACTGTTGTTCAACTTACAACGGACCACAACGATTAATCTCCACAAACTGATGTTCACCTTACAACGGGCCACAACGAATAATCTCCACAAACTGTTGTTGACCTTACAACGGGCAACAACGATTAATCTCCACAAACTTTTGTTCACCTTACAACGGGCTACAACAATTAATCCCCACAAACTGTTGTTCACCTTACAACGGGCCACAACGAATAATCTCCACAAACTGTTGTTGACCTTACAACGGGCAACAACGATTAATCTCCACACACTGTTGTTCACCTTACAACGGGCCACAACGATTAATCTCCACAAACTGTTGTTCACCTTACAATGGGCTACAACGATTAATCTCTATACACTGTTGTTCACCGTACAACGAGCCACAACGACTAATCTCTATACACTGTTGTTCACCGTACAACGAGCCACAACGACTAATCTCCACAAACTGTTGTTCACCTTACAACGGGCCACAACGAGTAATCTCCATACACTGTTGTTCACCTTACGACGGGCCACAACGTGTAATCTCCATACACTGTTGTTCACCTTACAACGGGCCACAACGATTAATCTCCACAAACTGTTGTTCACCTTACAACGGGCCACAACGACTAATCTCTATACACTGTTGTTCACCGTACAACGAGCCACAACGATTAATCTCCACAAACTGTTGTTCACCGTACAACAAGCCACAACGATTAATCTCCACAAACTATTGTTCACCTTACAACGGGCCACAATGACTAATTTCCACAAACTGTTGTTCAACTTACAACGGGCCACAATGACTAATCTCCACAAACTGTTGTTCACCTTATAACGGTCCTCAACGATTAATCTCCACAAACTGTTGTTCACCTTACAACGGGCCACAATGACTAATTTACACAGCTGTTGTTCACCTTACAACGGGCCACAACGACTAATCTCCACAATCTGTTGTTCACCTTACAACGGACCACAACGATTAATCTCCACAAACTGTTGTTCACCTTACAACGGGCCACAAGGACTAATCTCCACAAACTGTTGTTCACCTTATAACGGTCCTCAACGATTAATCTCCACAAACTGTTGTTCACCTTACAACGGGCCACAATGACTAATTTACACAGCTGTTGTTCACCTTACAACGGGCCACAACGACTAATCTCCACAATCTGTTGTTCACCTTACAACTGGCCATACCGATTAATCTCCACAATATGTTGTTCACCTTACAACGGGCCACAACGACTAATCTCCATAAACTGTTGTTCACTTTACAACGGGCCACAACGACTAATCTCCACAAACTGTTGTTCACCTTACAACGGGCCACAACGACTAATCTCTATACACTGTTGTTGACCTTACAACGGGTCACAACGACTAATCTCCATAGACTGTTGTTCACCTTACAACGGGCCACACCGATTAATCTCTGTTCACTGTTGTTCACCGTACAACGAGCCACAACGATTAATCTCCACAAACTGTTGTTCACCTTACAACGGGCCACAACGACTAATCTCCACAAGCTGATGTTCACCTTACCACGGGCCACAACGACTAATCTCCACAAACTGTTGTTCACCTTACAACGGGCCACAACGACTAATCTCCACAAACTGTTGTTCACCTTACAACGGGCCACAACGACTAATCTCCACAAACTGTTGTTCGCCTTACAATGGGCCACAATGACTAATTTCCACAAACAGTTGTTCACCTTACAACGGGCCATAACGACTAATCTCCATACACTGTTGTTCACCGTACAACAAGCCACAACGATTAATCTCCACAAACTGTTGTTCACCTTACAACGGGCCACAATGACTAATTTCCACAAACTGTTGTTCAACTTACAACGGGCCACAATGACTAATCTCCAAAAACTGTTGTTCACCTTACAACGGGCCAGAACGACAAATCTCCACAAACTGTTGTTCACCTTACAACGGACCACAACGACTAATCTCCACAAACTGTTGTTTACCTTACAACGGACCACAACGACTAATCTCCACAAATTGTTGTTCACCGTACAACAGGCCACAACGATTAATCTCCACAAACTGTTGTTCACCTTACAACGGGCCACAACGACAAATCTCCACAAACTGTGGTTCACCTTACAACGGGCCACAACGATTAATCTCCACAAACTGTTGTTCACCGTACAACGAGCCACAACGACAAATCTTCACAAACTGTTGTTCACCTTACAACGGGCCACAACGAATAATCTCCACAAACTGTTGTTCACCTTACAACGGGCCACAACGATTAATCTCCACAAACTGTTGTTCACCTTACAACGGTCCACAATGACTAATTTCCACAAACTGTTGTTCAACTTACAACGGACCACAACGATTAATATCCACAAACTGTTGTTCACCTTACAACGGGCTACAACGATTAATCTCCACAAACTGTTGTTCACCTTATAACGGGCCACAACGATTAATCTCCACAAACTGTTGTCCACCTTATAACGGGCCACAACGATTAATCTCCACAAACTGTTGTTCACCTTATAACGGGCCACAACGATTAATCTCCACAAACTGTTGTTCACCTTACAACGGGCCACAACGACAAATCTCCACAAACTGTTGTTCACCTTACAACGGGTCACAACGACTAATCTCCATACACTGTTGTTGAACTTACAACGGGCCACAACGATTAATCTCCACAAACTGTTGTTCACCTTACAACGGGCCACAATGACTAATTTCCACAAACTGTTGTTCAACTTACAACGGACCACAACGATTAATCTCCACAAACTGTTGTTCACCTTACAACGGGCCACAACGAATAATCTCCACAAACTGTTGTTGACCTTACAACGGGTCACAACGATTAATCTCCACAAACTGTTGTTCACCTTACAACGGGCCACAACTGCTAATCTCCACAAACTGTTGGTGGCCTTACAACGGGCCACAACGACTAATCTTCACAAACTGTTGTTCACCTTACAACGGGCCACAACGATTAATCTCCACAAACTGTTGTTCACCTTACAACGGGCCACAACGATTAATCTCCACAAACTGTTGTTCACCTTACAACGAGCCACAACGATTAATCTCCACAAACTGTTGTTCACCTTACAACGAACCACAACGACTAATCTCCACAAACTGCTGTTCACCGTACAACGGGCCACAAGGACTAATATCCGCAAACTGTTGTTCACCTTACAACGGGCCACAACGACTAATCTCCACAAACTGTTCTGCACCTTACAACGAGACACAACGATTAATCTCCATAGACTGTTGTTCACCTTACAACCGGCCACAACGACTAATTTCCACAATATGTTGTTGACCTTACAACGGGCCACAACGATTATTCTCCACAAATTGTTGTTCACCTTACAACGGGCAACAACAACCAATCTCCGCAAACTGTTGTTCACCTTACAACGGGCCACAACTACTAATCTCCATAAACTGTTGTTGGCCTTACAACGGGTCACAACGACTAATCTCCACAAACTGTTGTTCACCTTACAACGGGCCACAACGAATAATCTCCACAAACTGTTGTTCACCTTACAACGGGCCGCAACGACTAATCTCCATACACTGTTGTTCACCGTACAACAAGCCACAACGATTAATCTCCACAAACTGTTGTTCACCTTACAACGGGCCACAATGACTAATTTCCACAAACTGTTGTTCAACTTACAACGGGCCACAATGACTAATCTCCAAAAACTGTTGTTCACCTTACAACGGGCCACAACGACAAATCTCCACAAACTGTTGTTCACCTTACAACGGACCACAACGACTAATCTCCACAAACTGTTGTTCACCTTACAACGGACCACAACGACTAATCTCCACAAATTGTTGTTCACCGTACAACAGGCCACAACGATTAATCTCCACAAACTGTTGTTCACCTTACAACGGGCCACAACGACAAATCTCCACAAACTGTGGTTCACCTTACAACGGGCCACAACGATTAATCTCCACAAACTGTTGTTCACCGTACAACGGGCCACAACGACAAATCTTCACAAACTGTTGTTCACCTTACAACGGGCCACAACGAATAATCTCCACAAACTGTTGTTCACCTTACAACGGGCCACAACGATTAATCTCCACAAACTGTTGTTCACCTTACAACGGTCCACAATGACTAATTTCCACAAACTGTTGTTCAACTTACAACGGACCACAACGATTAATATCCACAAACTGTTGTTCACCTTACAACGGGCTACAACGATTAATCTCCACAAACTGTTGTTCACCTTATAACGGGCCACAACGATTAATCTCCACAAACTGTTGTCCACCTTATAACGGGCCACAACGATTAATCTCCACAAACTGTTGTTCACCTTATAACGGGCCACAACGATTAATCTCCACAAACTGTTGTTCACCTTACAACGGGCCACAACGACAAATCTCCACAAACTGTTGTTCACCTTACAACGGGTCACAACGACTAATCTCCATACACTGTTGTTGAACTTACAACGGGCCACAACGATTAATCTCCACAAACTGTTGTTCACCTTACAACGGGCCACAATGACTAATTTCCACAAACTGTTGTTCAACTTACAACGGACCACAACGATTAATCTCCACAAACTGTTGTTCACCTTACAACGGGCCACAACGAATAATCTCCACAAACTGTTGTTGACCTTACAACGGGTCACAACGACTAATCTCCACAAACTGTTGTTCACCTTACAACGGGCCACAACTGCTAATCTCCACAAACTGTTGGTGGCCTTACAACGGGCCACAACGACTAATCTTCACAAACTGTTGTTCACCTTACAACGGGCCACAACGATTAATCTCCACAAACTGTTGTTCACCTTACAACGGGCCACAACGATTAATCTCCACAAACTGTTGTGCACCTTACAACGAGCCACAACGATTAATCTCCACAAACTGTTGTTCACCTTACAACGAACCACAACGACTAATCTCCACAAACTGCTGTTCACCGTACAACGGGCCACAAGGACTAATATCCGCAAACTGTTGTTCACCTTACAACGGGCCACAACGACTAATCTCCACAAACTGTTCTGCACCTTACAACGAGACACAACGATTAATCTCCATAGACTGTTGTTCACCTTACAACCGGCCACAACGACTAATTTCCACAATATGTTGTTGACCTTACAACGGGCCACAACGATTATTCTCCACAAATTGTTGTTCACCTTACAACGGGCAACAACAACCAATCTCCGCAAACTGTTGTTCACCTTACAACGGGCCACAACTACTAATCTCCATAAACTGTTGTTGGCCTTACAACGGGCCACAACGACTAATCTCCACAAACTGTTGTTCACCTTACAACGGGCCACAACGACTAATCTCAATACACTGTTGTTCACCTTACAACGGGCCACAACGAATAATCTCCACAAACTGTTGTTCACCTTACAACGGGCCACAACGATTAATCTCCACAAACTGTTGTTCACCTTACAACGGTCCACAATGACTAATTTCCACAAACTGTTGTTCAACTTACAACGGACCACAACGATTAATATCCACAAACTGTTGTTCACCTTACAATGGGCTACAACGATTAATCTCCACAAACTGTTGTTCACCTTATAACGGGCCACAACGATTAATCTCCACAAACTGTTGTCCACCTTATAACGGGCCACAACGATTAATCTCCACAAACTGTTGTTCACCTTATAACGGGCCACAACGATTAATCTCCACAAACTGTTGTTCACCTTACAACGGGCCACAACGACAAATCTCCACAAACTGTTGTTCACCTTACAACGGGTCACAACGACTAATCTCCATACACTGTTGTTGAACTTACAACGGGCCACAACGATTAATCTCCACAAACTGTTGTTCACCTTACAACGGGCCACAATGACTAATTTCCACAAACTGTTGTTCAACTTACAACGGACCACAACGATTAATCTCCACAAACTGTTGTTCACCTTACAACGGGCCACAACGAATAATCTCCATAAACTGTTGTTGACCTTACAACGGGTCACAACGACTAATCTCCACAAACTGTTGTTCACCTTACAACGGGCCACAACTGCTAATCTCCACAAACTGTTGGTGGCCTTACAACGGGCCACAACGACTAATCTTCACAAACTGTTGTTCACCTTACAACGGGCCACAACGATTAATCTCCACAAACTGTTGTTCACCTTACAACGGGCCACAACGATTAATCTCCACAAACTGTTGTGCACCTTACAACGAGCCACAACGATTAATCTCCACAAACTGTTGTTCACCTTACAACGAACCACAACGACTAATCTCCACAAACTGCTGTTCACCGTACAACGGGCCACAAGGACTAATATCCGCAAACTGTTGTTCACCTTACAACGGGCCACAACGACTAATCTCCACAAACTGTTCTGCACCTTACAACGAGACACAACGATTAATCTCCATAGACTGTTGTTCACCTTACAACCGGCCACAACGACTAATTTCCACAATATGTTGTTGACCTTACAACGGGCCACAACGATTATTCTCCACAAATTGTTGTTCACCTTACAACGGGCAACAACAACCAATCTCCGCAAACTGTTGTTCACCTTACAACGGGCCACAACTACTAATCTCCATAAACTGTTGTTGGCCTTACAACGGGCCACAACGACTAATCTCCACAAACTGTTGTTCACCTTACAACGGGCCACAACGAATAATCTCCACAAACTGTTGTTCACCTTACAACGGGCCGCAACGACTAATCTCCACAAACTGATGTCCACCTTACAACGGGCCACAACGATTAATCTCCACAAACTGTTTTTCATCTGACAACGGGCCACAATAACTAATCTCCAAACACTGTTGTTCACCTTACAACGGGCCACAACGATAAATCTCCATAAACTGTTCTTCACCTTACAACGGGCCACAACGACTAATCTCCATACACTGTTGTTCACCGTACAACGAGCCACAACGATTAATCTCCACAAACTGTTGTTCACCTTACAACGGGCCACAACGACTAATCTCCACAAACTGTTGTTCACCTTACAACGGGCCACAACGACAAATCTCCACAAACTGTTGTTCACCTTACAACGGGCCCAAACGACTAATCTCCACAAACTGTTGTTCACCTTACAACGGGCCACAACGACAAATCTCCACAAACTGTTGTTCACCTTACAACGGGCCACAACGACTAATCTCCACAAACTGATGTTCACCTTACAACGGGCCACAACGATTAATCTCCACAAATTGTTTTTCATCTTACAACGGGCCACAACGACTAATATCCAAACACTGTTGTTCACCTTACAACGAGCCACAGCCATTAATCTCCACAAATTGTTGTTCACCTTACAACGGGCCACAACGACTAATTTCCACAAAATGTTGTTCACGTTACAACGGGCCACAACGACAAATCTCCACAAACTGTTGTTTACCTTACAACGGGCCACAACGACAAATCTCCACAAACTGTTGTTCACCTTACAACGGGCCACAACGACTAATCTCCATACACTGTTGTTGACCTTACAATGGGCCACAACGATTAATCTCTACAAACTGTTGTTCACCTTACAACGGGCCACAATGACTAATTTCCACAAACTGTTGTTCAACTTACAACGGACCACAAAGATTAATCTCCACAAACTGTTGTTCACCTTACAACGGGCCACAACGACTAATCTCAATACACTGTTGTTGACCTTACAACGAGCCACAACGATTAATCTCCACAAACTGTTGTTGACCTTACAACGGTCCACAATGACTAATTTCCAGAAACTGTTGTTCAACTTACAACGGACCACAACGATTAATATCCACAAACTGTTGTTCACCTTACAACGGGCTACAACGATTAATCTCCACAAACTGTTGTTCACCTTATAACGGGCCACAACGATTAATCTCCACAAACTGTTGTCCACCTTATAACGGGCCACAACGATTAATCTCCACAAACTGTTGTTCACCTTATAACGGGCCACAACGATTAATCTCCACAAACTGTTGTTCACCTTACAACGGGCCACAACGACAAATCTCCACAAACTGTTGTTCACCTTACAACGGGTCACAACGACTAATCTCCATACACTGTTGTTGAACTTACAACGGGCCACAACGATTAATCTCCACAAACTGTTGTTCACCTTACAACGAGCCACAATGACTAATTTCCACAAACTGTTGTTCAACTTACAACGGACCACAACGATTAATCTCCACAAACTGTTGTTCACCTTACAACGGGCCACAACGAATAATCTCCACAAACTGTTGTTGACCTTACAACGGGCAACAACGATTAATCTCCACAAACTGTTGTTCACCTTACAACGGGCTACAACAATTAATCTCCACAAACTGTTGTTCACCTTACAACGGGCCACAACGACTAATCTCCACAATCTGTTGTTCACCTTACAACGGGCCACAACGAATAATCTCCACAAACTGTTGTTGACCTTACAACGGGCAACAACGATTAATCTCCACACACTGTTGTTCACCTTACAACGGGCCACAACGATTAATCTCCACAAACTGTTGTTCACCTTACAATGGGCCACAACGAATAATCTCCACAAACTGTTGTTGACCTTACAACGGGCAACAACGATTAATCTCCACACACTGTTGTTCACCTTACAACGGGCCACAACGATTAATCTCCACAAACTGTTGTTCACCTTACAATGGGCCACAACGACTAATCTCTATACACTGTTGTTCACCGTACAACGAGCCACAACGACTAATCTCCACAAACTGTTGTTCACCTTACAACGGGCCACAACGAGTAATCTCCATACACTGTTGTTCACCTTACGACGGGCCACAACGTGTAATCTCCATACACTGTTGTTCACCTTACAACGGGCCACAACGATTAATCTCCACAAACTATTGTTCACCTTACAACGGGCCACAACGACTAATCTCTATACACTGTTGTTCACCGTACAACGAGCCACAACGATTAATCTCCACAAACTGTTGTTCACCGTACAACAAGCCACAACGATTAATCTCCACAAACTATTGTTCACCTTACAACGGGCCACAATGACTAATTTCCACAAACTGTTGTTCAACTTACAACGGGCCACAATGACTAATCTCCACAAACTGTTGTTCACCTTATAACGGTCCTCAGCGATTAATCTCCACAAACTGTTGTTCACCTTACAACGGGCCACAATGACTAATTTACACAGCTGTTGTTCACCTTACAACGGGCCACAACGACTAATCTCCACAATCTGTTGTTCACCTTACAACCGACCACAACGATTAATCTCCACAAACTGTTGTTCACCTTACAACGGGCCACAAGGACTAATCTCCACAAACTGTTGTTCACCTTATAACGGTCCTCAACGATTAATCTCCACAAACTGTTGTTCACCTTACAACGGGCCACAATGACTAATTTACACAGCTGTTGTTCACCTTACAACGGGCCACAACGACTAATCTCCACAATCTGTTGTTCACCTTACAACGGGCCACAACGACTAATCTCCACAATCTGTTGTTCACCTTACAACGGGCCACAACGACAAATCTCCATAAACTGTTGTTCTCCTTACAACTGGCCATACCGATTAATCTCCACAATCTGTTGTTCACCTTACAACGGGCCACAACGATTAATCTCCACAAATTGTTTTTCATCTTACAACGGGCCACAACGACTAATATCCAAACACTGTTGTTCACCTTACAACGAGCCACAGCCATTAATCTCCACAAACTGTTGTTCACCTTACAACGGGCCACAACGACTAATTTCCACAAGCTGTTGTTCACGTTACAACGGGCCACAACGACAAATCTCCACAAACTGTTGTTTACCTTACAACGGGCCACAACGACAAATCTCCACAAACTGTTGTTCACCTTACAACGGGCCACAACGACTAATCTCCATACACTGTTGTTGACCTTACAATGGGCCACAACGATTAATCTCTACAAACTGTTGTTCACCTTACAACGTGCCACAATGACTAATTTCCACAAACTGTTGTTCAACTTACAACGGACCACAAAGATTAATCTCCACAAACTGTTGTTCACCTTACAACGGGCCACAACGACTAATCTCAATACACTGTTGTTGACCTTACAACGGTCCACAATGACTAATTTCCAGAAACTGTTGTTCAACTTACAACGGACCACAACGATTAATATCCACAAACTGTTGTTCACCTTACAACGGGCTACAACGATTAATCTCCACAAACTGTTGTTCACCTTATAACGGGCCACAACGATTAATCTCCACAAACTGTTGTCCACCTTATAACGGGCCACAACGATTAATCTCCACAAACTGTTGTTCACCTTATAACGGGCCACAACGATTAATCTCCACAAACTGTTGTTCACCTTACAACGGGCCACAACGACAAATCTCCACAAACTGTTGTTCACCTTACAACGGGTCACAACGACTAATCTCCATACACTGTTGTTGAACTTACAACGGGCCACAACGATTAATCTCCACAAACTGTTGTTCACCTTACAACGGGCCACAACGAATAATCTCCACAAACTGTTGTTGACCTTACAACGGGCAACAACGATTAATCTCCACAAACTGTTGTTCACCTTACAACGGGCTACAACAATTAATCTCCACAAACTGTTGTTCACCTTACAACGGGCCACAACGACTAATCTCCACAATCTGTTGTTCACCTTACAACGGGCCACAACGAATAATCTCCACAAACTGTTGTTGACCTTACAACGGGCAACAACGATTAATCTCCACAAACTGTTGTTCACCTTACAACGGGCCACAACGATTAATCTCCACAAACTGTTGTTCACCTTACAACGGGCCACAACGACTAATCTCAATACACGGTTGTTGACCTTACAACGAGCCACAACGATTAATCTCCACAAACTGTTGTTGACCTTACAACGGTCCACAATGACTAATTTCCAGAAACTGTTGTTCAACTTACAACGGACCACAACGATTAATATCCACAAACTGTTGTTCACCTTACAACGGGCTACAACGATTAATCTCCACAAACTGTTGTTCACCTTATAACGGGCCACAACGATTAATCTCCACAAACTGTTGTCCACCTTATAACGGGCCACAACGATTAATCTCCACAAACTGTTGTTCACCTTATAACGGGCCACAACGATTAATCTCCACAAACTGTTGTTCACCTTACAACGGGCCACAACGACAAATCTCCACAAACTGTTGTTCACCTTACAACGGGTCACAACGACTAATCTCCATACACTGTTGTTGAACTTACAACGGGCCACAACGATTAATCTCCACAAACTGTTGTTCACCTTACAACGGGCCACAACGAATAATCTCCACAAACTGTTGTTGACCTTACAACGGGCAACAACGATTAATCTCCACAAACTGTTGTTCACCTTACAACGGGCTACAACAATTAATCTCCACAAACTGTTGTTCACCTTACAACGGGCCACAACGACTAATCTCCACAATCTGTTGTTCACCTTACAACGGGCCACAACGAATAATCTCCACAAACTGTTGTTGACCTTACAACGGGCAACAACGATTAATCTCCACACACTGTTGTTCACCTTACAACGGGCCACAACGATTAATCTCCACAAACTGTTGTTCACCTTACAATGGACCACAACGATTAATCTCTATACACTGTTGTTCACCGTACAACGAGCCACAACGACTAATCTCTATACACTGTTGTTCACCGTACAACGAGCCACAACGACTAATCTCCACAAACTGTTGTTCACCTTACAACGGGCCACAACGAGTAATCTCCATACACTGTTGTTCACCTTACGACGGGCCACAACGTGTAATCTCCATACACTGTTGTTCACCTTACAACGGGCCACAACGATTAATCTCCACAAACTGTTGTTCACCTTACAACGGGCCACAACGACTAATCTCTATACACTGTTGTTCACCGTACAACGAGCCACAACGATTAATCTCCACAAACTGTTGTTCACCGTACAACAAGCCACAACGATTAATCTCCACAAACTGTTGTTCACCTTACAACGGGCCACAATGACTAATTTCCACAAACTGTTGTTCAACTTACAACGGGCCACAATGACTAATCTCCACAAACTGTTGTTCACCTTATAACGGTCCTCAACGATTAATCTCCACAAACTGTGGTTCACCTTACAACGGGCCACAATGACTAATTTACACAGCTGTTGTTCACCTTACAACGGGCCACAACGACTAATCTCCACAATCTGTTGTTCACCTTACAACGGACCACAACGATTAATCTCCACAAACTGTTGTTCACCTTACAACGGGCCACAACGACTAATCTCAATACACTGTTGTTGACCTTACAACGAGCCACAACGATTAATCTCCACAAACTGTTGTTGACCTTACAACGGTCCACAATGACTAATTTCCAGAAACTGTTGTTCAACTTACAACGGACCACAACGATTAATATCCACAAACTGTTGTTCACCTTACAACGGGCTACAACGATTAATCTCCACAAACTGTTGTTCACCTTATAACGGGCCACAACGATTAATCTCCACAAACTGTTGTCCACCTTATAACGGGCCACAACGATTAATCTCCACAAACTGTTGTTCACCTTATAACGGGCCACAACGATTAATCTCCACAAACTGTTGTTCACCTTACAACGGGCCACAACGACAAATCTCCACAAACTGTTGTTCACCTTACAACGGGTCACAACGACTAATCTCCATACACTGTTGTTGAACTTACAACGGGCCACAACGATTAATCTCCACAAACTGTTGTTCACCTTACAACGGGCCACAACGAATAATCTCCACAAACTGTTGTTGACCTTACAACGGGCAACAACGATTAATCTCCACAAACTGTTGTTCACCTTACAACGGGCTACAACAATTAATCTCCACAAACTGTTGTTCACCTTACAACGGGCCACAACGACTAATCTCCACAATCTGTTGTTCACCATACAACGGGCCACAACGAATAATCTCCACAAACTGTTGTTGACCTTACAACGGGCAACAACGATTAATCTCCACACACTGTTGTTCACCTTACAACGGGCCACAACGATTAATCTCCACAAACTGTTGTTCACCTTACAACGGGCCACAACGACTAATCTCAATACACTGTTGTTGACCTTACAACGAGCCACAACGATTAATCTCCACAAACTGTTGTTGACCTTACAACGGTCCACAATGACTAATTTCCAGAAACTGTTGTTCAACTTACAACGGACCACAACGATTAATATCCACAAACTGTTGTTCACCTTACAACGGGCTACAACGATTAATCTCCACAAACTGTTGTTCACCTTATAACGGGCCACAACGATTAATCTCCACAAACTGTTGTCCACCTTATAACGGGCCACAACGATTAATCTCCACAAACTGTTGTTCACCTTATAACGGGCCACAACGATTAATCTCCACAAACTGTTGTTCACCTTACAACGGGCCACAACGACAAATCTCCACAAACTGTTGTTCACCTTACAACGGGTCACAACGACTAATCTCCATACACTGTTGTTGAACTTACAACGGGCCACAACGATTAATCTCCACAAACTGTTGTTCACCTTACAACGGGCCACAACGAATAATCTCCACAAACTGTTGTTGACCTTACAACGGGCAACAACGATTAATCTCCACAAACTGTTGTTCACCTTACAACGGGCTACAACAATTAATCTCCACAAACTGTTGT
Source organism: Bathymodiolus septemdierum (assembly GCA_963383655.1). Lineage (NCBI taxonomy): Eukaryota > Metazoa > Mollusca > Bivalvia > Mytilida > Modiolidae > Bathymodiolus > Bathymodiolus septemdierum. The sequence continues at coordinate 49,514,441 of OY726520.1, forward strand.
TCACCTTACAACGGGCCACCACGACTAATCTCCACAATCTGTTGTTGACCTTACAACGGGCCACAACGAATAATCTCCACAAACTGTTGTTGACCTTACAACGGGCAACAACGATTAATCTCCACACACTGTTGTTCACCTTACAACGGGCCACAACGATTAATCTCCACAAACTGTTGTTCACCTTACAATGGGCCACAACGATTAATCTCTATACACTGTTGTTCACCGTACAACGAGCCACAACGACTAATCTCTATACACTGTTGTTCACCGTACAACGAGCCACAACGACTAATCTCCACAAACTGTTGTTCACCTTACAACGGGCCACAACGAGTAATCTCCATACACTGTTGTTCACCTTACGACGGGCCACAACGTGTAATCTCCATACACTGTTGTTCACCTTACAACGGGCCACAACGACTAATCTCCACAAACTGTTGTTCACCTTACAACGGGCCACAACGACTAATCTCTATACACTGTTGTTCACCGTACAACGAGCCACAACGATTAATCTCCACAAACTGTTGTTCACCGTACAACAAGCCACAACGATTAATCTCCACAAACTATTGTTCACCTTACAACGGGCCACAATGACTAATTTCCACAAACTGTTGTTCAACTTACAACGGGCCACAATGACTAATCTCCACAAACTGTTGTTCACCTTATAACGGTCCTCAACGATTAATCTCCACAAACTGTTGTTCACCTTACAACGGGCCACAATGACTAATTTACACAGCTGTTGTTCACCTTACAACGGGCCACAACGACTAATCTCCACAATCTGTTGTTCACCTTACAACGGACCACAACGATTAATCTCCACAAACTGTTGTTCACCTTACAACGGGCCACAAGGACTAATCTCCACAAACTGTTGTTCACCTTATAACGGTCCTCAACGATTAATCTCCACAAACTGTTGTTCACCTTACAACGGGCCACAATGACTAATTTACACAGCTGTTGTTCACCTTACAACGGGCCACAACGACTAATCTCCACAATCTGTTGTTCACCTTACAACGGGCCACAACGACTAATCTCCACAATCTGTTGTTCACCTTACAACGGGCCACAACGACAAATCTTCATAAACTGTTGTTCACCTTACAACTGGCCATACCGATTAATCTCCACAATCTGTTGTTCACCTTACAACGGGCCACAACGACTAATCTCCATAAACTGTTGTTCACTTTACAACGGGCCACAACGACTAATCTCCACAAACTGTTGTTCACCTTACAACGGGCCACAACGACTAATCTCTATACACTGTTGTTGACCGTACAACGAGCCACAACGATTAATCTCCACAAACTGTTGTTCACCGTACAACAAGCCACAACGATTAATCTCCACAAACTGTTGTTCACCTTACAACGGGCCACAAGGACTAATCTCCACAAACTGTTGTTCACCTTATAACGGTCCTCAACGATTAATCTCCACAAACTGTTGTTCACCTTACAACGGGCCACAATGACTAATTTACACAGCTGTTGTTCACCTTACAACGGGCCACAACGACTAATCTCCACAATCTGTTGTTCACCTTACAACGGGCCACAACGACTAATCTCCACAATCTGTTGTTCACCTTACAACGGGCCACAACGACAAATCTCCATAAACTGTTGTTCTCTTTACAACTGGCCATACCGATTAATCTCCACAATCTGTTGTTCACCTTACAACGGGCCACAACGATTAATCTCCACAAATTGTTTTTCATCTTACAACGGGCCACAACGACTAATATCCAAACACTGTTGTTCACCTTACAACGAGCCACAGCCATTAATCTCCACAAACTGTTGTTCACCTTACAACGGGCCACAACGACTAATTTCCACAAACTGTTGTTCACGTTACAACGGGCCACAACGACAAATCTCCACAAACTGTTGTTTACCTTACAACGGGCCACAACGACAAATCTCCACAAACTGTTGTTCACCTTACAACGGGCCACAACGACTAATCTCCATACACTGTTGTTGACCTTACAATGGGCCACAACGATTAATCTCTACAAACTGTTGTTCACCTTACAACGGGCCACAATGACTAATTTCCACAAACTGTTGTTCAACTTACAACGGACCACAAAGATTAATCTCCACAAACTGTTGTTCACCTTACAACGGGCCACAACGACTAATCTCAATACACTGTTGTTGACCTTACAACGAGCCACAACGATTAATCTCCACAAACTGTTGTTGACCTTACAACGGTCCACAATGACTAATTTCCAGAAACTGTTGTTCAACTTACAACGGACCACAACGATTAATATCCACAAACTGTTGTTCACCTTACAACGGGCTACAACGATTAATCTCCACAAACTGTTGTTCACCTTATAACGGGCCACAACGATTAATCTCCACAAACTGTTGTCCACCTTATAACGGGCCACAACGATTAATCTCCACAAACTGTTGTTCACCTTATAACGGGCCACAACGATTAATCTCCACAAACTGTTGTTCACCTTACAACGGGCCACAACGACAAATCTCCACAAACTGTTGTTCACCTTACAACGGGTCACAACGACTAATCTCCATACACTGTTGTTGAACTTACAACGGGCCACAACGATTAATCTCCACAAACTGTTGTTCACCTTACAACGGGCCACAACGAATAATCTCCACAAACTGTTGTTGACCTTACAACGGGCAACAACGATTAATCTCCACAAACTGTTGTTCACCTTACAACGGGCTACAACAATTAATCTCCACAAACTGTTGTTCACCTTACAACGGGCCACAACGACTAATCTCCACAATCTGTTGTTGACCTTACAACGGGCCACAACGAATAATCTCCACAAACTGTTGTTGACCTTACAACGGGCAACAACGATTAATCTCCACAAACTGTTGTTCACCTTACAACGGGCCACAACGATTAATCTCCACAAACTGTTGTTCACCTTACAACGGGCCACAACGACTAATCTCAATACACTGTTGTTGACCTTACAACGAGCCACAACGATTAATCTCCACAAACTGTTGTTGACCTTACAACGGTCCACAATGACTAATTTCCAGAAACTGTTGTTCAACTTACAACGGACCACAACGATTAATATCCACAAACTGTTGTTCACCTTACAACGGGCTACAACGATTAATCTCCACAAACTGTTGTTCACCTTATAACGGGCCACAACGATTAATCTCCACAAACTGTTGTCCACCTTATAACGGGCCACAACGATTAATCTCCACAAACTGTTGTTCACCTTATAACGGGCCACAACGATTAATCTCCACAAACTGTTGTTCACCTTACAACGGGCCACAACGACAAATCTCCACAAACTGTTGTTCACCTTACAACGGGTCACAACGACTAATCTCCATACACTGTTGTTGAACTTACAACGGGCCACAACGATTAATCTCCACAAACTGTTGTTCACCTTACAACGGGCCACAACGAATAATCTCCACAAACTGTTGTTGACCTTACAACGGGCAACAACGATTAATCTCCACAAACTGTTGTTCACCTTACAACGGGCTACAACAATTAATCTCCACAAACTGTTGTTCACCTTACAACGGGCCACAACGACTAATCTCCACAATCTGTTGTTCACCTTACAACGGGCCACAACGAATAATCTCCACAAACTGTTGTTGACCTTACAACGGGCAACAACGATTAATCTCCACACACTGTTGTTCACCTTACAACGGGCCACAACGATTAATCTCCACAAACTGTTGTTCACCTTACAATGGGCCACAACGATTAATCTCTATACACTGTTGTTCACCGTACAACGAGCCACAACGACTAATCTCTATACACTGTTGTTCACCGTACAACGAGCCACAACGACTAATCTCCACAAACTGTTGTTCACCTTACAACGGGCCACAACGAGTAATCTCCATACACTGTTGTTCACCTTACGACGGGCCACAACGTGTAATCTCCATACACTGTTGTTCACCTTACAACGGGCCACAACGATTAATCTCCACAAACTGTTGTTCACCTTACAACGGGCCACAACGACTAATCTCTATACACTGTTGTTCACCGTACAACGAGCCACAACGATTAATCTCCACAAACTGTTGTTCACCGTACAACAAGCCACAACGATTAATCTCCACAAACTATTGTTCACCTTACAACGGGCCACAATGACTAATTTCCACAAACTGTTGTTCAACTTACAACGGGCCACAATGACTAATCTCCACAAACTGTTGTTCACCTTATAACGGTCCTCAACGATTAATCTCCACAAACTGTGGTTCACCTTACAACGGGCCACAATGACTAATTTACACAGCTGTTGTTCACCTTACAACGGGCCACAACGACTAATCTCCACAATCTGTTGTTCACCTTACAACGGACCACAACGATTAATCTCCACAAACTGTTGTTCACCTTACAACGGGCCACAACGACTAATCTCAATACACTGTTGTTGACCTTACAACGAGCCACAACGATTAATCTCCACAAACTGTTGTTGACCTTACAACGGTCCACAATGACTAATTTCCAGAAACTGTTGTTCAACTTACAACGGACCACAACGATTAATATCCACAAACTGTTGTTCACCTTACAACGGGCTACAACGATTAATCTCCACAAACTGTTGTTCACCTTATAACGGGCCACAACGATTAATCTCCACAAACTGTTGTCCACCTTATAACGGGCCACAACGATTAATCTCCACAAACTGTTGTTCACCTTATAACGGGCCACAACGATTAATCTCCACAAACTGTTGTTCACCTTACAACGGGCCACAACGACAAATCTCCACAAACTGTTGTTCACCTTACAACGGGTCACAACGACTAATCTCCATACACTGTTGTTGAACTTACAACGGGCCACAACGATTAATCTCCACAAACTGTTGTTCACCTTACAACGGGCCACAACGAATAATCTCCACAAACTGTTGTTGACCTTACAACGGGCAACAACGATTAATCTCCACAAACTGTTGTTCACCTTACAACGGGCTACAACAATTAATCTCCACAAACTGTTGTTCACCTTACAACGGGCCACAACGACTAATCTCCACAATCTGTTGTTCACCTTACAACGGGCCACAACGAATAATCTCCACAAACTGTTGTTGACCTTACAACGGGCAACAACGATTAATCTCCACACACTGTTGTTCACCTTACAACGGGCCACAACGATTAATCTCCACAAACTGTTGTTCACCTTACAACGGGCCACAACGACTAATCTCAATACACTGTTGTTGACCTTACAACGAGCCACAACGATTAATCTCCACAAACTGTTGTTGACCTTACAACGGTCCACAATGACTAATTTCCAGAAACTGTTGTTCAACTTACAACGGACCACAACGATTAATATCCACAAACTGTTGTTCACCTTACAACGGGCTACAACGATTAATTTCCACAAACTGTTGTTCACCTTATAACGGGCCACAACGATTAATCTCCACAAACTGTTGTCCACCTTATAACGGGCCACAACGATTAATCTCCACAAACTGTTGTTCACCTTATAACGGGCCACAACGATTAATCTCCACAAACTGTTGTTCACCTTACAACGGGCCACAACGACAAATCTCCACAAACTGTTGTTCACCTTACAACGGGTCACAACGACTAATCTCCATACACTGTTGTTGAACTTACAACGGGCCACAACGATTAATCTCCACAAACTGTTGTTCACCTTACAACGGGCCACAACGAATAATCTCCACAAACTGTTGTTGACCTTACAACGGGCAACAACGATTAATCTCCACAAACTGTTGTTCACCTTACAACGGGCTACAACAATTAATCTCCAAAAACTGTTGTTCACCTTACAACGGGCCACAACGACTAATCTCCACAATCTGTTGTTCACCTTACAACGGGCCACAACGAATAATCTCCACAAACTGTTGTTGACCTTACAACGGGCAACAACGATTAATCTCCACACACTGTTGTTCACCTTACAACGGGCCACAACGATTAATCTCCACAAACTGTTGTTCACCTTACAATGAGCCACAACGATTAATCTCTATACACTGTTGTTCACCGTACAACGAGCCACAACGACTAATCTCTATACACTGTTGTTCACCGTACAACGAGCCACAACGACTAATCTCCACAAACTGTTGTTCACCTTACAACGGGCCACAACGAGTAATCTCCATACACTGTTGTTCACCTTACGACGGGCCACAACGTGTAATCTCCATACACTGTTGTTCACCTTACAACGGGCCACAACGATTAATCTCCACAAACTGTTGTTCACCTTACAACGGGCCACAACGACTAATCTCTATACACTGTTGTTCACCGTACAACGAGCCACAACGATTAATCTCCACAAACTGTTGTTCACCGTACAACAAGCCACAACGATTAATCTCCACAAACTATTGTTCACCTTACAACGGGCCACAATGACTAATTTCCACAAACTGTTGTTCAACTTACAACGGGCCACAATGACTAATCTCCACAAACTGTTGTTCACCTTATAACGGTCCTCAACGATTAATCTCCACAAACTGTTGTTCACCTTACAACGGGCCACAATGACTAATTTACACAGCTGTTGTTCACCTTACAACGGGCCACAACGACTAATCTCCACAATCTGTTGTTCACCTTACAACGGACCACAACGATTAATCTCCACAAACTGTTGTTCACCTTACAACGGGCCACAAGGACTAATCTCCACAAACTGTTGTTCACCTTATAACGGTCCTCAACGATTAATCTCCACAAACTGTTGTTCACCTTACAACGGGCCACAATGACTAATTTACACAGCTGTTGTTCACCTTACAACGGGCCACAACGACTAATCTCCACAATCTGTTGTTCACCTTACAACGGGCCACAACGACTAATCTCCACAATCTGTTGTTCACCTTACAACGGGCCACAACGACAAATCTCCATAAACTGTTGTTCACCTTACAACTGGCCATACCGATTAATCTCCACAATCTGTTGTTCACCTTACAACGGGCCACAACGACTAATCTCCATAAACTGTTGTTCACTTTACAACGGGCCACAACGACTAATCTCCACAAACTGTTGTTCACCTTACAACGGGCCACAACGACTAATCTCTATACACTGTTGTTGACCTTACAACGGGTCACAACGACTAATCTCCATAGACTGTTGTTCACCTTACAACGGGCCACACCGATTAATCTCTGTTCACTGTTGTTCACCGTACAACGAGCCACAACGATTAATCTCCACAAACTGTTGTTCACCTTACAACGGGCCACAACGACTAATCTCCACAAGCTGATGTTCACCTTACCACGGGCCACAACGACTAATCTCCACAAACTGTTGTTCACCTTACAACGGGCCACAACGACTAATCTACTCAAACTGTTGTTCACCTTACAACGGGCCACAACGACTAATCTCCACAAACTATTGTTCACCTTACAACGGGCCACAATGACTAATTTCCACAAACTGTTGTTCAACTTACAACGGGCCACAATGACTAATCTCCACAAACTGTTGTTCACCTTATAACGGTCCTCAACGATTAATCTCCACAAACTGTTGTTCACCTTACAACGGGCCACAATGACTAATTTACACAGCTGTTGTTCACCTTACAACGGGCCACAACGACTAATCTCCACAATCTGTTGTTCACCTTACAACGGACCACAACGATTAATCTCCACAAACTGTTGTTCACCTTACAACGGGCCACAAGGACTAATCTCCACAAACTGTTGTTCACCTTATAACGGTCCTCAACGATTAATCTCCACAAACTGTTGTTCACCTTACAACGGGCCACAATGACTAATTTACACAGCTGTTGTTCACCTTACAACGGGCCACAACGACTAATCTCCACAATCTGTTGTTCACCTTACAACGGGCCACAACGACTAATCTCCACAATCTGTTGTTCACCTTACAACGGGCCACAACGACAAATCTCCATAAACTGTTGTTCACCTTACAACTGGCCATACCGATTAATCTCCACAATCTGTTGTTCACCTTACAACGGGCCACAACGACTAATCTCCATAAACTGTTGTTCACTTTACAACGGGCCACAACGACTAATCTCCACAAACTGTTGTTCACCTTACAACGGGCCACAACGACTAATCTCTATACACTGTTGTTGACCTTACAACGGGTCACAACGACTAATCTCCATAGACTGTTGTTCACCTTACAACGGGCCACACCGATTAATCTCTGTTCACTGTTGTTCACCGTACAACGAGCCACAACGATTAATCTCCACAAACTGTTGTTCACCTTACAACGGGCCACAACGACTAATCTCCACAAGCTGATGTTCACCTTACCACGGGCCACAACGACTAATCTCCACAAACTGTTGTTCACCTTACAACGGGCCACAACGACTAATCTACTCAAACTGTTGTTCACCTTACAACGGGCCACAACGACTAATCTCCACAAACTGTTGTTCGCCTTACAATGGGCCACAATGACTAATTTCCACAAACAGTTGTTCACCTTACAACGGGCCATAACGACTAATCTCCATACACTGTTGTTCACCGTACAACAAGCCACAACGATTAATCTCCACAAACTGTTGTTCACCTTACAACGGGCCACAATGACTAATTTCCACAAACTGTTGTTCAACTTACAACGGGCCACAATGACTAATCTCCAAAAACTGTTGTTCACCTTACAACGGGCCACAACGACAAATCTCCACAAACTGTTGTTCACCTTACAACGGACCACAACGACTAATCTCCACAAACTGTTGTTCACCTTACAACGGACCACAACGACTAATCTCCACAAATTGTTGTTCACCGTACAACAGGCCACAACGATTAATCTCCACAAACTGTTGTTCACCTTACAACGGGCCACAACGACAAATCTCCACAAACTGTGGTTCACCTTACAACGGGTCACAACGATTAATCTCCACAAACTGTTGTTCACCGTACAACGGGCCACAACGACAAATCTTCACAAACTGTTGTTCACCTTACAACGGGCCACAACGAATAATCTCCACAAACTGTTGTTCACCTTACAACGGGCCACAACGATTAATCTCCACAAACTGTTGTTCACCTTACAACGGGCCACAACGACTAATCTCCAGAAACTGTTGTTCACCTTACAACGGGCCACAACGACTAATCTCCACAAACTGTTGTTCACCTTACAACGGGTCACAAAGACTAATCTCCACAAACTGTTGTTCACCTTACAACGTGCCACAACGATTAATCTCCACAAACTGTTGTTCACGTTACAACGGGCCACAACGACTAATCTCCATACACTGTTGTTCACCTTACAACGTGCTACAACGATTAATCTCCACAAACTGTTGTTCACCTTACAACGGGCCACAATGACTAATTTCCACAAACTGTTGTTCAACTTACAACGGACCACAACGATTAATCTCCACAAACTGTTGTTCAACTTACAACGGACCACAACGATTAATCTCCATAAACTGTTGTTCACCTTACAACGGGCCACAAGGACTAATCTCCACAAACTGTTGTTCACCTTATAACGGGCCTCAACGATTAATCTCCACAAACTGTTGTTCACCTTACAACGGGCCACAATAACTAATTTCCACAGCTGTTGTTCACCTTACAATGGGCCACAACGACTAATCTCCACAAACTGTTGTTCACCTTACAACGGGTCACAAAGACTAATCTCCACAAACTGTTGTTCACCTTACAACGTGCCACAACGATTAATCTCCACAAACTGTTGTTCACGTTACAACGGGCCACAACGACTAATCTCCATACACTGTTGTTCACCTTACAACGTGCTACAACGATTAATCTCCACAAACTGTTGTTCACCTTACAACGGGCCACAATGACTAATTTCCACAAACTGTTGTTCAACTTACAACGGACCACAACGATTAATCTCCACAAACTGTTGTTCACCTTACAACGGGCCACAATGACTAATTTCGACAAACTGTTGTTCAACTTACAACGGGCCACAACGATTAATCTCCACAAACTGTTGTTCACCTTACAACGGGCCACAACGAGTAATCTCCACAAACTGTTGTTCACCTTACAACGGGCCACAACGACTAATCTCCACAAACTGTTGTTCACCTTACAACGGGCCACAACTACTAATCTCCACAAACTGTTGTTCACCTTACAACAGGCCACAACGACTAATATCCACAAATTGTTGTTCACCTTATAACGGGCCTCAACGATTAATCTCCATAAACTGTTGTTCACCTTACAACGGGCCACAACGACTAATCTCCACAAACTGTTGTTCACCTTACAACGGGCCACAACTACTAATCTCCACAAACTGTTGTTCACCTTACAACGGGCCACAACGACTAATTTCCACAATCTGTTCTTCACCTTATAACGGGCCTCAACGATTAATCTCCACAAACTGTTGTTCACCTTACAACGGGCCACAATGACTAATTTCCACAGCTGTTGTTCACCTTACAACGGGCCACAACGAATAATCTCCACAAACTGTTGTTCACCTTACAACGGGCCACAACGACTAATCTCCATAAACTGTTGTTCACCTTACAACGGGCCACAACGATTAATCTCCACAAACTGTTGTTCACCTTACAACGGGCCACAACGACTAATCTCCACAAACTGTTGTTCACCTTACAACGGGCCACAACGACTAATCTCCACAAACTGTTGTTCACCTTACAACGGGCCACAACTACTAATCTCCACAAACTGTTGTTCACCTTACAACAGGCCACAACGACTAATCTCCACAAATTGTTGTTCACCTTATAACGGGCCTCAACGATTAATCTCCATAAACTGTTGTTCACCTTACAACGGGCCACAACGACTAATCTCCACAAACTGTTGTTCACCTTACAACGGGCCACAACTACTAATCTCCACAAACTGTTGTTCACCTTACAACGGGCCACAACGACTAATTTCCACAATCTGTTCTTCACCTTATAACGGGCCTCAACGATTAATCTCCACAAACTGTTGTTCACCTTACAACGGGCCACAATGACTAATTTCCACAGCTGTTGTTCACCTTACAACGGGCCACAACGAATAATCTCCACAAACTGTTGTTCACCTTACAACGGGCAACAACCTTACAACGAGCCACAACGACTAATCTCCACAAACTGTTCTTCACCGTACAACGGGCCACAACGACTAATCTCCACAAACTGTTGTTCACCGTACAACGGGCCACAACGACTAATATCCACAAACTGCTGTTCACCGTACAACGAGCCACAACGACTAATATCCACAAACTGTTGTTCACCGTACAACGAGCCACAACGACTAATCTCCACAAACTGTTGTTCACTTTACAACGGGCCACAACGACTAATCTCCACAAACTGTTGTTCACCTTACAACGAGCCACAACGACTAATCTCCACAAACTGTTGTTCACCGTACAACGGGCCACAACGACTAATCTCCACAAACTGTTGTTCACCGTACAACGGGCCACAACGACTAATATCCACAAACTGTTGTTCACCGTACAACGAGCCACAACGACTAATCTCCACAAACTGTTGTTCACCTTACAACGGGCCACAACGACTAATATCCACAAACTGTTGTACACCGTACAACGAGCCACAACGACTAATCTCCACAAACTGTTGCTCACCTTACAACGGGCCACAACGACTAATCTCCACAAACTGCTGTTCACCGTACAAAGAGCCACAACGACTAATCTCCACAAACTGTTGTTCACCGTACAACGGGCCACAACGACTAATATCCACAAACTGCTGTTCACCGTACAACGAGCCACAACGACTAATCTCCACAAACTGCTGTTCACCGTACAACGGGCCACAACGACTAATCTCCACAAACTGTTGTTCACCGTACAACGGGCCACAACGACTAATATCCACAAACTGCTGTTCACCGTACAACGAGCCACAACGACTAATCTCCACAAACTGCTGTTCACCGTACAACGGGCCACAACGACTAATCTCCACAAACTGCTACAACTAGAAGCTGCTACATATCATCCTTTACTTACATGGCATTCTCTAAGCAATGAGGAACTCACTGATGTACTTAATTATAATAGTTTCCAGTACAAGAATTTGCCCGCTCAAAATCTTTGTAACATTTTTGGAATCCTTAACATAACGTTACTCACTGCTTACTAAAGTAAAATTTAGTAAAATGAATTACAATTTGCTATCAATGATAACAAATGGCCATCTTTGTTATATAAACACAACGGTTTTTAAGATGATAACGAAACTGTTTGGAAATATCATTAATTTAGTAGTGCTCAAATCCAAGCATTTATACGGACAAGGGAAATAGTTTAATAGAACCTTTGTTTATTAATAATCATTATGTTTCATGTCTTCACGTTTTAAGTTCCGTGATTGATGTCAGCTACAATGTTCGATTCAAAACGCTGTTCGAACCGTCCTTAAATGCTATACCCCCATTGGCTTTGTAGGGGGTTCATGTCTAATTGATGTTACGTATTTGTTCATAGAGGGTTTCCATTGCCCAATCTTTACTTTTTTTCAGTGTAGTGTATTGTGGATCGTTGTTTTATTTCTTCAAATTACGACTTTTGATAACCGTTTTTGTATCTTCAGACTTTTCTGCAGTGATGCTAATGTAAGATGAAAAATGACTTTTGGATTTACCTCTACTATGTTAATATACTTTATTGTTTAGCGGAATTCAAGCTTCCAAATATCACAGAATGCAGCTTAAAATTGAACACAATTGAAACATGTTAAACATCTGAAGCTACGAAACTGATGCAACAGAATCACGGATATGAATAATTACTGAATAAAAACATGTTCACTCTGATAGGTATGAAAGCCCAGAAGAATCATTCCAGATTCTATATCTGAAATTTGAAGCCTCCATTTAGTAAAGTTAGAGCTTAACATCAAATGTGTTCATCCCATTCGTTAATTAGTATACCGAATTTAGAATTTCAGATAATGAATCTCGAATTCCGAATCTTGAATCTCGAATGATCCCGCCGGACTTGGAGGAAGTGTTCGTTTTCTTTTGATTAATAATTAAGAATAAGATAACAAACAAAAAATATATATTACATATTTATGATATGACATGTTAAAATCATTAACATAAAAGATATGCTGAAATATGATCATAAATAGGTATTATCGTTTGTGTATAGATTAATAATCATATTAATTGAATACAATTTATATTGTAACACAAATGACTTTTTTCCTTTGATGTATTTTATGAATTAATCTGCTTAAACACGCGTTTGTAGAAAACCATGTTCTATTATCTAGAATTGATATTCTACCATACGGGGCTTAGGCAATGGTACAGCATGCAGGTTTGAATGTTGTATCATAGCTATACAGTGTCAATCATTTCGTTTCTATTACAAACCATGTATACCACGTGTCTTACTCACAAACGTATTTAAATAAACCCATCCTTCATATTCATTTGTTTAAATGTGTTATTTCGTCAGACTGGTGATTAATAATACTTAAATAGGCGAATTAGTGTATTGACACGAAATAGTGACACAAATCTGAAATGAGATTTTGTGGAAAATGCCTGGTATTTCGTGCGAAAACTGTGGTTTTAGGTAGGAAAAAAATTGTATTTCGTGGAATTCCAGGTTTCTCGTACAAATATTTTGGTATCTCGTGTGGAATCCGGAATTTCCGATCGGAATATGCTACAAGGCAGACTATATGCTATATAGTCATAAACATGCGATATAACAGGATTCTCGCAAGGAACTAAAATAATGCTAATTATGACCTGAGATTACATTCAAAGAAATATAAATATCTTAAAGTTATCACCGAATTCAAATTCTAAAATAAACAAAATATTTTTGTGTGAAATTCTCTTACAAGAATCATAGATTTTGAGAAATTACCTCGAGTCAATGCATTATATAAGCTATGTAAAGAGATGTTGTACGCTGCCGCTGCCATATAATATACGGAGATGTATCTTTTAAGGTTTTTGCTATTTTTTAAATCTAACAATATGAATAATTTTAGATGTGAAAATCAATACTTGACAACCCTCCCCCTAAGAACCCCCCAAAACCCCCCAAAAACTACAAATTAAAGTCATGTACTAAAAGACAAAAGTTTGTTGGCTGGTTTGTTGTTTTTCTTGTGTGTTACTGTTAATTAATTGTTTGGTCTTTAGAACTTACTTGATATATCTAGTTTACTACACTTTTGCAATAAATCATCAATTAACTATTAATCCAGATTCCAGACAATTAAATTAAAATTAATGTTTAATCAGTGGCATAGCAAGGGATAAATGAAGTGTACGCACAAAGTAATTAGTGACGAAGAGCTTGGGTGCGCTGATTTAAGGTTAGGTTCTGAGGGCGTATCTTCGCACTGAAAGCTCACGAATCTTATATCAGTAGTAGAGAGGAGGTTACAAAGCCGCATTTGCGGAGGATCCAGAGGATCTGACCATTGCGCATGCTTGACCGGAAGTCACGTGACCGCAAGAGGCCCTGACTGGAAATGACGTCAGTCACGTTAGCGGAAGTGACGTCACCCGAAGTGAGTGTTTCCCCGGTTTTTTTCTTACTATAGTAGTAGTATAAGTACCATGGCTACCGAAGGTCACGTGACCCCCTTGGATGTGCGCATGCGCAAACGTAAGTTGCGCAATATCCGCCCTAGTTGGGCCTTTTGACCGGAAGTGACGTTATGAAACGTCACCCCGTAGTGACCGAAGGTCACCCAAAGGGTGTGGAAGGGTGTGTGCATGCGCAACCAGAAGTTGCGCAATATCCGCCCTGGTGGGACCTTTTCACCGGAAGTACCCCTTGGGGTGCATTCTGTGACGTCCGCGTCTATCGTTTTCTATCCCTGGTTATCTGCCACTTTCCCGCCATTTTATTTTCATAGAATATAATATATTTCAATAATGGTTTTCACCTACAGTGTTTTCGGATATGTTCGCTGTGTAGAGGAGGATGAACAAGATTCTGACAAGGAGTAAATTCCCTCACATTTCTGATAGACATTATAGACATTTGAATAGTTCAGCTACTTGAATTAAAAAAAGGGATGTTTTGGACTTTTAAGATAATTGCCATATTTAAAAGAAAACTAATTCTACATCAGTAAAAAGTTAATGCCAACAAGTTATTATTTTTTGTAGAAAAATCAGTTATCCATCGGCTACAACATTTTGGTGTAAAAGAAACATTAAAAACTAATGTTTATTTAAGGTACAAAACCAGTTATCTCTTTTTAACATTTTATAGCATTATAATTGGTATAAATCGGGAATTCTTTTGAAATGCCAAAAGATGATATTTCGAGATACGATGTTGCGTCTAAAATGTTATCTAAGAATAAATTTGATTTTCTAAATGCAAAAATCAATTATTTTTTGCTAATTGGTTATGGCACAATAAAGATATTTTTAAAAAAAAATTTTACGAAAGCCACAAAGACTTATTATTAATAACATTCTTGAGGAACATTTAAGATCATTTTTTCAATCTATTATGTGAATGCAACAGCAAAGTATTGTCAGTTACGTTGTTTTGGCAAAATTCTTTTCAATTGATAATTTTGATTTTGAAATGTCAAAACCAATTGTAATGTTTATGATGCAATAAATCATTTATCTGACTATTTCTGTTTTTATGGTTTTAGCATGATGCTGACAAATCTTTATTTTATAATATAGATGTATTTACGACCAAATAATTGCTTCCATAAATTCTAGGGGAAAAAAAATCCATCTCCTGAAAAATGTCAATTTTCCAGTTACTTGGTTGTGGCATTAACCCATCGATATTTTCTCGCGTTATTTTTATATATTTTGGCAAGATTTACCTCCGGTAAAAAAAACCGCGCTGCAGTCTGTTTGGCAATATAAACGACGACAAATGTACCTATTTTTTTTAATTTAATGTCCATAATGAGATGCTATGTACTGTATATATTATTTTCCTCTCCATCGTCGTTGGCGCGGGCACTATGCCACCACAGACAACACAATAGGTAAACAATTCCTCCAGGAGAAGACATTAAACAAGTTAAACTGAGATATTATTATTTTCTGAAAAAGTCAGTATATTTCCCACTGATTTCTTCATTTAATTCCAATCAAGAATAATTATTGTATGTCAATATTATTCATACAGTAGTACAGTCGTGTGTAATTGTCACAGATTACCATAGCTTTATCAATAAGTCACTAGTTGGAGCATTACACGTGCATCATTTGGTAGGTTTGTGTGTGTGTATTCAGCTAATGATATCTGTATTGAAAGAACCAACGAGCATGACGTTAATGTTTAAATACATGTCGATGTTTTTTGTAAAAGCTTTCGGATTATTGTTGTTTTCTTTGCTGTGTTAAACTGAAGAAAACGTTATTAGATATATCTGTCGTTTAGTAATGCATAATCTGACTAGTGACCCAAAAAAGTAAAGTTTAACATTTATCTTACTCTACTTGTAGAATGTTAGCATTGCCCATAAAGATAAAGACATTTAGAAAGTTTAAAAGGGGAGGAGCTGCATCTAATACTTCATTTAAAGGTTAAAGCAGATTTATGTACTTGGTAGCTAAATCCTTCTGACAAGAATAGTAAACACAAATTTATATTGGTTTAGTATAGTTAAATATGGAAGTGTAATCATTGGGATAAATAGACCAGATAATTCTACAAATTGATTTGCTACCAAATGGAAGTAATGCCTTTTTATATATTGACTCTTGAACAGCACTGCAACGTAACTCTAAATAGGGATAAATTTGCTCCAGCGGACTAATTAAATCTTCTCGTCTTTCTCTGTTAGCAAATGAAAATAAACGAAGCACATCTGTACGACATCCGCCACCTTAAATAACAACGTTGAATACCTTAAGGCATAATGCAGAGATGGTACGCCCACGTTGACAATAATTTCTGTATAAAAACCTCTGCTATAGAGGAAATTAAAAGGAAATATATTAAAGTGGATTCCATCAGATTCCTTAGGACAGTTTTGCTGGATTTTCCCTGAATCGATATGGAGAGAATTAACAGCTATAAGAAAGATGATACCTCTAGCTTATTATGTAGAACCACTGTGATTTGTTGATAGTTAAGACTACGTCATCGATTGATAAAAAGTAATTATGGAAAAACTGAATGAAACGAACACGTCTTTGGATACAAGCTCTTTCGGAATAAATCTGTGCTCTATTGATAATGACAATCGCAACATGACTGGTGCAGTTTCACAGCTGTTAAATTCTTTTATTATAGGATTTGGTATATTGGTCATAGTCACTACAGTATTTGGAAACAGTCTCGTCATACTGGCCATAATTTGTGATAAAAAACTTAGACGAGTTGGAAACATTTTTATTATAAGCCTAGCAATCAGTGATATTTTAGTTGGCTCTCTAGTAACACCGTTTGCTCTTTTGAACCAGGTGCATAAAACATGGAACTTTGGAATTTTACTATGCGACTTTTGGATTTCAGTAGATGTAATATGTTGCACAGCTAGTATATTAAATCTTTGCATTATCAGTTATGATCGATTCAATGCAATAACAAAACCGTTAAAATACGCTCGGTATAGAACTGTTAAGCGAGCATTTATTGTGATAACTTGTGTTTGGTTATACTCAATATTTATTGCACTACCACCGCTGTTTGGATGGCGTGTACCACAGGAAAGAATGGGAGATTGGAAATGTGAAATTACTCAAGAAATTGGGTATACATTTTATTCTACTATTGGAGCATTTTATCTACCTCTTTGTGTTATGGTTTTCTTTTATGTCAGAATATTTTGTATTACTTCAAAACGAGGTAAGAAATGGATGCGAGGACCTGGTTCTAGTAGGCTGGTTAGACATCGAAATGCTCCAATTACCAGTTCAAGTGTAGGAGACGACCAAAGAAAAGTCGTTTGTAACTTTTCCTGTTTATGTTGTACTAAAAGACAAGAACTTAACGAAAGCGCTCTTCCTTTACGGGAACACCGACAATCATCAAATGTATCATTGTTGAGACAAAGTACTATTGAAATTTCACAATATTCTCCACAAATACAAAGAGAATCTATATTCATGTCTCCTAGAGAAAGCACAACAAGTACAAAAGAAATTGTTCTTGAAATAACTCAAGGTAGGAGAAAACAAACTATTCAGAAAAAATTATACAGACAAATTTCAAATGTTGCAAGTGATACAAGTTACTCAACATCTACAACAACAACAGGCTGTTCAACCGATTCATCAATGTCGGAAAATCCTGATTTTAGATCTCAACAAAGAATGACCAGTGTGTTAAATAATCTTGTTGCAGCAAACATTGTTCAAATAGCAGGATTACAAGAGAGCTTACGTGGGATCAGATATATGGCGCAGACCAGACTGCCTAGTCTGCCGAGTGGTGATGGGACCGATGGCGATTCTGCCGAACAGGCGCAAGACGAACACACTAAGACTCTTCCTGTTCCACCATCACCAACACCAAGAAAAGTGAAACAAAGGAGACGAAATAAAAACATAGCGCTTCCCCAGGAAAAGCGCGCAGTGAAAACTCTTGGAATTGTTGTGGGTTGTTTCATTATATGTTGGCTTCCATTTTTTATTGTTGCGATTGTTAAACCTTTGTGCCATTCATGTTTCTTTGATTCCGTAGTAATCGGTGTCGTAACTTGGCTTGGATATTTCAATTCCGCGTGTAACCCGGTTATATACACATTTTTCAATAAAGATTTCCGTAGTGCCTTTAGGAAAATATTTACATGTTATCACCCAACATCCCCATCGTATGTATGAAATTTATTTTTTATTACATGCATAAATTAAAATATAGATTTTTACATGCTTTATATTTTCTGTGATTGTCTAATATTTATTTATTAAAACAATAGAACTATTGCTTTGTGTATATATTTAAAATTATTTTATAATATCATATTAGTACAAAATTCAAAAGCAGGTGTGATCTGGCTTAACATACATATACAGGTGTAAGAACAAGTGAATTTAGTTACATAATACAACCGTATAGATAATGCTGATGATATTGTTCTAATGTATCTCTGTAATGTAGATAAACAGTAACGGTGTGTCAGTACTTTCAGTTTTCCAATAATCATTTTATGATCATGTATTCTATTAATAAAACGCCAACACGAAAGGATGTAATTAGTGATTAATAGACAAATTATAAAACTAAGCTTTATGTCGATTTTATTCATTTATCCATTTGTTAAATACAATCAAATGAGATCAAGAGAAGACATAAATATATAAAGTATTGACATTTTACCGATACATATTTTATATACGTCATACATTTCTAACAAACAACTTACAGTATTATTTTCCGAGGCCGTCTTGTTGGGGTAATTGTTAGCGTTCTTTCCTAAAGTGTGGTAGATCGTGGAATCATTTAAAGCCAAGATAATGTACTCCTTTGGAGTGATATGTCTACCTGTTGACTGTTGCTTTAGTGAGGTAGCATTCTAAAATCAAACTTAGTATGTTGGTCTTGCACAAATAGACATCCTTTTAATCGCATCAATATGTAATTCGGTATAACATGATCTAGCTCAAATATTGGCAAAACATAACAATTACTTACTGGCTCATATTTTCCATCACACATGAACGCTGCTTATCCAGCAATAAGTGAGGATCGACATTTTGTTCACATGTGTAAACCACTTACTTACCGCATTATTTCACTAAGAGGGCAGGTTTAGACCCGTACACCTAGATTAACTCTCCATTATTTCACTAAGAGTGCAGGTTTAGACCCGTACACCTAGATTAACTCCCCATTGTTATTTATTTAAGAAGTGCCTGTACCAAGCCATTTACATTCGGGGTAGGGAGTCTGCTCTACTTGGACTTTGGGACTGGTGTGACGGTTTGGTATTATTTGTTTTTCAACTTTAACACTAAAAATACTAATAAAAACATTAAAATGCTACTTAACATTCTAAACCGACTTCATTACACATGCTTGTTTTATTTTCCTGATCGCTTGCTGTCAATCATATCACAATATATAGTTGTGCTATGTAGGTAACAACGTTACTTTACAGTTGCAACGACAATTTAATTTTTTGTTTTGTAGCTTCGTATTTTTAAATTGGTTTTCTAAGGTGTATATATGATATATGCATATAATATACTATCATGTACGGCAATGACGTCACTGAAATAAAATCTATTGCTTACATGGCTCAAACTTTAAACAAAATGGTAAAACAATGTCAGAAGGTGATAGAGTCTGGATTTTGATTGAAAGCAGAAACAAATATGTAAAGGATTAAATGTATTAATGGTATCTGAACCCTACTCTCTTCTTCTCTGCTTGAAAGCAGAAGTGGTATGTTTTCCTTGATATTTTATACATGTACACTGGTATAATGTGTTTAAACAATAAACTGTATCGCTCAACCTTTTATCGTATATTGATGTGCATTGGTCAATATATTACTGTGACTTTAAAATGCACAGAACAATCATAATTTCCCTTGTTTATTTTGATGATGTTGCTTTTCTAGATTCACTTATATATTTCCCCCTGATTTGTTCTTTTAAGGTAATTTTGTATTATCAAAAAATACGATATGTATCCTTTTTATCTGTACGTCTAAAATCTGAAAATGAATTGGTTCCTGTCTAATGTTAAGTGAGCAATATGTTAATTATACCCATAAAGGTCTCCAACACCAATAACACAATAATTGGTTAAAACTATGACCTCAATGAAAGTTAGATTTTCATAGGAGAACGTATGAATATTATTCCTCAGAAAGATCCATCCACGCCTTCTTCTAACAAGGTGGTATTCATCAGAGGAACAGCATGGATAATTTTACGTGCAAGGAACGAGACTTTCTAGTAAGCAGGAAATACTCATGTGAAGGACGATGTGGACAAGGTCCCTAGCATTATCGTTTGCTATGTGTAAACCACATTACATATAGACTGTTTGATTAAGGAATTAATCATAGGTCGGTTTTGTATTTCTTTGGAATTTCAAAAAAAGATGAACAATTAGATCTGGATCTTCCGTCACTAATCTAGATACCGATATTGCACAAGTGTCTTTACAAATGGCGCAACACTGCTTGGTCTGCCAAATGTTCCACAAAACCTCTGCAAAATATTGACATTTTTTTCTGTCATCGGTCAACAATTGTGCTGCAGAGTTATCGTGACACCAACTACTAAAGGGTTGGTGTGAAGCAGATATAGATTCTAAGATTTGTTATAGTACATACAATCAAGATTACTCTCCTCATGCAATAGTATTAAAAGATTTGACTTCTCAGCTGCATATATATTCCCTTTTAAGACAGATTAACAGAATTAGGTCAACTGTGTTTCAGGAAAAAGGAATGGTCAACGTAGATGCAAATTCTTTGTTTTAGGAAAACACAAAATTTATTTTGTAAAAACATTGAAACCATTTTTTTAGATAAAACAAGAACAAAACAACAAAATAAAAAACACCCTGATTCAAACAAAGAAATATCTAAAACTGACATCAACAAAATTCCCGAGATTTATATTAATTGACGTGTTTTTCAACCGTCAGTCGGCATTCCTATGGGCACAGCTTGAGCTTCTCGTCTACTTGTTCTTTTATCCATATGAGCATACTTCATTCGAAGGTTTCTCAATGAACATTAATGATGAACAATTCCCTTCAACGTCAAAAAATGAACGAATACCTATCTACTTCTCACCTCAAATCATTGAAAACAATGAAAAGACCACGATATATACAGAATAATGTTGCGGTATTGAAACGGATTATGTGATCCCATGCATACCCTCACGTTGGTATAGATTATTATATACCAATGTGAAATACCCGTCATTAAGACGAAAATACAGTCAAACGACAAATCATTGAAAATGTAATAAAACATGGAAACATTGCTAAACATCAACAAGGGTCAATTTACATTACAAACATAATGATAAAAAATATATCGAAAACTTAAAAATATGAACATAAATAGGATAAACTTGATATATTAGTGTTTGTTTGTTGTCTATATCAGGATTAGTATTTCCTATTTATTTTATCAAACCATGTTTAACGATGTTTTTTTCATCTTCGCTATAAATCGAGAAATAATTAAATTCCGCAAACAACAAATGAGGACAGATATTAATCAGACTTGAGTGGACGTATCACATAACAATACGAAATAAGGATTTGTTTTATATGATTTGATGTTCATATCATATCCATGTCTGATATACTGACCAATAATTGTCATAGAGGTACCTCATGCTATTTTTGAAGTTTTATAATTTTGTTTTTCCAACGCAATTGTACGACCAGCGTATTTTCTGATTGACTTAGATTTTTGGTCGATATTGATTTTTGACATTGTTACCAAAAAGGGGGATGATATGACTATTTTAACCCCATCACATTCATATGTGCCTTTCCTATGCAAAAAGCCTTTGTAAAAGTCCTTATTTTTCACTATGGTTTTTGTCTTGAAGGGGTCTTTTACTTCGCATTTCTCGGTCTGTTGTTAATTTACTCTACTTAGCTTTTGTCTAGTCTGTGGCCATATCGTCTTGTAGTGTGGGTATATTTTCGTTGTTGTAGACTGCTAGGCGTTCCCTATTTGAGATTTTTTATTTAGGTCTTTTCTGGAAGGTTGTCCCATGGACATTTATTCCACGTCCGACTAATTCGTGCTTTCCGTACTATTTGACTAATTACACTGACTCAAATTTCGAGTGAGGTGCAAGAATCGTGAAAAAAAAATTGATACCGGTAAATTTTTCCAAAAAAACGAGAAAAGCAACAACAAAAACTGCCCCCGCTTCCGCCGCCTATGCCCCGACTATTCATGGGAAATACATGCAATTTCTCTCACCATAAACAGCGAAGGATATATCAATTTATCATAACTTGAAACACAAGAAATATCCCTGTAAACCCGCGATCGCTAACGATTTTAAATTATATGAAACAAATAGAGGGAAGGGGTTGACTAACTACTTTATAAACATTGTTCTTAGTGTAAATTTGAAAAACAAAACTAATTGAAAATGCGTACGTAATTTCACTATTTTCATCTGAATTTACCTTGATTTACCTGTATTTACCTTGAAAAAATAAGTGCAAATGTAATGGTATTATGCGCGCAAATGTAGGATTTTTCCGCGCAAATGTAATGCACTGTTTTGAACAATGTAAATGGTAATAGAAATATAATTTCATTGGAAATGCCATCCACCTCAGAAACTTCTATTTCAAGCAAATCTGCACGGAGTTCAATTGCCCGAAACACTCGGGGTTTCCTGTTTTGTACGGGAGAACATGTCTGGCAGCCATTTTGAATTGATAACCAATGGTTAAATATTTTAACAGAGCCCCTATACCGTGGTTAAATATTAATCAGCTTAACCATGCTTTAACCAGTAGTTGAATTTAACCATAAGTTGAACAATGCATTGCATGCTTTGATTAAATTTTAACCATAGATTATCATTTTTAACCATTGGTTAAAATTTAACTACAAGTTGAACAACCGGGCCCAGGCGTTTCAAATGAACAAGGCTCACTATATGATTATGAAGACACATTAATATATTCCGGATTTCTTTCTGAATTAATCCTTTGGTAAAATAGTCTTTTATAAGACTATTTCTTTCCTCTGGACAACTCCATCTTACAAATGTAGCAATACCGGTCTAAATAAAATGCCGTGTTTTCAATGGCTGATAATAGCGCTTATATCACAATAACACTCAAGTCTGAAGTGTGAAGTCCGAAGTAGCAAGAGTGAAATATAACATCTGAAGTCTGAAGTCCGAAGTCCGAAGTCCGAAGTCCGAAGTCCGAAGTCAGAAGTCTGAAGTCTGAAGATACCTCTCGCTTTCCGTATGAATGTGAGGTTGTTTTTTTTTCTATCATCTTCTAATTAACTTGGATGTTCCTCCTTATAAATAATATAACATTATAGCCTTTTGATGATGTCACTATAGTCCATCTAAAAAAAAATAATTAAAAAATTAATTTTAATTTTTTCTCTTCTTTTTTCTTCAAATATATATTTCAAATGTGTCTACAAACTCTGACTGTAGATTTCAGAATTTTTCATCCATAGATAAAAAAAAGTTGCCCATTAGGTGTCTATGTTAAATATTTGCACTTGTATGTGTAATTTCCAGTGGAGTAAGCATGCTTTAAAGAACAGCACTCATACTGTAAACATGCACATTTCTATACATCATATCACTGACCATTTAAATATCAAATGGGCTTGCATAAATAGATTTGTCCATTTAATTCAAAACACATGTATCAAGGTCATTGTCACTTGATCTTTAATTCTCATGGACACATTCTCTAAAGTAATAATTTTTTGATTAGAAAACGGAAAAATCTAAATATTTCGTAAAGCGTAGATTTTTTTTTAACGCATCCAACGAGAGTTTTGTCAGGAATTTTACTACCATTTTGGAATTGTATAAATATTTACGGTTGAAATTATTCTGAAGGCCTTGCTCATCTGAAAAATTACCAATTTTTGGCGTTATTTTGGTCTTTATTTCAGGCCAAGTTCTTCAAAATAGGCCAAGTTTGCTCGTTAAATGTGACAGGTCGTTAAATGTGGACGTAATCCCATATAACAATAGGAACGACGGTGGTCCCGCAGCTGGTCTATTGTCTCTCGTCGAAGTGCCGGAGAAGGCTATTGTTCCCTTCATGGTTAATGCATTTGACTACGTGACATTTATACACATATTTACCTCGAAAATTTTGAAAAAAACTTGAAATCATAAATTTCCATATTTACTGATTTTTAATTTGACCAAGCTATTTCAATCTTTCTGAAATAATTCGAAAAAGAACGGTCTTTTCTGCTAATAAATTCACTGAAGTTAGACATAGAGTACACAATTATTGGATATGAATAAAATGTTATAGGTAAAAACGTTATGTACAATCTGTCATTAACAACCGGTATACCCGTTCAATATGTAATCATGTTGGACTGAATTCAGCTTTTCTCGTCGCTGGACTCGTCGTCATCAAAATCAATTATTATTGGGGGAATCTCACTCCTATCAATGCAATTCTCTTTCCCATACTCCTTTTCTATTTTTAATACATGGTCTTCTGCCTTCGCCCAAACTTCCTTTGTAATTCTGCCAAACCCCCCATAAACAAGTTCTTTCACATCCTTCAAACGAAAAGTTGTATTGTTTTCTGCAACAAACCCTGTAACCTGTGCCCAAATAAGTTCTATGGGGTTCAATTCGCAATGGCGAACAGGGGTTCTTAGAACTTCGTGACCGTGTAGGTTGGCAATTTTATCAGTTTTAAAAACGGAAAGGAGTTTCTTAAATTTGATTTTTTCATAAAGTTGTTTTTTAGTTTCAAGGGGCTGAAAAGGAATGTTGTGTTTTGAAAGATAATCTTGTAAGACAGTTTTTCTCTGATTAAAGTTTGGCACAACAGTTTCTTCAGTCTTGATGTTGTGATAACTGGCATTATCTAAAACGATAACACTTGGGCTTTTTAATGCTGGCATAAGCTGATTTTCGAACCAGTTTAGAAAGATGGGCCCGTTCATTTCTTGGTGATAATCCCCATCTTTAGCTTTGGCAAGAAAAACCAAATCACACCTATCAATCAAACCCTCCTCACGATTATCAGCGTGCAAAACTATCAACCTTTTACCTTTTCCTGAAGGGATCTTTGGGGCATCAGAACCATCAACTGGTAACCACATGTAGTCAGTGGCATGATTCTGATTAATCCAGGTCTCATCCAAATATACAATTTCATTCCCATCCTCTCGAAACTTCCTGATTTTTCGGAGGTAATTACACCGATCATTTATTACTGACCTCTGATCATATAAAAGCCTCCTATTATCGCCGGATTTTTTGTACTTATAACCAAGATCTAATAAAGTTAAAGTAAGCGTTGATTTCGAGATTTTAATTGTATCTTCAATTTCTTTCTTAATTTTTGAGACTGTTGGGGCAATTTTCCTGTTGTACATGCTATGAACGGTCCGTTTAATAACGCAACGGTCAAAATCATCAAGAGTTTTCTTTCTTTCTTTCGGTCTGTTGGATTCAGGAGGACTTTTACCGTTTACAACTCTATACACAGAACTGTAAGATATGCCAGCAGCCTTGCATGTTCTTTTAATCAAATTATCTGGGGAATAAAATGGTCTTCCCCTGGCCTTCTCAAGCTGAAAAAACTTGAATAGATTTAACACAATGTTTTTACAATCTTTTGACAAGTCCTTTGTTTTACCCATTCTTGCGATGTTTATATATATGCTAAGATGTCAAAAAATAGGTTTATGAAGAAATTTTATGTGAACTTTTAGAAAGATTTTAAAGTTTAAAAATGGAGTGTCAAAATATGCCTGTACACGTGTCTCTGTCTCTATCAAGGTAAGATTTACCTGGCTGCTACCTCTAGTTAGTTTACTCCCACCTCTATTTTGGCGGTAAAAATCGGGGAAAATGTCAAATTTCAGATGAGTGCAGCAATAATGAAAGGTTATTGTTAGATGAAATGCATATTTTAAAAATGGTAGAAAAATTCTGCACAAAACTCTCGTTTACTGTGTTTTAAAAAAATGTATTGTTTTCGAGAAACACTGTTGGTTTTATTTTTAATGAAATAAACAAATGGAAATTTATGCAATTTTCTGTTAATAATTTGAGTGGGTTTGACTTTAATATAATTTCTATATGACTGAAAAACATGCATAAAATGAAAGCAATGAAAACATTATTTATGAACTTTCAATAAGCGAAATACAAGTAACAATTTAGGCCTCAAAATTCGCCTCAATTTTCATTTCAAACTTTTAATCTTGGAATAAATAGAATTTTGATACAAATTTTAGATGTTGAAATGGAATTACCCTCCCCCTTTTTCGGCAAAACATAAGTAACAATTATGTAACTGTTACCCTCTTCATCTGTCTACATAGTGCCAAATTCTGGTAAATTAATAAACTTATTGTAGAAGTGCTTTGTACTATACAGGGGCGGATCCATGATTTCAAGCTAGGGGGGGGGGGGGGGGCGCACGTAAAAAAAATGTCGTCGAGCGGAGGGAGGCGCAAAAATTTGTGGGGTATTTCGTGTGAAAAATCACGATTTTACGCCAAAAAAATCATATTATTTTCCAATTTTAGGGGGGGTGGGGCGCCCCTGGATCCGCCCCTGTTATATAGATTTTATTTGTTTTTAAAGCGAAAAAAATAATGAATATACCTCCACAGAATAAAACAATTTAAAAATGCATTTTACACTCTTTAACATTTATAAACACTTTTTAAACTTCATTTCATAGATGATAACACAATCCATCTATTTTGTAATAAGGAAGACCCTAATTGTTGATTTCTTTACATATCAATTGTAACTGGTTGATAATCCACTATTTGATCCAATCATCAATAATAATCTCTGAATGGTATTTAAAGTTCACCTTGATTTCACAAGGCTATTTTCCATTGTTATTTCCAATCATCCTTTACATGTCATCTTCTTTGATATTTAAATGACAAGTCACATGCCAATAGTATATTTGCATGGGGAGAACATGTTATTATTTTTGTTTAAAGTTTTATGCTGTTCTTTCACTCCCCTAGAAATTGCACATATACAAACAAATATTTAACATAGACACCTAATGGGCAACTATTTTATCTATGGATGAAAAATTCTAAAAGATACTGTCAGAGTTCGTAGAAACATATAAAATATATATGTGCAGAAAAAAGAAAAGAAAACATTAAAATGGATTTTTAATAAAAATTGTTTAGGTGGTCTATAGCATTCAAATGGACTATACCATGATTTATTTACCAGATTATAGTATATTGACCGAGGACATAATCCAAGGTTTCGAAATAAATGATAGGGAATACCGAAGGGGCAATAAAAAATGAACAGTCCAGAAACGCTGGCAACATTGGGGACACAAGGCACAGGACGTTAAAAAATACAAAACTAAAAAGATGAGCAACACGGACCGCGCCAAAACCGTGTGTGCACCCAGGTGCTCGTGAAGGGTAAGCAGTTCCTGCATCTAATAAGACACAAGCCGTGTTAATCAAATCCGGGAAAAATCTCGTCTGTGATGGAAGAAAGAAAACAAACCTACGTTAAAAGGAAAAAATCCAGTCATTTAAGAATCTTAGGACCTTATCACCGAATGGAATCAATGATAAAAAGTAATATCCTCTCTTGACTCCTATTTTTGTTGGTCTCCTCCAGTCGTATTAGGACATTAAGTTTGCACAATTGGTTCAAAGTATATATTCCATACTGTGATGGGCCGTTTATTGAATGAGTTTGGGTATCATACTATTTTCAAAAATATTTTTGACTGTGCCATTTGATGCATTAACCAATAATATCTCATTTTTATTTTTACATTTATTTAAATATGTAACCCCTATTGTGTATTTATATCATTGTTATTATAATTATAGTAATTTATATGTGGGATTTCAATTCTATTATGTATGTATTTTCATATGAAACACGTAACATCTATTCTCTGTGTCTTTTTCTGTCCCGCACATTGACCACAAAAAAATGCTTTGAACTAATAAAGTCGCCATATTTGTTTGACATTAGACACTGAAAAAGTCTCTCGGTGAGACGAACATTTTATCATTCATCAAAGTAGTTAATTCTTTATCACTTTGTTGTGTGTACTTGGTGTTGTTTTACAAACAATTTAAGACGTTTATAATTTATCTTACTTGTATATACTTATAATTATACCGTAACGATCCAACACCCCGTTGACTGGTTTTTCAGACGTTGTATATATATATATCTGAAAATTAAACTCAACTGTTAGAATTAATATTTGAGCTGAGAAATTGTTCTTCCCTCGACGGGATTTGAACTCACACCATTGATACACTGCAGTACCAATCAGTTCGCCTTATGTCCAGCACCCTGGACCACACGACCACATCCGCTATATGATACATGTATATATAAATGCAGAAATTGGCCGAAATAAGAAGGCTAACACTGTTTTAATATTCTATCTATTATTGATATTATTATACTTTACTATAGAAACCAAGCAAGAACTAATTAAGATATTTTAAAGTTTTATTCCATGGAACAAGAAATAACTCATTATTCCCGCGGCAAACTGCACGTAGGTCAAATAACTGTGAGGAAATCTGCACGTAGCACCTAGTTATTTCCCTCATATTAGTTCAGTATAATAATACAGTTATGTCCTTCATGAGAAGTTAATATCCTTAATTATTAAATCTCGAAAGGGTTATTTTCCCTTAGTCCTTCGGACCTCGGGAACATAACACTTTCTCAATTTAATAATTATGGATATTAACTTCTCATGAAGGCCATAATTGCATAGTATTACCTGTATGTGAATTTATTGTTTGATATATTGTGCAAAATAAATGAAACAAATGAGTACACTCCGACAAAAGTTAAGCACCACCTAGTTCTAATAATAAAACCCTAAATGCTCGCTTTCTCGCAAGGGTTATAACGGGATGCCATTACACGTAATGGAGCAGCCGCCGAGATTTGTTGCGCTCGCTTACATTACATGACGCCTGCATTTATCAATAATAAGACATAACCTTTCCTTTTGTCCATTATTATAACAAGTTTTTATCACCTACCAGTATTTTAGAATGTAATTCCCACAAAATAAAAATCTTCTCTCTGAATATTTTGAATTTCGTCATTTCCGGCCTCACTATTTGGATGTCGATACCATATTTGGCGATTTAGGCGTGAATGCGTGTAGTAAGAAATACCATATTTAGAAAAGCTCCGCCTTCCGTAGTTTCCGGTTATGGAAAACGATCGATAAATTTGAACAAGGTTGTTGCTACCTTTGAAAAGCATATATTTCTCAGCCAAACCGATTTAATAAGGACTGGGATCATCAGTAATAGTTATAATGAAATGTTTGAAGCGTAAATTGTGAGTTTTTATGTTTCAACTGAACTTTTTTTTTTGCTCCATTGTGACGAATGGGACCGCGTTGTAGCTCTGCCGAGCCACAAGTTTGTCACAGGAGCTACATTATTGCAGCTAAGCACCACCCTATATTTTTATCGATATATTTTTTTACATCAATACTGTTAAAACAATAAAATAGATATCACCATTTTTCTTACACTTCTTAAAAGACTACACCAAGGGCTCTAAAATTACCAATCTACGAAGTATTTATCATCCTGAAAGACGTGACTATGACGTGGCAAAAATGGGGTTCAAAACAGGCGCTGGAAAAACATAAAACCAGTTTGTCTTTGATGGAAGTTTTTAACATTGCATTAAAATGCAGTCTTCAGATTTTAAGAACTTTTAAATGCATCTATTGTGCGTATGTGTAAGGCATAACAATCAATAACGAGTATATCCACCGCGTTTATTGTAAAGTTCTGTAACACGCCTCGTCATGCTTCGCACAAGACGCCTAAGCCGTTCTTGGGGAACTGTTGCCATTCCTGTAAGATAGCAGTTCTTAATTCGTCAATATTTTGACATTTTGGATTGCGTTGGTTAATTTTTCGGCCAATAAAGTCCCATACATGCTCTATAGGGTTCATGTCTGGCGACATCGCAGGCCATGGAATTGTCTGAACAGCCTCTTGCTGTAAAAAAATGTTGTGCAATTCGGGTTCTATGTGGCCTAGCGTTGTCGTCCATGAACATGGGCCTGTCAGCCAACGCATGATTGTCGAAATGGTTGACTACGCGTGGAGCGAGCACATTGTCACGGTATTTTTGGCCTGTCAGATTACCATCAAGAACGTACAAGTCCAACTTACAGTCAAAGGAAAAACAACCCCAGACAGTTACACCCCTACTCCCAAAAGCAGTTGTGCCCAAAATGTGGTTGTCCTGAAATGAAGTGTTTCGTTGGCGCCAAACCCTTGCACGACCGTCGGTATGGCGTAACAAAAAACGACTTTCATCAGACCAGTGGACCCGTCTCCATGTGCGAATAGTCCACCCCAAATGATCATATGACCAGTCAAATCGAGCATGGCGATGACGTAATGTCAACTGTGGACGTTTTATGGGTCGTCGCGCTCGCATTCCCTGATGGTGGAGGTGTCTGATTACAGTGCGTGTGCTAATGTGGCCTCCAAACGCTAATTTACCACGAAGTACACCAGCTGTACTGAACGGCCGTTGCCGCGCCCGTCTCGATATGAGGCGGTCCTCTCTCGGCGTCGTTTTGCGAGGTCTACCTGCACGTGAACGGTCAGTAACATTCACCGTTTGACGAAAACGCTGCATCAGTCGTACAATGATGGAATGGTTAACCCTGAAGTGGTCTGCCACCCTTCTATGGCTAAAACCACCGTTATGCATGCCAACAGCTTGCCACCTTTCTGGTATGGTTAATTTTCGCCGCACCATACCAAACCAATAGAAAATGAAACTTTAAAACTCTACACACAAAAAATCAGCTTTCGTTCGCAAACACAAATGTTGAAAAGTACACGTAGCACTTTACACACCCTGTCATATACACATAAATAAAAATCGATCAATAACCTGTTTCACAGGTAAGTAAGTATGTGTGTACAGATAACGAAAACAGCAAACCGATTTGAAATAAGTTCATTATTAGAAAAGATATTACTGAAACAAGTCAGGTGGTGCTTAACTTTTGTCGGACTGTATATAAAAATTACCAAATGTTGAAAACTAAAGTAACTATACAGATCATTCTACAAAATGTATTATGTCAATGTTTATTAATAATGCTTGCATTCGTTTGTTTACAACCGGAAAAAGGTCATTTCTATTCTGTGTTGACATCATCATGATATGACGTGACCACATGAGAACTTAGAATAGAAAGGAGAAGCTTGAACGCGATTAGTTGAACTTGAAATAGTGTCCAATCAATGCTTGTTCTCTTTAATTTTTTGCTTCTATTGATGGAAACACCCAAAATTATCCGACTTTTTATATATACATTTTAATAATACCCCCAAAAATATAGTTTTAAATACAATAATACGCCAAAATAAATTGACAAATCAGAGACATGGAACATATTGTTAAATAATGATAGTTGTGATAAAACAGGTGTAGACGGGAACCATATGGATTATTTAATGAATCAATAATGCTAAAACTGTCCATCGTAGATATGTGGTTAGGGTTATGGTATCTAACGCCACTTTCAACAATATTTAGCTATATCGTGGTTGTCAGCTTTATTGGTGGAGGAAACCGGTGTACCCGAAGAAATTCACTGACCTTTCGCAATTCACTGACAAGCACCATGAGAGGAATTTGAACTCACAAACAAGTCTTGATCTTCTTTATGTTCAATGATTTGAGGTGAGAGGTAATTGTTCTTTTTGATGATATTGGTGGAATTACTGACCATCATTGTTAAATATATTATTTTCATGGGTAAGATTTATAATAGAATATATATATTTCAAAACGCTCGCAGTAAAGTGGGGGACTAGCGAATTGATAAAAATTTAGACTTGACAAGACTATTTGTGCATGCAAGCAAAATCGTAAGGAATATGTGGCCTTGACCATAGGTCATATTGGTCATGGTAGAATTATTTATTTGATTAAATAATGATGTGCGATCGGAATGTTTTCTGTGTAATTACAATTATTCACTGAAACATGTTTTAATTGTTGCGGATGTTCGTCAGACATTCTACATCTTCATATACCAATCATTTGTTGAAAAACCCGTCCACCGAACAGGATAAATATGTTGTCAATTAAAAAAATCTAACATTTGAATGATCTCGTACAGTTTATAGTTATTATTAGATTTTGAATGGCTTTTGATAACAAACGTTCTAAATATATGGTTCTAACCTTTTATTGTTTTCTATCTTTGTACATATAAGGCGATTTTTAATATATGAATTATTTAAAGAAAATTGTAGATGAGGAAATTTCATAAAATTTGTCCACGCCACGATAAAGCTGACATACAATCAATCAATCAATCAATCAACCACGGGGAAGAAAATACACGACAAAATTTAGATAGCAAAATAAACGTCATTTTCGCCACACGTGATTTCAGATATACGAGTTTATATTTCTAGGATTAGCCGTGTATTCTGAATGACGGAAAGTACCTAGGATCTAATCAATTCCTAACAATGTCCCTGAAAGTACCTACTCCAGTACGGTTATACATTATATTTATGATGACATTACTAACAACAATAATGATCAATGACCATTATGACCATTATTCACGTTATCTCCGAAACAGCAGCTGAGTCAAAACCATAGCTTCAATTACTAGATCATACTTAATACAATTTAGTATATTATGGACATCTAAGCAATGTAGGGAAACACCACTAGAGTAAATATAAAGTGGTCGGGTTCGTGTTGCTCGATCTTTCCTTTTCTGTATGGTGTTTTGTTCATCATTGTTTGTCCTTTTTGCCATTGTATTTTTATACGTCTTCGATTTACGGCTTCTGATTACCATCTTTGGTATCTTTAAACCTTTCGTCAGAGAAAAATAAGAGGGAATAAGACAATAAGTATTCTGCATAAGGCGATTAACAACATAGAAGTACAAATGTATACCGCTACGAATATGAAATATAAAATATAAACAATTCACCAAGTTAAGGTCTCAGTATATAGTTAAACTATTTTATATGTCGTAGTGTTGAGAGATATACTGTAATTAGATAAATCAAGTTCCTAACACTACTTTACACAAACAAATCAAGATTACAACACTACTTTACACACACAAATCAAGTTCACAACACTACTCTACACAAACAAATCAAGTTCACAACACTACTCTACACAAACAAATCAAGTTCACAACACTACTTTACACAAACAAATCAAGTTCACAACACTACGTTACTCAAACAAATCAAGTTCACAACACTTCTTTACACAAACAAATCAAGCTTACAACACTACTTTACAGAAAAATTAAAATTCACAACACTACTTTACACACACAAATTAAGTTCACAACACTACTTTACACGAACAAATCAAGTTCACAACACTACTTTACTCAAACAAATCACAAACATTCAACTAATTAGGATCCGATTATATTACCTTTAGAGAAGACATGTTAATTATTTTTTGAAAGGAAAAATCGGTAATCGTTTTTCAAATTTTACCAAATGTTCTCGTTAAAATCTGCAGATTAAGATTACTTATTCTATGCATCTTTCAGGTCAATTTATGTATTTTCTATAACTTTAGCGACAGTTAAATCGTCGTATCATTAGTCAAAGTTCTGAACTAAATCATATCAAAGCATTTAAATAACCATAGCGTCTCAAACTTTACATTAGATCAGGGATAACGTCTTACTTTTGATATTACAAGAAGGTCCTACTAAAGGAAACAAGTTGTAGTACGATACATGTCTAAAACAAAATCAGAGAACCAAATACAATGAAAACTTATACTTCAAATTGATTGTGGTCTGAACAGTCTCGAAAAGGAAATCAATTATATTGAAACTATTTACACATACTCCCAAAGAGAAATATGATCATAAATCTTAGGAACTATAATCAAATACGCCATAGATGTATGTATTTTATCGTATAGTTTATTGTAGTGATAAATAAAAAAACGACATTATCATTTGTTAAAGCTAGACTATAGTCTGTCAGAAAAACTTCCCACGCGGTCCTCCAGAGCAGACGTTACTCAGTTGTGAATGTCTGACACAGACGATGTGTGGTCGTGATATACAGGTTGTAATATAGTGAATATATCTACTAATACTGGTATATCATAAACATCGTGGACATAATGCGACAATTACATCCACGCTAGTGAGAGTTTTACATCGATTTATATGTAGTGACAAACTTGAAGGGATTTATTCTCAATTTATTTAGATGTAACATTTGTAATGTCTTTTTAAGAGGAGATAGTTTCAATCTACAAAATCAATGTCAAAGAAAGAACTAACCGTTAAGCAAAAAAAAGGAGTATGAATGTGAATGAATATACAAAATAAATCCATTATCTAATTGTCCTTTTTCTTTTGGTCATTGGATTGTCTGCCCTTCTTCAATGTACCGATTATCCTTTTGACATCGCCAAACTTATCAAATAATATATGCTTAATCTTAATATATTTAATTAAAACTAACACCAAATAAACCGTTTTACAAATATAATATTGATTCATTTCGTTTTTTCATAACCCGAAATTCCTTCTGTCATTACTACAATATATTATCGATATTCAGTCGACAGAGCAGATCTACAGTTGTTATTGGTATGGAAAACAGAAGAGATTGAACAAAACAGGAGTAGACATAGGATTCCAGCATGGCGGCTTGCAAATGCACGTTCTTGTTAAAAGGTTCTGAAATGAAGAGCTGTAAACAAATAACCCTTTTCAATTTGGCATTTGTTTTCAATGAGTTTTCCCAATTTCAGCTATGTGATTGTAACACATAATTGATTTAAAACAGACAGCAATACATATAAATGTATACTCTGTCGCAATATGAATGCATAAAACAAAAAGGCATAATATGCATAAAGTTAATAAATATTCGTGCCTACGTCATCATTGATATTACGTCATCAATATTCATCGTAGACAATAACCATGTAGCTCAGTTCTAAGTAGTGATAATTACATCATTAGAAATATGTATGCGTCGTTAAGCTGTTATATTGTTTTTATCTTTCAATGTTTACAACTAACGATAAATAACAATTATAATCCAAATTGCAGACAATACCAGTCGGATATATGGAATGGCTTCATAAACTTCATGATCAACTGATTATGTATATGTGTCCTTATTTAGGAAATTATAGATCCAATTATATAATTTTCAAAACATCCTTGAAATTTAGTATTTCTCCAAAAATATAATATCAAAGAAATGAATGGCTTTATTATGCCCAGATTGTAATCTTCCTCGTGCTTCGGTAGCTGTTGCATGGGTGCCTTGATCCAATAAATGCTATCCTTTCACAACTGAAGTTTAAGTTATAGCAACTTTACACGAGGCATATTTGACGTTTACCATTAGTGTGCAATGTACTTGCCACTTTCGTTTGTTTTATCCTCGACATGGTATTGGCTACTCATACAGTAAACCTTGACGGTAGATTACAGCTGAAAATTACTGCAAAAGGCGAGACAGAAACAATAATGTGCAATTAATGCCTGCACTTAAGGTGAACAATTATGATGTTCACCGCAAGTGCAGGCATTAATTGCTTTATTATACTGAAACTCGATGCAAAAAAAAAATTGATAAATGCGAACATTTCTGTAAATGAACAGCCAGAATGGTTCCACAGGGCACACCGGCGGTGGCCATTTTATACATACTTACGTCACGTACACGTTTTAGATCATGGTTATTCTACTGATATCGTAAACGTTTTAGTGATCTAGATCACTGTTTCCCCGGTCATTAGCAAAAAACTAATGACCGGTGAAATAGAGAAAACAAGGAATTTAGGATTTATTAGTTAAAATATTACACTTGATTTTCTATTGAAAAAAGATACTGAAGTATGACAATACAATCTATTGATTGATGGATTGATCTGATATATATATATATATATAAATATATATATACATTCCATATGCAGGTGCTGCTGAACTTTGGCTACATATAAATGGAAAATCACACGGGGAAAATGTAAATAATCCGTCTGTCGTAAAGTTTGGTTCTTAATCGACCCTCGATGTCAATTTTGAGGTGTAGGTCTAGGTATGAAGCAGGCCAACTCTATTGTTCAAATATTTAACAGTTTCAAAAAATTATTGATCGCCTCCAAACACGCATTCTTCTAGCACTAATGCGTGCAAACACCGTTCAATAAAAATATCTTTATGAAAAAACAAAGTGGGAAACATGTTATTTGTTGTGTTCGTGTTTCATATATTCAACTTCCAATTGCACGAATAGTTTCTGAGAACAATTTAGATTTTGTAATTGGAAACATTCAATGCAATTAATATATATTCTGAAAGTTACGTTACTATCAATATATTTCCTGTTGGTCATACCAGTATGTAGTAGATTCTTATGAATGAATCTCACTGGTTACACAAATATGGAATTGACATTGCACGTGCGTTTGGATGGAAGAAGAAGGTGAGAGTTTGAACAAAAATCATAGTCGCACAATCGGATAACGAGGTGATGTCGTGTTCAAAGTAGATCTATTTTAAGAAAAAAGTGCCTTGAATGTCATGCCTACATTTTATAAAATATTATTATATGGTGTATCGTATCATGGCTTTAAAGACAAAAATAATCAAGCATTATATATGTGTTTATTTCAAGCAATAGATGCAATTCTATAGTGACACAGATGGTTGAACATTGTGGAACTCTTTGATATTGAAAAACACACAAATTGCATTGTTCTACATTGCACCGTCTATTCTGGTATCCTGGAGTCAAAAAAAAAACTCATCACCGACAAATATTCTAGACTTGCAGAAGATAAGCAAAATTCTGGAACTAAAAACATTTTGAAAGAAAATAAAAGCAATGCTTTAGGTGGGTTGTTAATGTCCTGTAAAAATGGTTGAAGTTGTACCGAAAGGTTAGTGGTTGTTGTGCTGTTGATTAGAAGTTGACAACTGTTAATATCTTATACTGAATATAATGGATCGAAATTATAAGGAACTGAGCCCATATTGTTTGATTCCTAAGTCATCAAAATTGAATAAATTTACATTTTCTTGATTAGTTGATAATGTGTTTTGAGGTGATACCTAATATGTTTTAATCAAACAGAACAGAAGCGTAACGTCACTAACATTTACAGTATGACAGTCGCCTTGCAGCTTGGGAAATGTGTATTATTTGATATTAACATACACAATGGAAAGTGTTCTGTAATTCTGTTAACCATTAAATGTTCTCAATTACTTTTGTATGTAGGGATTAAGTTTTTACTACATCACATTATGACTTGGATTCCTTCCTCTTTAAAAGCTGATAATGTAAGATATAATTTTTTTGAGTTGAAATTGTATCCGGTGGAAATAATTTAATATTAAATTTTATGTTATGGTAAATACTTTATAATAAAATACTTTCCATTGCTATGAAAAGTATCCTAGTGTACAATAAACAGGTACATCATATTATTTCCGACGCTGATTATTAAATCATGAGACGCATCTGTAATATTATTTCCGACGATTAATGATCAATCACCTTAACCATCAAATGAGATAATCCGGATAAAATTGTATACTAAGGTATGTAATATTATGTCCGACGCTGATTATTAAATCACGAGACGCATCTGTAATATTATTTCCGACGATTAATGAGAAATCACCTGAGCCATCAAATGAGCTAATCCGGATAATATTTTATACTAAGGTATGTAATATTATTTCCGACGCTGATTAATAAATCACCTGACTCATCCGAAAAATATAGAAGAAGGCAATGATTCCAACAGCATTGATAGTGCAAAAGATATCGATGACAACAATAACTCTAAAGAAAGTGAAAGTGAAATTGAAAGTGGGCAAACAAATTATCAGTTAGAAACTAGTAATTATGAATTCGCAGATCCAGTTTGTTTGTTTGATTTGCAAGTATCACCAGTTAGTGAAGAAGATAATGAAACGGAGAGTGAAAATGAAATGTTGTGTACTCCTAAACCAAAGCGTCTGAGGAAAGGTTACAGAGGAAAGTTTTATGAATATTATTAAAACATTGTAATTGTAATGATTTATATATTCATTTAAAAAAATACTGCAGTAATAAAGAAGTATTTCACTAGTATCAAAAACATATTTATTTGCAGCAATGTTAATTAATTAATTGAGAAAATTAGTAACTGATAAAATCAGATTATTTCCTCTATAATATTTTTCCTGGTTGAAAAGTAATAATGTGCAATACTATCCATGGATATATTTTGATATTAAATTTCTTCCACCTCATCTGGAAAATATATAATAGCATTGGAAGAAATTTAACATTGAAATATTGTCCAAGGATAATTATATAATAATGTTGTGTTAGCAATGACTATGCCAATATAGTGGTCAGGGTTGAAGACATAGTGCACGACCCGAAGGGGAGTGCACTATATTTTCAACCCTGACCACTATATGGCATAGTCATTGCTAACACATTATTATTATTATTATGCTGACTGTTATATGTAGACAAAATATATTGAGAACTATTACAATAAAGGAAGTCCTGATATTGATGACTAATATATTGGATCAGATAGTCTTGAAAGTGTGAGAATATTCTTTGTTTCATTTAAGGCTTTAAAAGTACAATAATAAGTATAAAAAAACAGTAACATTATTACGGAAATGATACTTAATTTAAAGCGTTTAGACAACAATGATAGATTGACAGATTGGATCCGCCCCCTTGCACGTGGACTACCTATATATAGCTTGACAGACAGCTGAAAACCCAACCTTCCCCGCGTGAAATTGGCATAGTAGATGTACTATTTTCGCATAGCATATCAACGCTATATAATTCTTTGTGATATATGCCAAAATATCGTATGAACTTATATTACAGAAGAAATTTACAGAAACCATAATATTTTATATTAAAAATAATCCGCCGAAAAGAATATTATGGAGGATAAAATAAAATGTTACAATAACACTTAGACATCCATCATTTCTTCGGACAGCCGTCTCCACATGTAAGTCACTGCTGCATTTACTTGTTAACTTTAAAAAGAACATCGCTTAATGAAATGTGATTTACATAGACAATATACATACATTGTCGGAAAATATAAAACTTATTTGCACGAGCTTGAGAAACAGGTATACAAGCGAACCTTCGGCAATATAATATAATATCCAGCAATGTCAAAAAGCTCAGAACCACTGCCAAATTCTCTACAAATAGCTGAAACGAACGTCATTCTAATAGTTTTCATTGGTGTCCTCTGAAGGCTCTGTGAGATTCACGTTTATACTGTTACCGTTTTCTGTCGTCGTTCTTCAATAATTAGGTACCAGACAAGCTATATTTTGGTCAGTCACCGTATATATATTTATAGTCAATGCAATTTGACTGCTCATCTAGAAACAGTGCAGGATCAAATGTATTCCAACAACAATTTGCTTAATATAGGATGCATACGAAAAATTTATATATCTATGTGGTATAGAAGATGCTTATGAATATTGAAAGTACCGATAGGCAGAAAAGGAAATATGTTGGATGTTGCGCAAGCCTTTATCATTGGTAAAGTAATTGAAAGGGCATCGGTTACGTACGATAACAGACAACACATGGTATAATATTTCCTGTAACCCACGCTGGTGGAAAGATTATAATTGCCAGTTTTCTAATTTCCGTGACACATAATACAAGATATTGGTACATCAAAAATGATTATCAATAACACTTCAGCGGTGAGAAAATGGCAATATACAGGAGATGAATTATATATTGATCTGTGATATAAAACATATTTTGGCTCTAAGACGCTAAATATTTATCCTTTGAATGTATTCTCCACATGTAAGTAATACCATAAAAATGGTAAAAACACCCAAACAAACATAAAACACGATAAAGCACAAACAAATACTAACAAATAGTATGGAGGTTCGCTTTATGTCATCCATATATTTTTGAGTTAACCAATTTGTGTTCAGCATCTACGGGATTTAAAACTAGTAACAAACAGTTAATCATATTTCAACACTAATTTAACATGATAGTGACCTTTAAAAGCAACAACATTTCTATATTATGTCGTAGGTGCCATTACCGGATTTACTTCCTGAGATGTCCATTGTAATTACAAATACCAATGACAACTTGATATATTGTTTGTAAATGTGATTAAAACTTAGAGTTGCTTCTGTTGGCACATACTAAGCGATGCAAGATGGATGCTGTGCAATGTACTATTCGATACATATAGCGTGGCAATTATAACTGAAATCATCAACAAAAGTAAATTGTGTTTTTTTTCACAAGGTATGCTTGATTTGAATGATAAAAGGGACATACTATTGTTAAAAGCAAGTATGTGAATGATATTTTGTCTACATAATATTGTCAGTTATTTTTACAACCTAAGTTGTGTCCAGAATTTTTTTAAATATAATACGATAGGAGTGAGTGATTGTTCCTCGCCATAGCTTCAGTTTCATTGTGTGTTCTGCAACATATAGAGCAATTGTAGATGTTGCAAAATTGGTTAAATAAACAAAACCACAAAACTACATTATAATGTAGCAATGTAGCAAACTTAATGGAGACAATAAATTGAAATAACTAGCCACTTTTTACCTCGGTCTGTTAAGAAATACATAGTTTCGAGGTATAGCTCATCAAAAATGGGATGGTAGGTAATAAAGACAAAGATATCAGACACCTGTCTGGAAGATATATATATCTCAGTTAATCCGATATTCCAGAGCTTGTTATTCCTATCATGATATCCTTGTTGCTAACAATGAGGTTACTAAACTAATGTTTAGTTGAAGTAATCTCTTCAAACGTTTTTACAATCGCCACTGTTACGGAAAATCTGTGTCACAAACGATTACGAATATATTAGATTTGTCGTAATCACAATCACATCTTTTCCTAATACATTACTGATCACATGGTTTGTAACAAAAGTAACACAATGGATGCAACATGTGGAGGAAGAACTGCTTACTACTCCGGGTTTTAGTGGGGTTGATGTTGCTCGATCTTTAGTTTTCTGTGTAGTGTTTTGTAATCATTCTTTATCCTTTTGTCCCTTTTCTTTTGACCATTGTATTGTCTGTCCTTTCTTGATTGGCAGTTTCCGATTTCCCAATTGTGTCTTCAAGCTTTTCTTATCAACTAGATTAGCACGACGGGTGTCACTAGTGGAGCAGGAAATGCTTATCCTTCCGGAGCACCTGAGTTCAACCCCGGTTTTTAGTGGGGTTCGTGTTACTCGATCTTTAGTTTTGTAGATCATTGTTTGTCCTTTTGTACTTTTGTTTTGCCATTGTCTGTTCTTCTTCGATATACGTATTCTGATTACCCCTCTGGTATCTTCAAACTCTTCTTATTAATTAATTAAACATAAAATTGACAATAAGGGTAATAACAAAACTACCGAGCAATCTTCCAAAAGGAAAGGACAAACAGACAAAATCAGTCAACAACCGGAAAACTGGGAAAACCGCAATGGTCCTAACTTGGTACAGGCATTTCCAAAGAAATGGTGGGTTGAATCAGATTTTACGGCCCCAAACCTCCCGCTTACAATATTGAACTAGATAATAATACACGAGACAATGCAATTAACATAGGATTGGTAACAGGTTGCTTGAACTTATATTAATCTCTAATCGTAGAGATAACGTTATAATATTACCATTATATATATATATATCTGAAAGTTGAGCATTGGTTCCATATTATAATCTTCGATAACCTCGGGCACTATCCAATATTAACATGATGGCCAAGGCCCACTAATTGACTGATCTATGTACATTGTATACCGTTTTATTATAGTTTACATTAGACTAAGATATCAAAGTTCATATCACAATCCGAAAAACAATACCAATACAACCAACACTCAAGAGTACAATACACATGGACAGAATAAAGAGATGAACTCAGTGATACCACAGTTAAGAAAACACAACATCTACATAGTATTTTAACAAAACATTGGAAATCAAAAGAAATGTCTCAATACGGTAAACGTAATGATGTATGACGTCATAAATAAAGACATAAACATAACAATAACATATATACATTGATCATCGATACTCATCATTCATAATGGAGATATGATCAAGACCTAACAGCAACATCATCCTGAACTAGACATCAAGGAAAACAAAAATATACAAACATCAAAGACATATATATATACTCTGATCATTTACATACATGACCAGGTTATTGTTAAATACAAGTAACTATATAATATGTATGCTAAAACATTTAGCAAGAAATTACATGAGTGTAAATAGACATGATTAACCATCCACTTTGACACTCAGACACAACTTACAGCAAAGGAACAGCACTTTCTAAGTATTGTACATTTCAGTCACATTCACGACTGGTGTCTCTTTCATCAAATTCTAATATATGAAATCTGAAAACAATTTGATCTAACATTAATCATGGTTTCATTAAAAATATATGACTTTAACCATTTGATACAACCCATCCTGTGCAAAACATGAATCGCAGAAATGTATGGTACAAGATGTATTTTAGTCGGTTCTACTCCATGACGACATCAGATTGGAATGAGCGGAAAAAGCCATGACACCTTCCTCAATAAATACAAAATGTTAATAGATAATAGTTCAAAGCAACATGTTATACTTTCCATTCATATTGCAGGGAACTGTAGCATCAAACATTACACTTCTGTCCAAAATAGTCCTCTACACTCCCCTCCCCCAAGAAAAAAACAACAAACATACACACAACAAAAAAACTGAGCAAAAAGAATAACAAGTGTGCATTCGGGAGTGACAGTGATTGTTGTT
The DNA here is from genome assembly GCA_963383655.1 of Bathymodiolus septemdierum. Lineage (NCBI taxonomy): Eukaryota > Metazoa > Mollusca > Bivalvia > Mytilida > Modiolidae > Bathymodiolus > Bathymodiolus septemdierum. The sequence goes on from OY726520.1 coordinate 49,558,123, forward strand.
GAATAAAACGTTTGAATGAATGCTGTGGCGTGACATAGCATACTATGTGTCATGTCGAACTATTTTGATTTCAAAATGTTATTTGCTAAAAAAGTAAATATATTGGTGAAAGCTAACAGTATTACAATCGTTTGTCCCATGAACATGTTAGATAAACGTATTATATGCTTAAATGTGTTAGTACAATTGTTTGTATCATGCATCATTAGTTAGATAAACCGATTTGTTTACACAACTGACTCGACATTATACAAACAGTTATACCATCACAATATATATATACAATATTTTACTATCATCACCAACTAGTTGAAACCGGTCAGCATTTAATAGACGTAGAAGTAGAAGAAACAATGCACTGAAGGTGACCTTTACATGTAGACATTCATTAGATGATGACAGCTATTTAAGCACGGTTGAACGCAGTAAGGATTGACTAGTGTAAATGACAGGTTAGTACATTATATTGGAATGTTGGTTAATGTAGCCTCTAACTGTATGTCTCCGATGTTCTATCATAACATAATTAGTTCCTGAAAGCAATAGGGATACATACTTTAACATGCTGGTGGGTGTTAATCTTCTTCTTCTTCGTTGTGAGCAACAGTTAAATTTGCAAACTTAATTAATTAATTATGTTTCAGTTCACAAATCTCATTCAAATACAAGATAATATAAAATTTAATACGTATTGTATGTCGTAATCCTGATTTGATAGGTGAAAATCTTAATTATCGTTGAATCTCACAAGTAATTTAGTATTACACAAAGTGCACTATTGTTAAAATATCGTAATCAATGTTAAAATCATCGAAACACATGTTTTATCTAAATAGAAATATCGATGGCTAATATAGGTATTCACAACGCGTTTCAGGAATAACCTTTATCAGTAAATCAGTTACTCTCAAAGTCAAACTATCGGAAAGCCAAATAATACGCATATCTTAGGGAGAAAGCAAACCAAAAAATTTCACAAGGATAGCAAAACTGCGTTGATGTAACTTAAGCCAAGGGAAGATATATATTAGTTTTAATAGTAATGACAATATTTAAGAACTGGACAATTCAATAGTAGTTTTATCTTATAAACAGTGTTATTTCAGATACACTGACTACTGGACTACTGGGTGGACGATACCGTCAGGAGGTAATGGTCCAACAGTGATAATAATATTTCTCTCTTCCGGGTATATCCCATTGGCTAATTTACTTGAAAGGATATTTGACTAGTTATTGGAATAAAATAATTTCCCATCGACTGTAGTATAATAATTTCACAGCGACTGTAATGTAATCTCTTCCCAACTACCGGAACCTTAATTAAAATAGTAAGTAAACGAATTGTTTACATTTCCTTCCCAGATAATAAAGTAATTAACCAACTTAAATACAAAAACACAGCAGTCAAATACATTCCTTTAACCTTTGAAATATTAGGACATTAAAGGTCCTCATTTTGCTTGAGTGAATACAACATTAAAACAGGATTGTCAATTGACTTTTTGTGTAATTGGAAATCCAATATAATTGGAGTTAATAGAAAGGATTAGCACATTACAAATGATCATCGTATTTAAAAATGCAATACCATATGATAATTATATTTAAAAAGGCAATGATATTAAACAGTCAATTCAGTCAAATCTACAATTTCGCCATGTTTTAAGGATCAGTCCGTCTCTATAATCTCGTATGCATATTCCATGCCTATAGAAACAAAAATATTTAGCTACAAACACCTGTTGCATGATCTCAATATTGACGATTTCAAATCTAAGACTCCTGATCGCACCTGTGCAAGTTCCCTATTGATATATAATCCGGCTGGCCACGTTATAAGTGGTGACCTTAGAAATATCAACAACACATCTCTACGAGATGTGTTCGACAAAGGGTCTAAATATTGTGAGCCTAATTCCATAAACTTGAAAACATGACTTTAAAATTTCTATGGATTCAGTCGAGGATTATGCTAGACAATAGGCAAAACGTGAAAAGGCAGACTTATATACTCCTTCCGAGTTGGGTGACGAGTGTGAGGTCGCTAATACAAATTTGAATTAAAAAAAACTAAATGAGTATATGAGCACTCGCTCTACATCGATCTTTAAAGACAAAAATGCTGCTAAGCAAATATGTTATTGTCTATGCCGACAAGGCCACTGACAATATTGTTTTTGTGTGTAAATCACACTTGATAAAGGCATTAGGTTTTGACAATCAACTTGGCAATCCTACATATACCCCGATGACACTTACGAAAGAGGAAATCCTGGACACTCATATGTCTGTTTTAGATTCGTTTGGAATTTCAACCAAAGATGAAGAACTGGATGGGCCATCACTCTAATGGAATCCTGAATTACACAAATGTCCTTTCAAACAGCGGTACATTGCTGGGTCTGCCAAATGCTCCACGAAACCTCTTCCAAATTATTAACATGTATTCTATCAGCGGTTAAAACCAGAGTTACTGTTACACTAGCTGCTCGAGGGGTGGTGTGAATCAAATGTGGATTTTGAAGAACTTTAAAGATATGCTAGAGTACATACAATCTAGGTTCATCTCCTCCTGCAATAGCACTAAAACATTTAACTTCTCTACCCTCTATATAACCATTCCTCACTCTAAGCTTAAAGGGAATTGGTCCAACTGTGTTTCATAAAAAAAGAATGGCCAGCGTAGATACAAATACCTTTTGCTAGGAGGGGACATATCTTATTTTGTAGCAAAGCACTCTGATTCTACCAAAAAGTTCTCTGAAACGGTTATCATCAACATGCTCGATATTTTGACTGACAACATATTTGCTATATTTGGTGGATGTGTTTTTCAACAAAGTCGGCATACCTATGGGTGCACACTGTGCTCCTCTTCCCGCCGACTTGCATGAGGCAGACTTCATACAGGGGTTTCTCAAGAAAAACGAAAAGAAGCTAGCCCAATCCTTTAATTTCATGATGTTCCACAGATATAGCTGTAGATACTATTGAATTACTGATATTCCACAGATATAGCTGTAGATACTATTGAATTACTGATATTCCACAGATATAACTGTAGATACTATTGAATTACTGATATTCCACAGATATAGCTGTATATGATATTGAATTACTGATATTCCACAGATATAGCTGTATATGCTATTGAATTACTGATATTCCACAGATATGATATGAAATTACTGATAGTCCACAGATATAGCCGTAGAGGCTATTGAATTACTGATATTTCCAATTTGATGGAAATTTCAACAAATGAAATACTAAGCAAATCGTAAAATAAATTAGTAGCCATATGTCACATTTTTCAGCGTTCATTGGAAACGGCGTCACCGGAAGACGATAATTTACAAAAGTCAAAGTCGGTAGATGATTTTCTTCCAGGAAAAAGAATGAACATGTAAAGAAACAAAGCGAACACTTAAATGTTTGCATGCACCACATGAAATCACTAGAAATGATATCCACAATATTTCGGACAATGCGCATGTGCGAAGCAATGTATATTCGTAACTTTATCACGGCATTGTTCACATAGAAAATGATGGGCGTTATATTATGCTATGCTTTAAGCCACGATTGTTGATTCTCGTATGTGCAGGTAATAAACATGACTATAAATACTCGTGACAATTACATGTTGTTACGTTAGAGCGGAATCGGAAAATGATTATTTTTCAAAATGCTAAATACTTTTTTTTATTCATCAATCAAACAAATATTAAAACATGATTATACATATTGTTCCTAAGTACTGGCAACAAAAACGATCAATCATACATTTTTAGGCTCCTATTTGGATAATTGATACCATTCTATGCAATTTCAAAATACCATAGCTAAACAAGAAATGGAAACCATTGAAATGAATCAACTTCTCTCGACTATTAATTAAGCAACAAAACATAATATTTAATCGATCAGGAGGCTGCATCAATTTTCCTCGTATCACCTCTTGCATAAAGGTAACCAAAGAGGACAGAGTAGGTCAGTATAACAGTGCAATATTTTCAATATATACTCATAAGCGATATTAAGCAATAGCAAAGTTTCGAGTTATATCCATTCCGGAAATTCCCGGATTTAGTTGACAGCTGAGTCACGTGGTTTGACAAAGATTTTCAGCATGTCAACTTCCGGTAAAAACACGTAAAAATTCAAAGATCTAATCCTTGCTTCATATTCAACGATACTCCTTCACAAATGATGAATACCCTTTTGAAATCCAGTAAGTCGTATGGGTGTACTACCGCGGGATGTAATTCCAACGATAGGAAAGGGAGGAAAATACGGATACATGGCTGATGTAGAATACCCCCCTTCCCAACACTACAGAGAAAAAAATACCAGAGATCAGAAAAAAATGGCTCGACTTTGCAAGCTGACAGAACTATGTACCAAAAAGATCTCATAGACTTTGATCTAAGAATTTAGTTGAAGATAGACCCACAAAACAGCATCCATACTCTGAATTGTTTCCCTATATAAGGAACCAGAAAATATTGGGCCTAGAATATTCATCTAGAAAATGGATAAGATGAGCCATCAAATTAGTACCTGCTTAAAGAGCAGTTATTCTGGAGACTATTATGCAATTGAGGTAAAGGCAGATCTTAAACTATCAAAAACATAGCTTCTCAGAGAATTCAATGTGGATAGAACTATTCAGAGCGCATGTTATCAGGTCTATTGGACTTGGACTTTAAACCTTTTGCTACCGTAATCAGATTGTCAGCTTTTTGTGCAAGCTAGACATACCTCTTGTGCAAAAGTTAACTGATTATACGTATGATGTGTGGTATATCTATTGTTGCTAGATATGATAATGGTTTGTGTTGTGTGTGGTCTTTGTTGGGTTTTTTGTTTTATTTTTTCTATAGATTAATTTTGGTCGTCTGGATTACATTTCATTTTGTTTCAGTGTTTGTATTGTTTTCTTACCGAACATGCTAATTGGAAAAGACGGGATGATATTCAAGTCATAGAGACAAAATACCCTCTCCAAACAAAAACACCAAAGTAAATAACAATCCAGAGGTCACCTGGAGGTCAATTGATAAAGTTTACCTTTTTCTTTTCAAAGATTGGTGGTTTTCTTCATGATTGAATTTAGGTTGCTATGAAAACAATGTAATATCTACGAAAGTAATATGTAAAACCACTTTATATTAAAAATTAGATTTACATCCAAATATTACTAAAAATAGGGAATGGCAGATGAGGTATTTTTTTTAGTTTTTGCCTTTCGTTAACTAGTGAAAATACATTAAATTTTTGTACATTAGAAGTTAAAGAAAATTAGAGAAAACCAAAATAAAGTAAAATATTGACACTTATAAATGGCGTGCAAATGTAAATCTAGTATTTAATGTATTGTAGACGAAACCCCTTCCAAACACATGTTTATGTTAAGAATTGTAGTTGTAGTAAGCGCCTAGACTATCTCCAATTACAATGACCTATATATCATGCTTCATTAACTTTGGTTAGGTTAACATGCAAGTTTATATTCCAATCACTGTAATGAGCTTAGGGTTATGGTGTTTAAAGCCACATTCAACAATATATCAGCTATATCGTCAGTTTTATTGGCCTAGGAAACCGGAGTACCTTGAGAAAACCACCGAACTGCCGCAAGTCACTGACAACATTTATCAGATAATGTTGTATCCAGTACACCTCACATTAGCAGGATTCGAACTCACAATGTTACTAATGATAGGCACTGATTGCATAGGAAGCCAAAATTCCAACTACCATATGATCACTACCACGACGGCCCCAGTCAATGTAATGTATGGTCATGTAAACTTCATGTTCTTTACTTAGGCTACATCAAGTAACTATTTAGATTCGCATCCATGTATCACAAAAAACGTATGGGTCTGGAGGGAGGACTTATTTTTTTTTAATATTTTGCAGAAAAGTACATGGAAATGTAAAAAATCTGATAAATTTTAAAAACGAAACAAAATTTTTCAGAATTTAACATCTGTATTTAGATTAACAAAACAAAAAACAAAAAAAAATAATATAGAAAACGAGACAGGTGGTTTAGTTAGGATGAGTTTGGATGATAATCTACAAATTAACTTCATGTGGTTTACACTTCGAAATCTACTCAAACCGTTTTTCTAGGCAACAACCAATCAATCTATTAGATTGCACGTCTGCGTATTTAAAAATCCACTGAAATGTAAATATTTATTTACTGAATTGAAGATAAACAACTAATCAACTGACATGTATTTCTTAAAGAATCTATCACATTTCTGTTCTAGTTCATCAACAAATTCTTTATCAAAATAAATACGTTCACAAATAAATGATTTCAGAGTATAAAACATTATGTGGCACCAAGTGACCTCACACACTCCTATTTGTCTTTGAATTTGATCATACCATGGTGAATCAGTTTTTAAGCACTCATGTTGGTTTTCATCTAGAAATAAATAATACCTGCTTTGACTGAGCAAACATGCTTCATATGGTACTTTGCCCTTGTATAAATCTGAATATTTCTAACCAAAGCCCATGTAATTTATGGAGATTCTGATTATATGGTTTCTGGTATGCAGTTTTAGTTCAGGTAGACATAACCAATGATTGGAATGTGATGAATACATACATCTGTAATGTGGTTTGCCAAGAATAATGTATAACCATTGCCATTTATCATATCTGGCCACTGTTCTTCAGTCCAACTACTTTTCTTCAAGAAATACATAAGTACATCAATTTCTGTTATACCTTTTTAGAGTAACGGATGTTTCCTTCACGAGAACAGTCCTGCACAATTTGTCCATATTTTTTTTTATAGTCGTCTGGGGTTGTCAAGACATCAAGCTCTACATTAAATGCAGTTTGACACAAACGAACTAATGCGGCCTTTCTGTATATGAAACATGTAATACATCTATCCATGAGATACGATGTTAAGTGTGGCACCAACATTCTTTTAAAATCTCCTGCACAAGTAACTGTTGACTTCATTTTATGTATGGTGTTACGAAACCGAAGTGCATCTGCTGAATATTTGTTATCTCTCGTATGCTTATTTTGTCTCCGCATCGGAAAGGCACTATAACCCGAAACTCCGCTATTATGATATGTGGTAAATATTATAGTGAGTATGAGTGATTAACATTTCGATGATGATGATGTCCGCTTTGAACTAGACTTACACGCTTAGTTACATTGCATGGTGCTAGGTGACATATAGCTGCATTGGAAAGATTGTGAAGTCATGTGAGAATTGTGCAATTGCATGCTTCTATACCATAACTCACGTGGTATGATCATACCAATTTAACTTTCCTCATTATATTATTAATCCACAATCAGGGCTCATTGTCAGTGATTGTTAGTTGTGTAGCGCAAAATGAACAATTTCACCGGGAATATCATGACGTGAGCAAGCTACATTCGTTGAGATGATAACGCTGTTCGCTTTGTACTAGACCAGCATGCTTAGTTGGCTAAAACACATGATCTACCCTATTCGAAACGAGCACGCTAGTCAGAACACTGGTTTTTGTGGCAGAATTTAAGAAAAGTCTAAACAGAAAAACAGTCTATTACAGAACATATGTAGGCCAGAAAACCCTTCCCCTTAGTGATATGCAATACTTAATAAATTCAAATTGTGACCTTTTGATTGCCCTTTCGGTATTTTATAACTTTTATTTATTAGATATAAGACAAACCAACGTATTGATATATCAGCTATTTGATTTCATTCTTCAAAGGATAATAAATAGTTACTGAACGCCAGAGGGACACGATTATGCCAATCCCATATATAATGTATTTCGAAAAAAAAACTCCATATAGAAATTTTTATACTTTCCAGTAACATTGTTGTTAGTATGTGTAGTTGTTACGACAGTGGGACGTCTATTTCATCTCTGTAATATAATCCTATGTTATTATTTTTGTGATACGAATAAAACTATTCTTTGGTGTATGTCGAGTTAAACACTTGTGTACATACATGATGTATGTCGTAAAAAAACCCACTTGTGTTTCATTTAGACTTACAAGACAGAGATCTTTATCGATTATTTTTTCAAGATTTACTGCCTACTATTCCATAGATGATATAGTTTTAAATGGTCGTGAAAAAACATCAGCTGCAAAGAATCTCAATTAGAAAATATATTACCTTGTAGTGTATAATACGGCTTTATTATACAGATTCAAGATGAATAACCCTTTAGGCACATTAAGTGTGACAACGCGGTAATTGTTTAAATATATTTTATCTATACGTACTATACATTGTGTAGACTACTAGGTCAAAAATGTTACAGAACATTAAAATTCACCTGTGATGTAAATCTATTGTATAAACTCGCCATTATTTTCAAGGAATGGAGAGTTATGAACAATGTGGACAGGGGCGGAGTTATTGTTCTCTTTGTACTTTAGATACTGTACACAGACGTTTTTTTGTTACAAGATTAATAATTAATAAAATTAATAAAGTACAATGGGTGGATTTTAAGTTGGAGAATGTCCTCGTTAAAAACAATGGGCCTCGGCTCCATTATTTTTAAGGAATGGAGAGTTACGTGGACATTCTCCTATACGTAATGTCATCTCAACAAGTGCCATAGTGATTGGATAAACGTCACATAGTTAAAAGCGAATTATAATATGACAAATTAATTACAGTTCGTTACCAGTGACGCATGAGACTTGTAAATTGAAGTTCCAAATTAAATGAGTTTCACAATGTGTGCGATTAACCTCCACGAACAAAAATGTGTTCGTTCGACAATGGGCTAAGTAAGTAATGGTTACACCGATGGTATGTTAATAATTATAAGTTTGTGACAGCGGATAGATGTGTGCCTACATATTGTCAATACAACATTATGTGATCAAATTTGTCAGTGACGAATGGAGGGTATGTGTGGTTCTCCTGGAACTCCTCTCTTCGCCACCAATACAATAAATTGAAATATAAAATATTGCTGCAAATGACGTTCAAAACCAATAATAGAATCTAATAAATTAATTATATGACCATTCTCTTTTGACGAGTAATTCATATCTCACATACTTTGTTTTTTTACAGCAACTATTACTATTCTATTTCATTTTAGGTCAGATTATACAAAGATTAGATACATGGAATAATAACGGTGTTTTTGTTTACTTATATAATAATGTATACATCAGTACGACAGTATGCTTTGGAGAATATCTTTGAATGTTTTCTTTTCTCAAATTTCTTGTCAACCGAATAAGCAATGAACTATTAACGACTGTGTCGTGCAAATGACATCTAAATATAATTAATTACCAATTACAGAGGGAATACCGAGGGGGATTGATTTATTATAGAAGGTTGAAAGGGTAATCACAGTGCTACATTTCAGCTCTTTGTGTTACTAATTATTTAAGATATTTAGTAGTAATACATTGGATTTTTATTCAGTACACTGACTTTGTAGAGTGCTGTCAAGGGACTAGGTTTCTTCAATAACACGCTTAGCACTCACAAGGTACACTGGGAATATGCGATGTCGAAAACAAGCAATCTCGATCTAAAAAGAACATTGTTTCTGTGTTAGGATAATATCAAAATGAATTTATTGTTTGACTGTTGTTTAATGTTAGGTGATGCGTGGGCAGTTATTTTTTTCTCTCCAAAGAATGATTAAGCTTGTAGGTAAAACAGATTAATATGACATATAAATGGACAGAAGATGTGATTGTCACAGGAAGAAGATGATATAATGGATAGAGCAACCAATGAAATGTCGTAACGATATATTTCTCATTAAGAGCTGCAAATGAATGCATATCGTGCTATGAACGTTCTTGTCTCCTAACACATGTAACTACTTTACTTTCTACCTGGAGAACGTAGGTTGTGTACTTTGTCACGAATGTTGCATAGTTATATCACGCAAGCTGGAGAATCTAATGCTTAGTTCTATTCTCGTGTGTTTACCCTTGTCTTTTAAATATACTCAAACTCACAGTGCTCAAACCATTCGCAAAACTGTTTGTACAGGTAATATACATTGGTTAGTGATATCCATGACTACCCCACCCCTCTCTCCATAAATATACATAGGTCTACCATAGTATAATTGAAAGTGCCCGCGGTAATTAAAATGGTCACGTGACATCTAAAATATAGCTTAGAGTTATGCCCATTATAGTAATGATGTATTTCTTTTTGAAATAAAAAGATATACACCATTATTATAATTGTTTTTTTAATTCAACCTTTTCAGATTTCTAGATAAGTTTTCATCATTAACCCGATATAGCCTAACAGTCGAAGATATAATCCTTTAAAAACCATTAATATACTTACGCATGATTATGTTTTTTGTGAGAAAACATATTTTGCTTAAATATAGATACCCCATTCAAGATTGATTAATAATATGTTCTCAGCTTTACATTATACAAGTTGTGCCTTCATATGATGTGAACATCGAAAGTTGTCAACCTTTGGAGTACAATCTAGCTGTGAAATATTAGGTGCTAAAGTAGAAACTACCTCCTGTGTAAATACTGTGTGTATCTTAGGTAGAAATATGCTTGATGCGTGTCACACTTATTCTCATTATTATAAGCTCTTTTATAAAATAATACATGATACACTTAGACGATTTATTGAAATAATAAAATAAAAAAAAACGATAAATGAAAAAGAGATGAAATAATAAAGACATTTGTTTTAAAATAAATATTTAAACAGAAAGCTTAAAAAGGTTTGGGATAATTCATGCTTTAGACATATCCCTTTTTCAAGATAATTTAAAACATACGTTTACGACAAGAGAGATGAATTGTCTTTCCCTATCATCAAGGTTTAGCATATGACTTTCCTTTGGCATCATCGCCATATTTATTTATGACGTTTATATTTCTCTGTTCGAAAACTGAGAATTGAAAACTTTCACAAAATTGTAAATAGAATTCTACAAACATCTGATAAAAAAAGTGTATGTCTTATCCATGTTTTTATGGAGATATAATTAACAATGCAACTAATATAAACAATCTGCTGGTACAACTAGTACGTCCAGCCAGCAATTATATATCTATATTTATATTTCATTTCATATTAAATTGCTATTTCATGTTCAATATATCATTCCAACAAATGTATGACCCTATTTCTGGTCTCCCACGAAGACCTTTAATGGTTGTAGATGTTTAAGAATATTTGATGACAAACATGGTAGAATTATCAGTTTTTCTTTTCTTTTCTAAGAGTAATGGCGCTTAATTAACAAATTATAACGTCCTACCTCTGCCATAATCTTCAACGTGCTGAAGGCGGTCAGTATTTCATAGAAGTAGAACTTTGAGAATTGATAGACCCTGTTATTATACTGTCCATGCTCACGTCGTCGGTCATTTATGTGAACGAATGTGGTGTTTTGGAGTGGAAGCGAATGGAAGGTTTTTTACCGATTGCTAATTGAATTGCATTGTCGCTAGAAATCCAATTAGCAAGAAGGAGAACCATTTACCTGTTTAACCCTCCACATGTGTGTGCCTCTCACAGGCCTGTATTACCAACGTTATATGTTGTGGTTCTTTTTATTCAGTGAGTTGAGGTGAGAGGTGATTGTTCGCTTTGTTAATATCCTATCTATTTAAATTACTTATGTATTTCATGCATTCTATTTAGTAAATTTTTATAAAATTTAATATGTATATCTATATTATAGATTCCCGTTTTGACAATATAAATATGTACAAATAGTCAAACAACCAAGGGCCCGGGTGGCTCAATGAGTTAGGTAGTTGGATTACCTAGCAACTCATACAAGCCTACCACCAATACGGCGTGGGCTCGCGCCCGGCTTTGTAAATTACAAAAAAGTGTGCACTCGACTCGCAGCCGCAAGTGATAAAGTTTACCAGTTGCTTGCCCATGGTCGATGGTTCTCTCCGGCTTCTTCCACCACTAAAACTTGCTTAGTTTAAACATATTTTTATTTGCTAAATATAACAAATAGGGATCGGACACAAGTTTTTCCAACTTATGAAGTCTTCTCCCGAATACAATAATTTACAATATGGATTAGCATGCGCAATGAAATGATATAATATGTATATTATAGCATAGAGTTAAATGTACAAAGAATGATTATATACAAAAACAATATACGAAAAAAAAAAAGAAAAAAAAAAGAAAAGAGAATAAATACTTTTGGAGATGTGTGTTGGTTCTTTAGATCATTTAGACAATTGCAAATCTTTTGGAGTCTTTAATATATTTAAAAGCATGCTTAAAAATAGTTATATTTTCTTGATATGTTAGGAGATCACTTCCTTTTGTCAGTATATTTACATCAATATTAATGTTAGAAGGTAGCCAGTTAAGACTATTAAATATTATTTCCCTATTATCTGTATATTTATCACAATCAAAAACGAAATGGTGAGAATTTTCACATGGTGCGCCACTAAAACTTGTCGCCATGATATAGCTGAAATATTGCTGAAAGTGGCATTAAACACAATAAATCAAATCAAATCAAACCACGATACAAATATACATTATGTATTAATTTGTAGTTTTAATTGCATTATCTCTAAAGGTGTTGTACAATCACGAGATACCTTTTATTTTTTAATAGAACATTTACCAACGTGTATCATACTGATAGAACGGTACGTTGTCATGCCTACAATTAAACAAAGCTTTTTACTGACACTATCCATTAAATCTTCTATTTCCTGTACCAATCCAAACTGCCACTCGTGACCCATTTGGCAGACTGACTATTTCTCTAAAAGATGTAGTGTTTTAAAGCTTATTTTCATCATATATATAGCTGAAATAACAATCTAAAATAATCAAGGGTTCGATTGGAAATGTTTCCATCTTTATCAAGTTTACATGTTTATTTTCATACTGACAAATATTTGTTTATTGTTTTGTAAGTTGAAAGTTTGCGACAGGAACCAGCTTTAAATCATTTTGGTATCCAATTTTTTTTCTCTCTTTTATATACGTAGAGAAATGAGAAAAAAAAAGTACAATTCCTTGAAAATCTGGTGTTCGATGGTAATAATAAGATATCTGAACCACTCAGATCCACAATTTATAGAACCATTTGTAAATAAAGAAAACAGTTATAGTTTCGGGAATTCTCCTCATCGTGATTTTAAAATGTCAAACAATCTCGTGTAGGTGGTAGTAATATCATGACGCAGATTGCCGCAATCCTACAAATATAATTTAGTAGTCTTGAGACAGTAGTGAATTGTTATTGATATATATAGTTCACCCAAGTCATTACGTCAGCCTTACAAATAATATTCAATAGTAATTTCAATGCAATACAATATGATTTATTATAACAAAAAGTCGATTCCCATGGTATTAATATCTCAAGGTGATCACACAATCACGTATATTTGTAGCACTGTTAAGTTGATTTGTGCAACGTAATTAAAAGAATTTAAGCAGTTAAATTCGGTTATCGTGGTGCGTTGCCTTTTCAATTTCCATTTGTTATACGGATCTATCTGTAATGACGTCAGAACCGGAAACTAATCTTTCTTTTTCAAGTTCCCTTATAATTATTATAAATAATTTTTCAAGTTTTTTCCAGGTGCAATGTCTGCACAGTTGAGACGGTCATCCAGACGGAAGAGACCGACACCTTTTGCAGCAGCCAGAAAGAGAGTAAGGACACCGGATGTCGTTGCAACTGTGGCAGAGTCCGTCAATGCTGAAACAACTTCAGCTTCATCAAGGGTTGTGGTACCTGGCTCTGATGCTCAGTATTGGCTGGCGCAAGTTATACCAGCTACGTCGACTACGGCAGGGTCTATTCCTGATTTTTCAGAAAATACTGTGCCAGGTAACAGCTTATGTACCAATTTAGATACATTAACCGTTCCATTGATGTCAAATTTACTTAACCAACCGAATCAAGTGAAGTTTCCATGTAGATATAGCCTCTGAAATTTCACAAGCAACAAGAAGAAAAATACAAAAAAGTGAATACATAGATTTAGCACTTTTATTGTCAAACAATAATGTTCAAAGACAAGATACAAAAAAGTTGGTCATTGTAAATGGAGAGGTAAGCATGCAATCAGGAAATTTAAGAACCAAAATAAACAATATAGAACAATGGACATCAGCATTTATCATCTTTATAAGCATTTATTTTTCGGCACATGAACACAGAGTTCAAGAATTACTTAAGTACATGTCAGATGTTCGGTTGGGTTCACAGCAAAGTTCTTCTTTAGGTTGGAAACCCTATGACGAACAGTATAGGTTGCGCAAGAACCGTAACCCAATGAGCTCTTGTGGTATAGTTGATGTAGAACTTTGGCTCTTGTATATATCTTCAAGTACTACCCCTTTAAGTTTTGGCAACTAGCAAAGCACTCATGCAGGAGCCAATACGGGTATAACAAATAAATGCTATGCTTTCAATTACGATGGTAAATGTTCCAGGTCTAATCATCCTTATTGTTATGCATGTATGAAATGTTCAAGTTTAATACATTGTCACAAGTTGTCCGGTCTTAGCTGATCAAAGTCCTACTCAAAATAGGCAACTACAACAGTATAGACAACCATATCAACCACCTCATAGATTTACTAGACCAAGTTTAATGTATTCTAACAATTCTGTACCATAGGTCATGTAATACCATGACAGATGTTTGGCCGGTCCCCCTTGCAGATTTATGTAAATGTATACATTATTTCTTCCAAACTAATCTGTCCCATTCTTCTATAAAGTGTTATTTATCTGGTATCAGTTTTTCAGTACAGTAAATGACTTTTAGGACCCTACACAGAAATTTGTAATTAAAAAAATGCTGAAAGGGATCAAACGTTCTAAACCAAAAACACAAGATTACTAAAGAACTCCTTGTTCTTATTTTAAGGATTTTGCCCTTTGTGTGTTTCCCAGTATGAAAGGAAATTGTTTTCTGCAGCATTTTCAGTAGCATATCATGGGCTCCTCAGAGTAGGAGAAATAGCTTTCAATGTTATTCATTCACGTCATGTCATTGCCATCTCGAATGTATCAGTTTCAGGGAATGGTCTTTTAAATATCAGTATTCTTTCTTCAAAGACTGATCAGATAGGGATGGGCACTTCAATAAGTTTACAACCTCAAATAAATAAGGATGTTTGGTCTTGTAATTTGATGCATTCTTTTCTAACTGATAGACCCTTAATACCTGGTTCTGTATTTTGTCATTGTGATGGAAGACTCCTCACTCGTTACCAATTTGTTTCTGTTCTTAAGAAGGCATTGGAACGTGTTGGTGTTAAACACAAATATTCATTTCGAATTGGTTATGCCACTAGTTTATCCATTCTCGGCTTATCTGATGATGTAATTATGAAGTTGGGACGTTGTATATCTGACGCCTTTAAACGTACATAAGACCATCAATTTTAAGTCTTTCAATAATTTCAATAAATGTTGGCATTGTTTACAAATGTTTAATTTAGTTTTAAATTGATATATGGTAAACAAGGTTAAATACAGAGAAAACAAGAGTTTGGATGGTAGGATCTTCCATTGTGAAAAATGGGTTCCTCGAGGCAAGATCTCATCCAGGTGGTAGTAATTTATGTCTTAAAGATGGTGAAATTTGGTGGCAGGGAAAGGGTGGTATGCTGACTAATCAACTAAGAAGCCGTATAAGAACTATGCTTAACTTTGAATATCACCCAGATTATTTGATAATACATGTTGGTGCTAATGATCTGGGCAGTATGTCAACTTTGGACCTCTGTAATAAATTGGAAAAAAACTATAAGAGTAATTTCTGCATATAATGTTTTGGGTACAAAAATCATTTGGTCTCAGATGTTTCCACGCTTTAATTTGAGGTATTCTACAGATTTGATCGCAATGGAGAAATGCAGGTATCGAGTAAATAATTCAGTAGCAACTTATGTTCTGAAGCATGGGGGTTACGATACCCAGATATTATAAGAGAAAGAAAATTGTTCAAAGATGATGGTGTACATTTGGCACCAGTGGCTAATAATATCTTTCTAAACACCCTTCAAGGCGGTATAGAGCATTTTATCAGTGGTTTGGGTAAAGTCTATCCTCTCCAGTCCTAAGTCTAATGATATAGTTGGAAGTTAATTTGTGTTACCATTATCTGTGGTATATCTTCTTTGGTTGCCATAATCGGCAATAGGTCGGTAACCACACCATAAGCTATGGTGCATTAATACTCCCAATTCCGTAATTAGATGTATTTAGCCAACAGCTTTGGAGCGAATTTCCCCCACTTCATGGCGGTTGACAGTTTCATCAAGAGTTTGCTTCACGGTCAATTTGGCCGAATTCGCTCCATTTAATGCATTTACTTAGATCAATTTTACTCATTTAAGGGCTTTTAGACCATCACCTGTGTTACCACGGTGATCTAAATTGATTTTGCTTAGATTCTTGTTACCATTATCTGTGGTAACTATATATATTTAAATCTTTCTTGGTTCACACCATCATCTATGGTGTTTTAAACATTGACTTTTAATTCGATTGCTACACTATAAACTTGATCTGTTATTATTCACAATCTTGCATCATAAGACAATTTTTCACGAATTATTGCAATTATGTATTTTGTATATATTATGTTTACTATATAAAGCTGTGGCCAAATACCTCCAAAGAACTAGTCTGGTTTTATTAAATGAAAGGTTTTTAGATGTGGACTTGATGTCCATGAAACAACGTTCCTTCAAACAGCATACATGATAAAAACATTTAAGCAGTGAGCTTAAATTCGGTTATCGTGGTGCGTTGCCTTTTCAATTTCCATTTGGTATACGGATCTATCTGTTATGACGTCAGAACCGGAAACTAATCTTCCTTTTTCAAGTTCCCGCGAATGGTGACAGGCGTGTCAAGCTCACAGCGACATTTCACAAAAACCCAACCCACCACACCCAGATTTATTCCACATCTCAATATTTTTTCCATTTATGTACATATGTATATATGTTTTAGAATGTTAATTGTTTTTTTTAAATATATACTGCTCTTGTTTAATGTATGATTTCAGATCAGTTGATAATGTGCTGAACTTGTCTCTTACCAACTTCTTCATCTAATATTACCTGTAGGTTGAGGAGGACACTCGCGTTTCAATATGGTAAAAGACCACCTGTGATCACAGGAAGTTGTTCCGCCTGTCATATAACCTTGTGGACCATCATATCATTCCTATTTTGACTTATCTTTGCGTGAATGTGTTCTTGTTACAAATAAAAATACAATGTGTTTTAATACACATAATATTCCAACAGAAGTAAGTGACTCATAATTTAATATCAACAACCATTAAAGGTAACTTGCCTGTACAAGATAAAAGAAAGTGCATTTATTCAAACTATGAAAACAATGTCAAAATTATATTAGATAAACATGCTCCATTGAAAACAAGATATCCTAGAAAAAATCCACTGCCATGTATGAATAGTACATTAAGAAAAGCAATTCATAGTGTACATATGTTATGTTCCAACTATACAAAACAGAGAAATGGAAGAACTTGGGAAAAATATAGAAAACAAAGAAACTTGGTTAATAAATTAAAAAAGAATTCTACGAAAAACTATTTTTTAGAAAGGTGCTCCGGTGGTGCAAAATCGTGTGATTTTTGGAAAACCATGAAACCTTTCTTCTCTAAAAAGAGTAATTCAGGTGAACAAAAAATAATTCAAAATGAAAAACAACAAAATTGTAAACGATACCAAACAAGTTACAGAACATTTCAATACTTTTTTTCTCTACTGTAGCTGAGAAAATAGGAAATGGCGTCACATATGATCAGTCTACTCATTCCAGCATTTTAGAAATTCAAAAGCATGGTAATCCTGTTATTAACTTTGAATTTCAGAAAACTACCACTGAAAAGGTTGAAAAAATTATGAATAAAATAAATATCAAAAAAGCTACTGGTTGTGACGGCATACCAGCTAAAATTGTAAAACACAGCAGCAGATCTGTTTTTGCAGCACAGTTAACAGATTTAATAAATTTATCTGTTGACTCGGGTGTATTTCCAGATCGACTGAAGCAGGCACAAGTTACTCCACTCTATAAGAAAAATGATCCATTAGAAAAAACTAACTACAGACCAGTTAGTGTTCTCCCTATTTTATCCAAGTTATACGAAACAGTGTTGGAAATACAACTTTCAGATTTCTTTGACAACATTGTTGATCCATATTTGTGTGCGTTTAGGCGTGGCCATGGATGTCAGACCACCATGCTTAGACTTTAGAAGACTGGAGAGAGGCCCTTGATAAAAAGTATTACACAGCTGCTGTTTTAATGGACCTCTCCAAAGCATTTGACTGTTTACCTCATGACATTTTACTCGATAAATTATCTTTTTATGGTGTTTCTTCTCATTCAGTTTCTCTTTTAAAATCATATTTAACAAACAGAAAACAACAAATAAAAAATAGTAGTATACTAAGCTGCTGGGATGACATCCAGAAAGGCGTGCCACAAGGATCCATTCTTGGGTCTCTGTTGTTTTACGTTTTTATAAATAATATTTTCCTTTTTATATAGCAAGGTTCATTATATAACTATGCTGATGATAATACATTATCTTTCTGTAAGTCCTGATTTTGATAAGCTAATTTCTACATTAGAAGTAGAATCAAATCAGTTAATTGAATGGTTTAAATTTAATAAAATGCAAGCTAACACTGACAAATTTCAGGTGCTAGCAGTTGGTAAAAAGAATTTTGAGAAGAGCCCATCATTACAAATTCAAAATTTATCTTGTGAAACCGTGGTAAAATTGTTGGGAATAGACATTGACTACCAGTTAAATTTTGATAATTTATGTAGATAGGCATCTCAGCAATTAAATATATTGAAACGTTTGGGACCTTTCCTATCAAAGTTGAATAAACTCACTATATTTTATACATTTATTTTGAGTAACTTTAATCTTTGCTCATTGGCATGGCACTTCTGTACAGATAAAAACACCAACAAAATTGAAAAAGTGCAAGAAAGAGCACTACGTTTTGTTTATAATGACTATAATTCCACATATTTGGAACTTGTGGACAAAGCTAAGGTGCCAACTCTTCAAGTCCGCAGAATCAGGATTATGGCCTTAGAAACCTTTAAAATTATAAATAATTTGTCTCCTACATGTTTGAACAGTTTGGTTAGAATTAAAACTTCAAAATATTCTTTTAGGTATAGTAACATTCTGGATCTACCAAGGGTAAGAACGTCGACCTACGGCAAGAAATCATTTAAATTTGCTGCAGCTTCACTTTGGAATAGCCTTCCGGATCATTTCAAGAGGGAAAACAGCTTCTCCTAGTTCAAAAGTTTGATTAAATCCTGGAATGGCTCGGAATGTCACTGTTCCGCATGCATTTAGTTCTGCTTTCAGTTTCTGGTTATATATGATCTTTGCTTTATTTTATTATATTGTGTTCTGATATTTTTTAGCATATCATTTTGATTTATTTTAATGTTTTTCCATCATTGCTTATTCTTAACATATTTTACTTTTTTTATTCTACTGAGTTGCTGTTGGTGAATGTAAACAGCTGTCTAGAGAGGCACGTGCCACATGGATTGCTGTTTGTGACTGCCAATAGTACATCTATTTTGCATGCTTGTTTAAATGTAATTACTATGACTTTATGTAGTGCATGACATAAGTTGTTTTTAATGTTAATTTATATGTTTTTATATTCGGTAAAAAGCTCTCTAGAGCTTATGTTATTATGTTGTTGACATGTCGAATCAAAATTAAGTTTTCTATATCTATATTAATATACAAGGATGATTATTATGTATCAAAATTATGATCGTCATCTGCTTCGTAAGCACAATATTGGAATTTTAGTTTTGTGATAGAAAGTGTGATTAGAAAATTCCATTTAAGATTTTAAATAATATTGCTCTATATCAAGTTATATCTGAAGAAAACATTGCTTAGTGTACATTGTTCTTTACGATACATTGTTTTTAAAAAGTGTTTTTTAATGTCTCACAACGTAGCCCTATATTCTAACTGTCAAAATTGTTCGACTTTCATAGATTATGAGTGCTTAATGTAAATTTATTCCAGAAAAGTTTGAAGATACCAAAGGAATAATCAGACGGCGTAAATCGAAGGACAGATAATTTTATGTGTGCTTATACAAAACAAGTTTCTTTCTAATTTCTAAACATTATAATAAGTAAGTTAGTTTTGGTTTCACAGTAGAACATGATGTAACAACATTTAACATTAAGATGTTTTATATACAATTTGTCATAAACATCACCTAGTTCCATTTGACATTAAAGACTCTAGTGATCATTCTTACAGAAAAAATAAAATTTGTGTGTGGTTTCAATTATAGTATGTTTGGTAAATACATAATAAAGATTATGGTTGATAATACACAACTTTAATAATGTTTGTGTTCCAAATGTTCCTCATTCATGCCTTATCACCGGGTTTGCAATAAGAGTAAGACATGTGGAATATGAACTGTTTCCCTTCCGCAGCATCCGAGTTCACCTCTGGAGGTTAGTGGTGTTTTTGTTGCTCGATCTTAAGTTTTCTGTGTAATGCTTTGTCCTTTTTCTTTCGGTTATTGTATTGTCTTTCCTATTGATGTCTTGTGACTACCTTGTATTGTCTTTCCTACTGATTTACGTCTTGTGACTACCTTGTATTGTCTTTCCTACTGATTTACGTCTTGTAACTACCTTGTATTGTCTTTCCTACTGATTTACGTCTTGTGACTACCTTGTATTGTCTTTCCTATTGATGTCTTGTGACTACCTTGTATTGTCTTTCCTATTGATGTCTTGTGACTACCTTGTATTGTCTTTCCTACTGATTTACGTCTTGTGACTACCTTGTATTGTCTTTCCTATTGACGTCTTGTGACTACCTTGTATTGTCTTTCCTACTGATTTACGTCTTGTGACTACCTTGTATTGTCTTCCTATTGATGTCTTGTGACTACCCATTTTGTATCTTCAAACTTTTCTTACTACATGTATGTCATCAATGTTTAAGATGAAATTGATGAATAAATAAAAGTAATTTTCTTCTAATAGTTTCAAAACAAAAGCAATATTTATTCAATTGTTATAACAAGTTATACTTTGCTAAGTGTATTCATCTAATCATGTTATTTAATGTTTCTGATGGTTATAATATTAATCTAAGAACATCAATTCATTAGTCACATGCATCTATAATGTCCTCATCACATATTCTCCTGATCAATTTCTGAAGGTGGTTTTTAGTTTGTTGGGCAAACACCATCTTCGATATATTTTTTCCTGGTTGTGGTTTTCTTAACCAGTTGACATGTTCTGTTTTTGTACAGTAGCACGTTTGGTTCTATCTTATAATACACACAAACATAATGCAAAAACATATATTATAAGGGGACATTTTGAAGATACCAAAGGGGTAAACAGAATCCGTAAATGGAAGAACAGATAACGCAATGGTCAAACGGAAAATGACAAACAATAATCTACAAACCACTACACAGAAATAATAAGATCGAAGCTGTACATGAATTAAATTCATTTAATACAAGATTTGCTTAATATTCCTAATAATTAAATGTGTTTGAACACTGAACTCTGTATTATTTACTAATTGTTGTATGATGTCACAACTCTATAAGTAAATTGTGATTTAAAATAATTGCAACTGTAAAGCTTATAAGTTTTCGTCTATTTCTTCTCGCCCACACTACTTCTCTGTTTAGAAGAGATTATATAATTTATATCTGGCTTCTTTGTCTTCATTAGTCTATCTAATTCTATTTGAATTTTTCTATTGAAGGTGAGTAGTAATGTGACGATGGGGACGAGGGAAAATGTTGTTATTTTAAATTATAATTTAGATATCAGATATAAACAAATAATGTGCTTGAGGTTCTCTCCTGAAACTCCAATTTCGCATAGGTCTGACAAAATAATATGGCTGTCATGTACAATTTTTATTTTGCATCGGCTAAAATTTAGTACAAATCTTCCCTTCTGCAAATGATCTGTAATAACAGATCATACCGTCTAACGGCTTATACGGAATAATTTTGTTACCATACTCAATTTACCCACACCAACTATCGGATATCAAAACTTCTCCACATATGTCCATCCACCTTCTAATTTACTTTTGCTTTCTTTCTTTGTGGCTATTTCAACTTTGCAAGTTTTCTTGCCCTACACATCAATAATAGTGTATTATGTTGATTGTCCGTATTGTGCTTTAATGTGTTAATAATATGTACATTTATCCTTTATCTATGTATCTATATACCGATATGTTGTAAGTGGGCTCATGAATGAAAAAAAAAACCTCATCTTTTTATTTAGTGAGCATGACACGTTTTAGGAATAACCTTCATCAGTCCAACGATTGGAAAGCCAAGCTTTGAGAGCAAGAAAACCTAAGGGCCTAAATAGGATTGCCAAGCTTATCTACCCTCATCTAAGCCTGAAGGAGGAGGACATTAGGTTTAATAATAACATTGCTCTTATTATACACAATAGGTAGCATAAACTAATTATATAATTGTCCCTTTTAAAACGCCAAAAGGATGTTATTCAAATAGTTCCTTCTTTAATCTGATGTACATGTACTGTAGCTTGTAATTTAAGAACGTATGTGTGTGTATATGGGTGGGGGTGCGTTCGTTCGTGCGTACGTGTGTGCGACAAAGAATTTTAATTTAATTCTCCCATTTTGTCATGGGCTGTAGTGACATATTTCTTACATGTCTATGTACTAAATGGGTACACAAGAAATGGTGATTGATTCTAAAACTTCGGTTTTCTCTAATGTTTCTATCAACCTGTATAAAACCCAGAGAGATAAAATTATACATTGTTCTTACACCAAAGTAATATTGTTTAGGCCCCTCTATCTTTCCTACTTATAATTATATCCACACTGTGCTAGCTAAATGCAAGTTGTCTCTAATTTGAGAAATATCTTGCTAAAATCAATATCCAGATCATTATCTATTAATATACGTCATTAGGTAAATATATTGAATTGTGTAAGAAAAAAAGGACAAATTGCCGCCATAGAAAGGGGAAAATCAATTTACTGGAAAACTGCTTGTAAAATATCAAATAAAAATTGTGATTTATCATGTAACGAGTTAGTGCTATCACATAGTACCTCGGGTGGCGATGTTTACTATTTGTTTTCTATTTGCTGCCACCGCGAGGTCCTATCACAAAGTTCCCAAAATCCGTAACAAATGCAAATAATACAGGACCTTAATTACATGTAATGATCGTAATAAATATGATACTTACAGTAATTTTATTGTGTTTTGTAATCAATATATCCAAGTATTCTGAATATTTTGACAATAAGTGCCTTTTTAAACCACAACAGTACTTTCCGGAAATGTCAAATGGTAATTTTTGTAGGTTACGAAACTTTGGACGAAACGAACTTTTAAGTTGCTATTGCACAATTATGGCGTAAAGTTATGAAGTATTGTTTATGTAGATAAAAATGAATGTACATCAAACTTGCACCTCTCTTGGCATTTACATTTTGAAGCACATACTGAACAACATTTACAAGCAAAACATGGGCAGATTTGTAGGTCGCATCCTTCACATGAACTTGAAGAAGTTTGGGACATTGACATGTTTTCATCGCCAAGAGTTTTTAAAATTAATTTTCTAATACATGTTTTAGAGTCGTTTTTCACTACTGCTGCCACGTCTTTGTCCGTTGTTTTAAGCGCAAGGGTAAAACCGTCATATAGAATTAGGCTACATCCCTGTCTACCATCTCTCGCACAACGACCCGCTTCTTGCCAATATGACAGAATAGACTTTGGACAGCCGATGTGGACAACAAGCTGTGCATCTCGGATATCTATTCACATTCCTAAAGCAACGGTTGCAATAATACATCGAATTCGGTTACTTCCACTTTTAAATTCAGTTAGTATTCTCTCTTTGGAATCTTGGTGTGTACTTTTATGATACATTTCTACCAAAATATCATCAGCTTGTTTCTTTTTATCGAAGTATGCATCTGCACCGAGAGTCCTTAAAAGTTAAGGAAATTTCGGAGACAGTGTCAACAGTCTCTAGTTTTGACCCGGAAAAGCTGAGTTAGCTGAAGTCCGGAATTTTCATAGATCGACAGTATATGATGTTTTTTTTTCGATTTAATACCGTTCAAGCGTATGTGGTCAATAAGCCATCCCAGTGACATTTCATATTCAGAACTTTCTCTTTTTAAAATCTGAATGAATATGTTGGGCCTATCTGGTGATTTGTATACAATATCGGTATCTTCATCAGATAGACGAAGATGTGTCGTAATATCAGCTTTAACTTTTTTGGTTGATGTGCCAGTTAATGCCATGACTGAAGTCTGAAAAAAGCTGCGCAATTCCGATAATTGTTGATATTCTTGTCTGAAATTATCTTCCCACTCGATAAAAATATATCTAAATGAAATTAGTACCATGGTTGTTGATAAACGTCATCCCGACTACGAAATATTTTCAGCAGATGACAAAACTCTTGAAACAAAGGTTGAAATATTAAATAATGAATTTTCTAAATTAAATGCAGTAACTGATGGACCCAAGTTTTCTTTTGACTTATTAAAATGCAGCAGGGTTAGGACGGGTAGAAATAAGCGAAAATTAAAATCGATATATACATTTAACATGAAGGATCTCTACAATGACGGAATCCATCCAAATCCTCTTTTGGCTCATTTATGGCTTCGAAAAATACAGGAAATAGTTTTAGATAAATGCTTTTAAAATCTACAATATTTTGTTGCCTTTTTGAACAGAGACGTAGATAATTTTATTACGGTGAATGAGAATTGTTTCGCTCGCCGAATATTAGTATACATGTATGAGAAGTAAAGGATTGAAGTCAACGTAAAATGAAGAAAAAAAACAGTATTTTTATTGAATCGAACTCCCGGGTTTGATCGGAAGCTGGATTATATCGTATCAGACTAATGATTGCATATACTGTATATAATTATGAATCCCGGGTTATGAATACTTATACTCATACACATACGGTGAATGAGAATTGTCTCGCTCGCCGATGTTTATTAGTATACAAATACAACTCGAGACGTAAAGGACCGAAGTCAATGTCAATATTATTATTAATCAAACACTCGAATTAACTCTGAATAAATTATATTGTACATGTTAGAATGATGAGTGCATCCGGCACACTGTGAATGCATACTGACTTAAGTACGGTGAATGAGAATTGCCTCGCTCGCCGACAGTATACGTACTTTTAAAGACCACAAGTTAACAAAAATATATTAATGAATTCACATGTCGAACATAGACCTTTTACTATTAATTGGGATTAATAACCTTTCATCCCGTTAACTGTTCAATCGAAGACAACTGGAAATGGATATTTGTTGAACATTTATTCCTGAAGGAGTAAAATTTTACTCAGTAAGTTTGTATTACTTGTAGTTATGACAGAAAGGTAACATATTAAAACAAACTGAAAATTCTCATATATTTTAATAGTTCATTTAATGAAGTGAGCACCCACCTTTTTTTTTATTCCCTATGCATGAGATAGACACTGTCATCAAATTATTATTCATAATTCCAACATAATTCAATTAGGTTAAGTAGAAAGGATAGTTTTTAAAACTGTATACGCACAAAATAAAAGACAATAAAAATACTACAGAAATTCGCCGGTAAGTTCGTTTCCCCATAATTTCCGTAATTTGGAAAGAAAACTTTTTAAAAATGGCGGTCAGTTTACACTGCCCACATCGCCGAAATAAATTTGGATTTAGTGTGATTTTAGGATTGTTTCGATTGAAGCAAGTTATTTTTTAGTTTTTAAAATAGATATTTTATTGAAAAATCGTTTCCTATGGCTATGTAAATCTTTGGAAATGTCTGATTTCACCCGCACTGATAGCCGGCCGGAAAGTGCTAAAGCAAAATGGACAAACAGCATATGACTAAGCATTCCGCTTGAAATAAAAAATCCCAATGAAAACGTAAAATATGAATATGGAATGTGAAGTCATATGTTATAGGACTAGTAACGAGTATAGTCAATGTATTTCATAAGATGGATCACGTATTAAACTTAAAAAAAAACCCACTAAATTTAGTAATTAAGATTCAAGTTTATTGACTAACTAATTGAATATAACTATAGTTCAGCACATGGTTGAAGAACGAACCCTGGTGTGTGTTCAGACAGTCACTTCAGTTTTATATATATATATATATATATATAGATGTCGGATCGGAAACAAGTGTTAACAATTCTGTGCGAACAAACAAAAATGATAAATAAACGTCTAAAATGTTAGCTCAACGATATAAAAAAAAAGATGCTAAAATGTAACAAAAATAACTATAAGTCTACAAAAAGACTATAATTATAATTAAATCGACGGATATTTCGCTTGACCGACAAGCTTTATCAGCGTCTGTAATCTGATTTGAAAAATTGTCACGTGACCATCAGTTATCGTGACGTAAATTACTAAAATTCATAATCTTGAACTTTATACTTTATATTATTCAAGTATATATGTACACTAATTTATAAACAATATATATAAAACCAATATATAAAGTTAAATGGCTAAAGAGATTTTATTCCAGTTAATCGTGTAGGTATTATTCCAGTTAATAAATTAACAAAACATTTGCGGTTGATCATGAAGAGATGTTGTAAGGGTCCGTAATGTACTAGGAACGTCACATTCTCCCGTGTAACACCATATACCTCTAAGGGGACTTCAATAGATAAGATGTCTAGCTAATTATTATAAAAAAAATTAGCCGCTCGTCAAGCTCGTGCTTCCAGAAAATTATCACAATCATGCATCACAACTTGTTTTGGTCAGATTAAAAACATGAAGAATTGCCCTGGATATACAAAACAAAAAAATTGCAAATTAAAATCGAATTCAAATATATACCACTGAGTACAAATTGGGACATTTTTTCTTTCCAGGTGGAATTCCTACGCAATAAAACATAATTGCCCACCTATCATTCATAACACTAATATTACAATCGAAAGTTAACTTAATTAGATGATGTTGTGGAATTCCACTAAAATTGAATTTCTCCAAGCAGCAAGATGTGGCATACATATCGCTAAAACGCATTCTAATTAAGAAATAAATCATGGAAGCCAGAATGTATTTTGAGTTTTAACATGGGTTGGTGGATATTAGTATTTTATCCCGAGCCAGCAACCCATGTTAAAACCCAAAACACATTCTGGCTTCCATGAATTATTTCGATTCCGATATGTCTAAGAGTACAAATACGGTAGCATACCTTGATTGGAAGATGGTAATTTATATTTACGTTTGCGGAAGATGTCGCACACAATTTATGCTGCCAAATTCGAGCAGACGATAATTCATCAACATGTACATTTACGACGGGAACGTCAGTCACATGAACCGGCGCATGTGCTAATGAGATTATACCCAATCAATAAATCGCTCGTTTGTTTGCAAAGCGAAAGAAGGGCGTCATGCTAGAATTAAAATTAGATCTCCACACTTGCTCCCTATTTTCTATCGGTTGTTTTTAGTCGCCGCGTGAGTAGCGCGGCGACTAAAAACAACCGATAGAAAATAAGAAACAAGTGCGGAGGTCTAATTTTAATTAGATTGGTTAAAACGTATTTGCATAGTAAATTGGTAAAATCAACAAATACCATACTCTTGATGAGCTTCACAATACAATAGGGATTATAGATCATAACTCGATTTCGCATACTTTTTCCTGTAATCGTCCTACTTTCTTTTACTCATTCCTACTGATTCAATATATTGCAATTTTATTGTATCTACTCAAAAGGTTACCCATGATTTTTTATCACTGGGCAAATAGGAAATACACCTTAAGCGATCATCTAAAAAAAGTACTGTATGATGCCAGCATTGTCACCATCCTATCACATTTGCTTGATGATATACAATAAGAAACATATGTAGCTGCATGCTAACAAGGAAGCCACTGAGCCAAGGATTAAAAGTGGTTAGATTGAACTCATTACTAAGAAAGTGTTTCAGTCGTCACCATGAGCTGGTTAACCGTTGCGAAATATCTGTGTGGCAGTTCACTCATGGATGTTAGTGGGGTTCTTGTTGCTCGGTCTTTAGTTGTATGTGTATTGTTTTGTAGATCATTGTTTGTCTCTTTTCTTTCGGTAATTGTCTGTATTTCTTCTATTTTTACATTGCATTTCAAATATAATGCTTCAACAAGTCAATATGATTTGAAATATATATTTAGTGAACATTATGGAAACAACGTGGAAAATGCCTAGAGATGTTATTATTTTGGGCTACTCCATGTGCAAACTTATTAGAACAAATTAAAAATCTCTAAAGAAATACAAATTATTAAATCAACAAATCAAAAAGTTACATAAAGAAAATGCAAATGAACATTGGTTTCAGTTTTGTATCGAAAAGTCATTGGCGAGATAGTTCTTACCAAAACTGTTCTAACATAATGAAATATTGGCATAACACTATACCCACTTCAATGTTAAACACGGAAATATCAAATCTTGGTTATGATATCATTCTCGTAAGCTACTTTCCGTTCATATTATATAACATGAAGTCAATTAATCAATGGGGGAGGGGGGGGGGGGGGAGGTCTTATTAAGCAAGCATCTTTACTTTATTCACATTACGGATAGTGTTGGTTGTTCGTGATTACCGAACTTAAGAAATAATAAGATGTATTTTGCTGGTGTATATATGCAACTTTTAATTTATTTATTTGAATTGGGTTAAAGGGACATTTATTGTTTTATATGTATTTCCAAGTGTAAATAAATTAAATCTGTCACATCTTTCAATGATATACTACTATCCAGTACTTAAACATATCTCCCTGGCCTGTAGAC
Organism: Bathymodiolus septemdierum; assembly: GCA_963383655.1. Lineage (NCBI taxonomy): Eukaryota > Metazoa > Mollusca > Bivalvia > Mytilida > Modiolidae > Bathymodiolus > Bathymodiolus septemdierum. The sequence goes on from OY726520.1 coordinate 49,587,087, forward strand.
CATTCAGATAAATACACATAATCTCCCAATTTGAACTGAAGTAAATGATTTTTGTTATTTACCCGCTACATCATAGACGATAAGGCATTCTCAGAATTAGTGTTGCACTTCATTTAGAATAAGTTGAAGGTGTTCGATAAACTGGCGAACATATTCATGTCAATCTTTGTGACCAGTTGTCAAATCTATATGTCGAATGTGGTGCGACAATGGCGCTTTTGGACAGCTTCCGTATATCATCTCATATAGAGAATATTTTAAATTGTGTAATTGGTAGAAACTATAATAGTGGGAAGCATATCTTCCCAACATTTCTCCTTTTCTATTTATGTAGTCATTCGTTCAGCTAATGTTCTGCGGAATCTTTCACAGTGCGTATTTCTAGACAACGACAAACTGTGCATGAAAAAACAAGTGAGCAATGCAGGCTCATATGAGCCTCTAGTCCCCTCTGGCAATCCAAATCCCTCCTAATCCCCATCTAAGTGCCATATTGTTACCCAAATGATGCTACCTACATTTTTCCTCACATGAACTTAGCTGAAATATTGTTCAATTAACGTTGAGGATTGATTTGATTTTTGGTGTTTTAACGCCACTTTCAGCAATATTTCAACTATATCATGGCGACCAGTTTTAGTGGTGGATGGGTAAGCAACTGGTAAACTTTATCACTTGCGAGTCGAGTGCACCTTTTTTGCAATTTACAAGGCCGGACGCGAACCCACGCCGTATTGGTGATAGACTTGTATGAGTTGTTAGGTAATCCAAATACCTAACTCATTGAGCCACCCGGACCCCCAATTAACGTTAAAAGAACAAGATATGATTATAATCTAAAGATTATGAAGTCTCCCAAACCGGCCACTGACAACCGGCTTAAAAAATAAATTAAAAGCTACCTTTGAAATCGAACAATGTTGAATTTTTACGGTATTGTGGCGGTCATTTTGAAAATGGCGACCGGTAGAAATTTTTCGATGTCAGGAATCAATTCGGCACATCATAATCTACCCACATATGAAATGTCGTTGACATCGGACAATGTTGAATTTGTGCAGTATTGTGGTGGCCCTTTTGAAAATGGCAACCGGTAGAAATTTTTCGATGTCAGGAATCAATTCGGGACATCATAATCTACCCACATATGAAATGGCGTTGAAATCGGACAATGTTGAATTTGTGCGGTATTGTGGCGGCCATTTTGAAAATGGCGACCAGTAGAAATTTGTCAATGTCGGGAATCAATTCGGGATATCATTATCTACCCACATATCAAATGTTGATGATATCGGACAATGTTGAATTTTTGCGGTATTGTGGCGGCCATTTTGAAAATGGCGACCGGTAGAAATTGTTCAATATCGGGAATCAATTCGGGACATCATTATCTACCCACATATACAATGTTGAATTTATACCGCCCATTTTTTATGCCGTGTTTTGGCAGTTATTTTGAAAATGGCAGACATCTCGAAAATTTTCAAAACGCAGGACTGCTCCTCTAATGGTAACCTATCACTATGTCAAATTTTATGTCTCTATCATTATCCATTTAGAAGTTATCAACATTAATGTACGAAATTTCAATTTTTCCATAGGATTCTATAGTAACCCTCGCCCTCTTTGAACCCCTCAAAATATGACTTTGACCCCCTTTACCACAAAGCTGAAAACTTTAGGATCAACTAGAAACATATATCTATAACTACACTAAGTTTCATGAAATTCTGTCCTGTAGTTCCTGAGATCTGCCGTGGACAATTTCATGTGCCATGGAAAGAAAGACAGGAGGAGAATAATATTAATAATAATAATAATAATAAGAAGAAGAAGAAGAAGAAACGGAGCAAAAACAATAAGTCTCCAAACGTTGTTTGGGAGACTTAATAATCAATCAATCAATACAGATCAGTAAAGAGCTCGTATTATTATTTTTTTTTAGATAAAAAGAATGATTAATAAATTGTCAGCGACCAACTGACTTTTGTTTCGTGCACATAGTAATTAACACAGGGATCATTTCAATCATTAGCTCTTTTCTTCTAAATATTCTTATGTATAAGTAACATATTAAGACAAACCTGCATGCATATGAACTTTCGTAAATCATTTCAGTGGTTTATACATAGTGTATTTTTTTTTATTCTGGAGCTCTTACTTAGGCTCGGCCACACACTACATCCTATACACAGTTGGATTCCAGTGTACAATCAAATATTGTTACATGACATTTAACTAAAGCTGACAAGAATTGTCTCTATTGCGTTGTTGCAGTATTTGGAATATACATGTAGTCGAAAGCCAATTTCTACCGGATAACGCACATACAGTTTGCTTGAACAAAACTAGCTACCTACAACTTTTATATAGTAGCAATGTGATTCTTGATTTCAGTCTTTGTTCAGCGCAATACAATGTAAAACGTTGAATTATAATACTACTTACCAACAATTATATTGTTAATGTTTTAAGTACTACATGTACTAATATAGAACTGGAATATGCAATATCTCACTAACATGGTGTAGTGTAATATCTAAATATAGGTTACCCCGGGGTGAATTCCCTAAGAAACCGATAATACATACATATATTGTCTTGTTATATCAATTTTCTTCATTATCCGATCATGGAGCCTTCTGATTACATTCCCACGTATTTTACTTTTCTACATAAAACCTGAAAGGAAAATGCTACCAAAAGTAAATGTTATGTCCTAAGTAATGTAGTTAATGTTCAAACTTAGAATCACCTCTCTCATTTAGGGGTAATCACGGTCGATTTTGGCAGCCATGATATTGTTTTAATTATTTAGGCTTCAGATCTTTTCACATTAAACGTGTATGGAAAGGTTTATTATAGAAAAACGTTATGCATAAGAGATCATATTGATATGTGTTTATTTTCACACTTATTTACCCTCGGTATACATTCCTTTTGGAAGCTTGAAAGCATAATGTTTAATTGTACAGTGCCAATGTTATTATATTATTATATTGTATATGTAATATTTATATGATTTTGTTTTGTATGTTTGCATCAGATCTAAATAATAAACTGAACAACTCGGTGAATTAAACGTCTGTATATATGTCACAGAATCTAATCATATTCAGAATATAAGCTAATTAGTCAGTCGTCAATCTCTTGTTCTTGAAGAGTATCTTTGTGGGGAATACAGTATACGATAGAGGCAGTAACTGATAATTTAAAAATTAAATTACAAATTCATAGAATGGGTGAATAATTGAATCTTTTTCTTATTTGGTTTTCCGTGGTGATCATTTTGAAATATGAACACGACCGTACAGCTACAGCACATATGGATCACATAGATTATCCGTCCGTTATCATACTTAGTTGGGTATGAAACATTAACATGTATCTCACTGGTTATATTACCGTAGGTGTACATTGTAATCTTATTTGTTATATTGTGTAAATTATATCACGTTTTCTAAGAATGTGTCTGTAAATTAAATGGTCCAGCATATATTTTTGTTGCTTAAGAAATAAATCATGGAAGCCAGAATGTGTTGGGAGTTTTAACATGGATTGGCAGATATTAGTATTTTATCCCGAGCCAGAAGAGAGGGATAAAATATACTAATATCCGCCAATCCATGTTAAAACTCAAAACACATTCTGGCTTCCATGATTTATTTCGATTCGGATATGTCTAAGAGTACAAATACGGTTGTATACTTTGATTGGAAGACGGTAATTTATACATACGCTTGCGGAAAATGTCGCACACAATTTATGTAGCTCGAATAATACTGCGCCCTCTATTGACACTATTCGGGTCACAATTTATGCTGCCAATGGAAACGTCAGTCACATTCATCGGCGCATGCGCTAATGAGATAATGCGAAGAAATAATTTTTTTTTTTTTTTTAAAAAGGGAAAGAGTGAGGTCATGTTAGAATTTATGATATTCAGCATTTTTGTTACCAGCACAAATAAGATCTTTTAAGACATATTCATAATTGACATGTACATCCAATGATTGTACATTTAATATAGATACCAGTGTATTAACATGTTGATACTATCTCGTCCTTATTAACGAGGACATGTTGGAACATCATATGGTCATTACAGTATTCAACTTCTGCAGTGATGGTCCTGCTAACATTGTCGGAAAACTAAATGTGAATAACAAAATCGAAATACAGAGGCAAACCAACCCCAAAACTTTTAAACTACAAAATGTATATAGCACTCGAAAATTCAAAGAGGAAAAGTACATGACGTTTTATTGGATATTAGTCTGGTCATTCATGTACCAGTAACTTGTCAGATCAGACAACAACACAGAAGATATGCACCCACAAGGGAATGGTTTTTTTTCATCTTGGTAGATAATATTATAGAAAATAAAATTCAACCATCTAATACGTTCAAGGCACCTTTTTATTTGAAACTACAACAATGTACTTAATGTTGTTAATCCATTTAAAATATGTAAAATTTTAATATCATTCCACACAAACACAAAACAAAACATACTAGTAATACGTATACGAGTGTCATCAGTAAAAACAGTCAGATGAATGTTTTGTCCAATTTGATGTACCATGTTAACACATCGGATTTGTTTTTCTTTTTTTTCAAACACATCGTATTTCTTTACAACACGTTAGATATAAACAAGTTGTTTGATTGAATGAGTGTTAATTTAAACATATTTTATTGTCTAAATAATGACAAAAGGATCAGACACAAGTTTTTCAACTTAGTATTGTCTTCTCCATATACATACAATATACAATATACAATATGATAAGCATTATTATTACATTATTTCTCTAAAATTTTCGCATGAAGACATGAAACAAAAAATGTAGCAATAAAGCAGAATGCAACAATGGAATACCATTAAATGTAACCAATCAAACAGACCCGAGTATAAAAAAGAAAACTGGGACATAGACCTATAGCACGTGTTGTTAAGTTATTGGATTGATAATACATTATTTCTCCAAATGTAAGTACTTTTAGTTCACTTTGTGTATTATAATATGGTATTAAAGATGGGTTATCCATTGTCGCATACTGTTGTAAACAAAAAGAAAAAAAAAGAAAGGAAAAGAAAAAAAAGAACAATAGAAATAAACTTTCGAGGTCAGTCGCGAACGGTAAACAATATAAACATCAGCACACATTCTCATACAGTAGTCAATTTATTGTGAAACGACCTGTGTTTTGAATGAATTTTTGAACTTGTAAGAAAATTTTTGTATTTTTTTCGTCGTTGAGAATTTCATTGCCAGATAATAAAGTAAGCTCATCGATTGGTAAATCATTACTAATTTCTCGAATTCCTATAAGAAAAATATTTCTTTGTACAATATAATGTTTACAATGTAATAAAAAATGTTTAGCAGTTTCATCCGATTTTCCACATAAACATAATGCATTCGGAATCAAATTAGCACGATATAAATCACTATTTAATGCACTACATCTATTTCTTAACCTACTTTGCAAAACATTCAAGTACCTGTCACCTGACGAAAAGTAACATGGTATTTTCTTATTTCTAAAATATTTAAATTGGAGCCTTTTTTTGAATGAGTGTTGCTTAGCGTTAGGTAAGTAGAATTGCGACTTTGCTACCATTCAGGTGAAACATGTGTCAGTGGGGTGGTCCTGTTGTCGGCTGTTTAAATTGCAACATTGACAAGGTGAGTTGATGTATAGGATCGTAAAAGTTTGCCTTGTAAAGGACCAGATCGACCACTAATCGTAATTCATGTCCAAGGATAGTTATTTTTTCTCTACTAATTAATATAGTCACTATATAAATGGTTCTCGCCCTGACATACAAGTTCCTAATACATGTTAAGCATGACTAGTATTTATTTCAAACCATGTAATTTTGGATATGTTCGGATCTTTTTAAATTGTTTAGAATTGTGTTACATTTTATAACGTACATTTGAATAGACACGATTTAATTAACTCCGACTGCAGAAGATTATAGAATGCGTCTATATAAAACTTAAAGGAACTTGCAGATACGAAAACTCCCCCAATATCTGGAAATACTACTCAGTATTCATATATTGTTGATATTCAAAATGCAATAAGACGCCAATATGTCAGTACGCTTTGTATTTATTTTAGATATGAAAAATATTACTGAACAAACATATACATCTTGATGTTAGATTGAATTTAGTTAAAATCCTAGAAAACATAGATATCTGGAACCTCTTAATTTATCATATCTCAAACTTATTGAGAGGATCTGAAAGTGAGTGTCAAGCTTGTAAGTCGAATAGAAAGTGGGGATCAAGCATTGTCAGTGGACGGGAAAGTCGGGTGGGGCAAAGTTTCAATACGGAAAAACATATGAAAAGAAAAAAAAAGTCACTTCAAACAATTTTTGGCTTCCATGCTAAGAATGCGGCGTATTCTACATTTTGGTGGAACAAAAAGTGGGGGGATCAAAAACATGGTTTTGCTACCCCGTCGTTCAAAGAGTGGTGGGGCATATGCCACCATGGCCCGGGCTCGTACACACCTACATATTGAAATGGAGATGTATCTTCTATGAGGCATACACACTACCAATGAACTTAAACAAATAGGAATGTTTTACATGCCAGCAACCACATTCGTTAATCTCATTAAACCAAGGAAGACATTGATCTTGTTTTTCCATCAGAAGTCCATTTACGTATATTATTTTGGGTCATCAAATCTGTCTATGTCAGAATACACGAGGGGCTTATTTGTTGATTGTTGCCATTAAAGATGTTATTCCATGGACAAAATCGAACATCAGATTTTGATAAGTAGCTTGATGATAATGCACAACAGATTAACCAAGACATCTGTATGTAGGGTTTACAAATGGCTGGATGAAAAGGCACGAAGCGAATTACTGTGTGTATATTATATATAGACACTAAGCAATTAGTATTGAGGAGCATACTCCAATAAGTAAGTGTACAGTCGTATTGCGCTTTGGTTCTGTCAGTATATCTGAAATAAGTTGATTACCTGAGCTTATCATTCGACATAGATCTAGAACGTAGGCAGTAGAAATTAATCGTTTAATGCCTCACATGGATTCAACAATTCCTAATAGTCAGATTATTGTAAAATCTTTTAATTTCAGCTAGGTATGACATTTGTTTTCTATATTTAATTTTGTTTGAAGCCAATTCAACTTCTGCATGTAGAAGCAATGATTCTTGATGTTCTTTTTTTCTGTATTTGCTCAAGTTTGATATTTAAATGGGAATTCTTCAAAAGTTGCCATGTCTGCTTATTAGTTTATTTCCTTGTGAACATTCGCATATCGTTACGGCAATTTGATCGGGTTAGTTTTTGAAGGAGATATCGTCCCTTTTTGACTTCTATCAAAAGGAATTGGAGGATTTGTGTAGAGAATATCTTTTAATCTGCATGCCTGTTCTATAATTATATTATCACTTTCGCTTTCTTCAAAATATAGAAACATTTTTACACAACATTCCTTAATCAAGTAGTGAAGCTGACTACATTTCGACAGTTGTATTCTATATATCCGATGTAAGTAAAATCACATGTTAATTTACAAATGTTTATATAACATAAATTGCAGAAATAATTTGCGGCGGAACATATTCTTTGGCTTTTTCATCACTTTCAACCGATGGGTACTTCAATTGATAAATAAAATCAAATGGCGAACTCATGCATTACGTACTATATACAAGTGACAATTTAAAGATGTTCTGATGGCTATGTAAACTTACCTTTTATGTGAAGCGACAATGGCTTAAAATTGGGCATTATCGTTTCGTATGGTCGACTCGCTGTCGTCGTTATGTGATTAAAGAAATCCACCTGTGGAGTGTTCAGAAACAGGAATTTTACACACAAAATAGAATAGAGATGCGCACCCTAGAAAAAACTTCACACCCGCTGATATGACATGTTCAAATCTAAAACTGGAGACCGAGGACTATGTCTATTTTCGTTGTACATGTATATCCAATGCACTCATAGAAATACATTGTACAAGGGAAATTAAAGTTCAATGATTTACTAGTTAAACGGGCGATTACAATACTCTTACTCCGATTGACAAAACACAGGAGCATACATAAGAAATAAATATTGTATTTGAAGAGGTGCTGGCGTCAATTGGCCGACGCGTTGAGGTATGAACCTCATCCCATTCTTCCATTGTTTCTGATATGTTTGCAATTTGAAAAAAAAAATAGAATCTTACCCGGTATTTATAAATGAGATTCTTTGATTGTCAGATAATAATCAAACGGTTGCGCCCCATTCAAGGTGTGCCTATACCTTCTCCAGTGTCATTCATCAAAATTGACTGAAAATATTGATAAGTTTCTTTATTAATGCAAGACAAGCCCATATGAGACATGACCATGCAAACATATGTACAATAAACAATACACAAATATACTAGAAAACACTTAATTTCTATTTGTATCTCTTCTCCGTTTTATTTTCAGATAAATAATCTTATATGAATATCCGTCATTAGGGAAATCTCTCCTTTCTGTGTTGCAGAGTTGATATCCTGTACTCTAAGGGATGTGATATAGCTATGTCAATATACTTAGTAAAATAGGATTGACTGATTAATTGATTTTTGGTGTTTAACGCCACTTTCATCAATATTTCAGCTATATCATGGCGACTAGTTTTAGTGATGGAAGAAGCCGGGAGTACCCGGAGAGACCAACGACCATGGGCAAGCAACTGGTAAACTATCACTTGTGGCTGCATGTCGAATGGACCCTTATTATAATTTATAAACCCACGCCGTATTGGTGATAGGCTTGTATGAGTTGGTAGGTAATCCAACTACCTAACTAAATAGGAAGATTATATCTTGACACATAATTAAGTCTCAGATAGCATCATCATTCTATAGTCAATAGCTTAATGCATGGCACCTTCTCGTGTGTAATACTGATGATGCACGTGGATAATATGTATCTTATGTTATCCTCAATATGTTGTATATTTGATTGTTATCTGAAATATGTTGTGCTTAAATAAATACAGTAGATATTACTTACACTACTCTAATTGTTACTTTCTAATGTTTACTAACACTAACCTGCAGGTGTGCTCTTTTTTCATAGAGATTTGTTTTATTTCATTACTCACATGTTACAAAAAGGTTAATAAAAGTGCTAAATGTGGCTCATATGTACGCGGGAAAGGTGGTTGGTTCTCTCATGTAGTTCATCTACATGTCTTATTTAGATTAACTCAAGTTTGACAAGTATCATGTTAATAAATACTTCATTACTCTCTCTCTCTCTCTCTCTCTCTCTGTTAATTATTACTCCTGTAATGAACTCTGGAGTATTTTGTAATTCTTTGTTTGAGTCACGTCACTATTGCATTTGTAGGTTACCTTATCTAAGATCGTTGAATAAATACAACAAAAGAGAGAAATGTTTAATTAGATAAATCTTCGGTTTCGTAACAAAATCATGATAAGAGAGGGTATTAATTCATTAGTCATGCCTGCCTGTTTGCATTACATATCTATTAAGGGCATTAGGTAATGTATATACAGGAACTATATGACGGGTTATAGTAATATAAATGTTATATTCATACGTTTGAAAATACATCGTATATTACTTATATAACACAAACTGTTGCAAAATAGAACCTCAGATTGATGAGATCACATATATTAATGTGTGGTTAAAGAAATTTAACAGAAGCCATGTAAAACTGGTGGTTAGTTTAAGCTATATCACTATCGGTGTTGACAATATCTGTATGAAGACTCATAAAATTCCGCGAGGGATCGGCGAGTTGTTTTCTTTTGATCTGGAATTCTTTACAATATGATCTTGTTTATAGTTTGACGTCAATGTGTCAATGTGGCTTCACGTTATAACATAACTGATGTTTACATGGCTTGTTTTAATTTAAAGTACAAAGCAAAAGGTCAAATTACAAATGTATACGACTGAGACGCAATGGTGTCTCTTTCTTAATGGAATTCTAAAACATACTTAATATAGATTCCGTATGTCATCAATTATTGGAAACGACCACAAAGTTGCTCACGGTAATAAAGACCTTGCACCTTAATGCAGGTCTGCATGATTATCTCTCATCAAAAAGGGATATTTCCATGCATGTTTATAGGATTATTTAGACGTTATGATAAAAACTTCAAGCCTGACACATTTCAACTTGCAAAAGTATTGAAGAATCTTATTTGAAAAGACTATGATTTGACATCTTTAATTGCCTGTTTCATCAATGTTTCCATGCTTAATAAAGATAATCTGTTAAAAGAACTAGTATATCCACCAGTAATTAAATCAGTTCATTTCGTTTCACATTATATTACTACGGAATTGTAACAAGAGTAACACGACGGGTGCCACATGTGGAGCAGGAACTGCTTACCTTTCTTAAACCCATGTTTTAGTGGGGTTGGTGTTGCTCGATATTTAGTTTTCCACGTTTTGTAGAGCAGCGTTTGTCCTTTTGTCCTATTTCTTTTGGTCATTGTTTACTTCGGTTTCATTGATTTACGGTTTCTGATTACACCATTGGTGTCATCAAGCTTATTTTACAAAGTTAATCTCAGCTAATGTTTGACTTATTTATTCTGTTCTCCCTTGATAACCATTATATTCTTTTGGATAGTTATGACTATTTGAGGCATGTTTAAAATCTGTAAGACGTACCAGTCCTGATTTATTGTCCTACGAAAAATGAACAGATTCTACCTTCTTAGCTATTGATAAGTTAACACAACACAACGGGTGCCACACGTGGAGCAGGAACTGCTTATCCTTTCGGAACACCTGAGTTCACCCCCGATTTGTAGTGGGGTTCGTCTTGCTCCATCTTTAGTTTTCTGTGTAATGTTTTGTAGATCGTTATTTTTCTGTTTGTCCTTTTTGATTTGGCCATTGTATTGTCTGTCTTTCTTCGATTTACGGATTCTACTTACCCCTTCAACCCTTTCTTCACTATGCACGTTCACTGACCCAACAGTTTTACTGTCCAAGTTTAAGTTGTCATTCATTGTGGTGATGGGGTCTTTTTGGTTGACGTGAATGTGTACTCTTTTATTTATTTATTTTGTTTTTTTTGTTTATTTTATTTGTTTCTATCTGTACTGGCCTTACGGATCCAATTATAAAGAGGGGCAGATTTGGGATCCCTTTAACTTATTTAGCTCTGCTACATTTGTGTTTGTACAGAGCCATGACTTGACGTAAGAGTGTTTTTGACATTTACTTCACTGAATTTGGTACTGCTTTGACAACTATTTTACCTATCTTGTTCCAGTATTGTTATAGTGACAGCCGGAACCTTTGAGCCGTAATGAAAGCGGGAGATTTGGCGCTTTAAAATCTGATTCAACCCACCATTTCTTTAGAAATGCCTGGGCCAAGTCAGGGTCATTACGGTTTTCACAGTTTTCTGGTTGTTGACTGATTTTGTCTGTTTATATACTTATGAGTTTTGACTTTCCCTTTGTAAGATTGTTCGGAGTTCGGTACTTTTGTTATTACCCTTATTTGGATTTACAACGCTATATTTGTCTTTTTAAACGATTTAAGATGAGAATGTTTTTTTTAGCGTTAATATTGTTGACCATCATTATTTTAACTTTCTTTTTATGATGCTACTCTGTGATTGGGAGGTCAAACAAAACGGAGTATGTCAAAAATATATAATTTATACAATACCGAACAATAATGTGGCAACGAACGTGCATTCGCGATAAAGGAAAACGAAGAGCATATTACAACACACCAAAAAGATGAAGAAAAGAATTGTTGTAGCATGATATATTATCTGTCTGAACTACAGACAAGTGAATTTATTCTCAAAAAGTGTAATGTTCTTTGATTTATCAAATGTTTCTAACACTTATTACGTTAAGAGGTAAACACTGTAGACACATTAATTTGATGTTAAGTATTCGATAAATTATGCGGAGTAGACATTCGTCCTGTCATTGTATTGCGCACATTGTTAGAGATCATCGCCAGATTTATCACATTGGGGAGATCAAAAGAACGACAAATGATGCTCTGATGATCCATCAGATTCTTTATTCCAATGCCCGTATTTAAGTTGTGGATAAATCACAGTGGTTTAATTTCATGAGACAAAAGTTGGAGTGGCAACCCCCTCCTCAGTCGCACATATTCGGTGCTCCACTTTAAACAAGACAATAGACCCGCATGCCGAGGACGATGATGAAAACGTAGATATCTAATTTCCTGCCTTTGACACGTATCTGGAATAATCTTTTGTAAGAAACAGTCAAATTCAAAACATTGGACCCGCCCTTCTCCAAAAACAAAGTCTGTCGGATTAAGAAAACCTAGACCATATTAAATTGCATAGGATGTAAAAGATCCATTGTCAATTGTGAAATGAATGTTCCATAGCGAACGACCCGTCCGTGATGAAGACCGTATAATTGTTTGTATCGAGTAACTTCAACTTAGGAACATCGTAGCCTTGTAATTCTGAACTTTTGATACGTTCAGAAAAATCTAAGATAGGCATGTTCCTCCTTCAATGTCAAATCAGTGTAAATGTTGACAAGGCATAGAGTACATTAAACTATATAGATTGTGTTAATCCTAAGTGATTCAAAGTGAAAAGAAGATATTTTGTGGTTATTCTTAATAGCAATAAAGTTCGAAATAGTCATTTTTATATACTTATTGATTTTTAATATTACATGCTTTGAATGAAATTGTCTATGTCATTTTTTTTTACACATTTTGTCATCAAATGATGATATAAATAATTACCTTCTTAGTTATAATCGAAACTGTCTTAGCGGTGTGGGTTAATATGGTAAGGGAAATAAGTGATGTTCCTTGCACAATTTTATCAACTTGTAGAGTTGCCTCCCGTTGACTAAGCATTCCTAGTATTATTTTGGCGGTCTTGAAAGGTACAAGTGTCTAGTCGTGCACTAATTAAACCCTGCAAAGAAAAATAACATAATGATATATACCGTAAGCATACGTTAGCATGAAAACATCTCTCTTTCCCTCACTAAATGACATCTTGTTTTTCCTTTCTTTCTTTGTATTGTTGTATGTCCTTCTTTTGTTTACTCTTCTTCTTTGGTGTCTACGATTGTTTTTCTAAATACTAACTGTCTTATCTCTCTTGTATTATATATATATATAATATATGTAAGCAATCCTCTACCGGACTCGTTTTGATTGAAATGATCCATCTGAGATCTATGATATTTTTGGATATAAATATCGTTCATACACACTTGCAAGAAGAAAATACCAAAGGGGTAATCAGAATCCGTAAAAGAAAAAGATCAAAATAAACAAACAACGATCTACAAAACATTACACAGAAAACTAACGATGGAGCAACGCGTACCTCACTAATACCGAGGGTGAACTCAGGTGCTACGGAAGGGTAGGCAGTTCCTACCCCTCTAGTGGCACTCGTCGTGTTACTCTTGTTACAAATCTGGTGAAGGTCTTTAACCAACAGATTCTACCTACCTAACTAGTAGCCAGCTAACTACGAGCATTCAGTAACCCTGTTTTTGTACTGTCCATGTTAATGTTGTCATTCATTGACCCTGCTATTGTATTGTCCATGTTTATGTTGTCATTCATTGACCCTTCTATTGTATTGTCCATGTTTATGTTGTCATTCATTGACCCTTCTATTGTATTGTCTATGTTAATGTTGTCATTCATTGACCCTGCTATTGTATTGTCCATGTTTATGTTGTCATTCATTGACCCTTCTATTGTATTGTCCATGTTAATGTTGTCATTCATTGACCCTGCTATTGTATTGTCCATGTTAATGTTGTCATTCATTGACCCTGCTATTGTATTGTTCATGTTTATGTTGTCATTCATTGACCCTTCTATTGTATTGTCCATGTTAATGTTGTCATTCATTGACCCTGCTATTGTATTGTCCATGTTTATGTTGTCATTCATTGACCCTTCTATTGTATTGTCCATGTTAATGTTGTCATTCATTGACCCTGCTATTGTATTGTCCATGTTTATGTTGTCATTCATTGACCCTTCTATTGTATTGTCCATGTTAATGTTGTCATTCATTGACCCTTCTATTGTATTGTCCATGTTAATGTTGTCATTCATTGACCCTTCTATTGTATTGTCCATGTTAATGTTGTCATTCATTGATCCTGCTATTGTACTGTCCATGTTAATGTTGTCATTCATTGACCCTTCTATTGTATTGTCCATGTTAATGTTGTCATTCATTGACCCTGCTATTGTATTGTCCATGTTAATGTTGTCATTCATTGACCCTTCTATTGTATTGTCCATGTTAATGTTGTCATTCATTGACCCTGCTATTGTATTGTCCATGTTTATGTTGTCATTCATTGACCCTGCTATTGTATTGTCCATGTTAATGTTGTCATTCATTGACCCTGCTATTGTATTGTCCATGTTAATGTTGTCATTCATTGACCCTTCTATTGTATTGTCCATGTTAATGTTGTCATTCATTGACCCTGCTATTGTATTGTCCATGTTTATGTTGTCATTCATTGACCCTTCTATTGTATTGTCCATGTTAATGTTGTCATTCATTGACCCTTCTATTGTATTGTCCATGTTAATGTTGTCATTCATTGACCCTTCTATTGTATTGTCCATGTTTATGTTGTCATTCATTGACCCTTCTATTGTATTGTCCATGTTAATGTTGTCATTCATTGACCCTTCTATTGTATTGTCCATGTTAATGTTGTCATTCATTGATCCTGCTATTGTACTGTCCATGTTAATGTTGTCATTCATTGACCCTGCTATTGTATTGTCCATGTTAATGTTGTCATTCATTGATCCTGCTATTGTATTGTCCATGTTAATGTTGTCATGCATTGACCCTTCTATTGTATTGTCCATGTTAATGTTGTCATTCATTGATCCTGCTATTGTATTGTCCATGTTAATGTTGTCATTCATTGACCCTTCTATTGTATTGTCCATGTTTATGTTGTCATTCATTGACCCTTCTATTGTATTGTCCATGTTAATGTTGTCATTCATTGACCCTTCTATTGTATTGTCCATGTTAATGTTGTCATTCATTGACCCTTCTATTGTATTGTCCATGTTAATGTTGTCATTCATTGACCCTTCTATTGTATTGTCCATGTTTATGTTGTCATTCATTGACCCTGCTATTGTATTGTCCATGTTAATGTTGTCATTCATTGACCCTTCTATTGTATTGTCCATGTTTATGTTGTCATTCATTGACCCTTCTATTGTATTGTCCATGTTAATGTTGTCATTCATTGACCCTTCTATTGTATTGTCCATGTTAATGTTGTCATTCATTGATCCTGCTATTGTACTGTCCATGTTAATGTTGTCATTCATTGACCCTTCTATTGTATTGTCCATGTTAATGTTGTCATTCATTGATCCTGCTATTGTATTGTCCATGTTAATGTTGTCATTCATTGACCCTTCTATTGTATTGTCCATGTTAATGTTGTCATTCATTGATCCTGCTATTGTATTGTCCATGTTAATGTTGTCATTCATTGACCCTTCTATTGTATTGTCCATGTTTATGTTGTCATTCATTGACCCTTCTATTGTATTGTCCATGTTAATGTTGTCATTCATTGACCCTTCTATTGTATTGTCCATGTTAATGTTGTCATTCATTGACCCTTCTATTGTATTGTCCATGTTAATGTTGTCATTCATTGACCCTGCTATTGTATTGTCCATGTTTATGTTGCCATTCATTGACCCTGCTATTGTATTGTCCATGTTAATGTTGTCATTCATTGACCCTTCTATTGTATTGTCCATGTTAATGTTGTCATTCATTGACCCTTCTATTGTATTGTCCATGTTAATGTTGTCATTCATTGACCCTGCTATTGTATTGTCCATGTTAATGTTGTCATTCATTGACCCTTCTATTGTATTGTCCATGTTAATGTTGTCATTCATTGACCCTTCTATTGTATTGTCCATGTTAATGTTGTCATTCATTGACCCTTCTATTGTATTGTCCATGTTAATGTTGTCATTCATTGACCCTTCTATTGTATTGTCCATGTTAATGTTGTCATTCATGTTTGTGATAGTATGTAGTCATTTTGAGTGGAAGCGAATCTGTGTATGGTTTTATTGTTTGTTTATATATGTATTGCCATTGGAGATCCAGTTATCAAGAGAGGAGTGTAGGAATCCCATCAACCGGTTAAACCCGCCACATGTTTTTGATATGTCCCGAACCAGAACCCTGGATTTCCAACGTCATATGTCATGGTATTTTTCGTGTTCGTGAGTTCAGCTAAGATGAGAGGTGATTGTGCATTTTGTTCATATTGGTGGAATAGATAACCATCACTGTTTAAACTTTCTTTTTATAATCATGATTGTACTAAACATTGTGCATAGTATATCTCAACAATCTAATTAAAATTCTAGCATGACGTACTTCTTTCGCTTTGTAAGCAAACGAGCGATTTATCAATTGGGTATAATCTCATTAGCACATGCGCCGGTGCATGTGACTGACTTTCCCATTGTAAATGTAGATGTTGATGAATTATCGTCTGCTCGAATTTGGCAGCATAAATTGTGTGCGACATTTTCCGCAAACGTAAATATAAATTACCGTCTTCCATTCAAAGAATACTACCGTATTTGTACTCTTAGACATATCAGAATCGAAATAAATCATGGAAGCCAGAATGTGTTTTGAGTTTTAACATGGGTTGGCGGATATTAGTAAATTTTATCCCTCGTCTCTGGCTCGGGATAAAATACTAATATTCGCCAACCCATGTTAAAACTCAAAGCACATTCTGGCTTCCGTGATTCATTTCCTAATTGAATGCTTTGCGTGGACAAAAGTATTGGAACGATAATGGCGTCGTGATGTATTGCGTGACGGTATGTGCTTTTTGACAATGAATTTCCGCGTGTTCATACATAGTCTTCCATGTGGCTTTTATGATTAAACTACACCTGGAAATGTCGTAATGACATCAGTAGTTTATTATGTCTCTGAACCGAAAATCGTAAATAAACAGCAGTAAGTAAAATGTCGGGAAGATCAACAGATTTGTCAGTAGGCAAGAGAGATTGTAGAATTAATTAAATTAGGCCAGTCATATGAACAAGTCGCAAGTATGAGGAAAATACCGAAAATTATCGTGTACAACGTTTTTAAAAGGTATAATTCACGGGGTAGTACAGAAAATGCCAAAAAATCGGGAAGAAGAAAAAGTTTGAACGATCGCCATGTCCTAATAATTATCCGAATTTTTAGGGCAGACAGGAAAGCCTCATTATCTGACATTACAAACAGATTTAACGATTCTGAATATATAAATGTGTGTAAGAAAACAATGTGGAGGTTTATTCGAAGTAATGGGTATCGTCGGTGTGCATGCAGGAAGAAAATACGAATTCGGTAGGTAAACAAGTCACGTGGTGCAAGGAAAAACGACGGTGGCCATTTGATGATTGGAAAAAAGTTATTTAATTCGGACGAGAGCCAGATTGTGATTGGAAATGACAATCGAGTCTATATTTGGAAAAAAAGCGATGACACATTCCGACCTGAATGTATTTGTCCCGGTGTAAACAGAAAAATCAGTGTCATCATTTGGGGTTCCATTACATACAATGGTGTCGGTACTAAAGTGACAAAAGTTGATGAAACAATAAATACAGCGAAATAAGTTAAATTCTTGGACAGTTGCTTGTGGCCAGTCATTGCTATGCACTTCCCAGATGATAATTATTGTTTTCAGGATGACAATGCTCCTGTTCATAGAGCTCGCCTAACAAACACATTCATGGAAGAAAATGAAATCAAAACCATGGAATGGCCGGATTTGAACATCATTGAAAATGTATGGTTGAAAATGAAAATTGAGTTGCAGAAAATTTCTGAAACAGTAGATTCTAGGGATCAACTTTATGACACAATTTGCCAAATATGGGCCGATATTTCAATATATTACATAATAAATTTGTACTCGTCAATTCCAAAGCGTATCCGCAAAATTCAGACAGCTCGAGGTTACATCCTAAATATCAAGGTAAGATAATCCACAGTGTATATTGTTTGCATGTTGAGGTTGCATGAGTCTCGAAGTTGATATTAAGAAATTCTTATTTCCTGTTTAAGCCATATGAAATGTGGATCCCGATAAATTCGTGAGACGTTTATTTGAAGGTGATGAACCGTAATGCCATTATTGTTCCAATACATTTGTCCATGCACTGTATGATGTGTTTAAAGAAACGTTATATTCTAACAAAGGACACTTGATGATAGGGAAACAATATTTTATGGTAAACACTTGTGTTAAATTTACCTTGAGATAGGGATATGTCTAAATCCTTTCAATGTTAGTCTTATTCGACGTAAGTTGCGTGGGATACATTTATTTTAGTGAGTGAGTGAGTGATTGATTGTTGTGTGCTTAGCATAGAAGAAGATTAGTATTATTTGCATTATATATCGTCTTAGTATCTGCAATTTTTGTTCAATAAAGTAATCAGTGGGCGTTTATAACGATCATTTTGGAGTTTAGCTATAAATTGAGATTGATAACAATATAAAAACAAAATGTTATATACCTAAAAATAATAGCATCAATCATGTCCTCACAAGTGCAATTACAGCATTTCTCTCTTTTATCATCACTACAAATTATTTATATTCGTTACATCATCTGTAATCATAACCTGATTTACGGAATGAACATTTCATCAAATATGAAAACTCAATTGTGACAAGGTTGATAAGTTATAACTGTCAACGGAATCAAATTTAATCAGTCAAGGAAACGAAGTGTTATAGTACTTCAACATAGTGATTAACTACACAAATGGTTTATTCCGCTATGTTCGTAGATCAAGACCTTATTACAAAAAAACTATAGCAATTTATTTGATTGTAGTTAGGGTGCATGTAAGGAAAACATATGTTTTTTGTGGTAGAACATTTGTTTCAGGCTGATATAATGCGGAATTTACAAGGATGCTTGTGTAATGTAGGTGGTCTGTAAAAAGTAAGAATATTTCTACGAGGAGATATGGCGTTTAGAAATTGAGTAGATAAACCATTTTTATTGATGAAATTTGTCTCAGAATTTTGCAATCTGCTCATCTAAAATATGGGCATACTATTTACGTCATGCAACAACAACGTTGATGTTTGTGTCAACTAAGACAAAAGCGAAACATTTGCTCAATTCTTTCAGCTTATGTTTGATTCTAGATACTGACACATTTTTAGCTTGATCTACTATTACACTATTATCAAAATATGTAATTCTAAAATCTATAATGTCTATAAACTTAGTCATAATTGTTTTTCAATGGTTTGTTATCGACACCTCCCCTTCCTCTTACTCTACGTAATACAATGAAAGGATAAAGCGTCAAAGAATTATAAAACAATGACATTCATTGATTATATCAGAAAATAGCAATAATATTTTTCGATTCCATGGATTCAGCTGTACAGAAGGCAAGAATCTCGGGATTTTCGATATACATTTGTATTCAAAGGTTTATCATCCGTCTTATCATGGAAATTGAGATTGAGGAGAAGACCACTACAACACAACAAAGACTACACAGTCAATTGACTAGACGATTATGTCTATCAGCCAATATCACGCATATTAAGTTTGATAAACTAAAGCATTTATGTATTCTAGGAATAACGGCCAATACACTTTCGAGTAAGTGTTTTATTTGGGGTGTTATTGTAACTATTTCCTGCTTTCTTGGTAGATAATACCAAAAAGTTCTCTGAAGCTGATACCATCAAATGACCGAAGTTTTTATTGACAACATATTTGTTATGCTTTGTGGACGTATCGCTATACCTACAAACTGTTTCGCCTACTTGTTGCTTTGTTCGTACGAGGCAGACTTCATACAGGGGCTTCTCAAGAAAAACGATACTTTCATTTGACGTACCTCTATATAAACGATGTATTTTACTAAATTATTCTACGTGTATCCGATACACCAGAGCTTGTGGTTTCTAAAAGGATTTCCGTGATAGAGGGTTGCTGTTAACGCGGAAGCTACTGAACAAAGAGTTCCTATTGGTTAAATTGAAGTCACCACTTCGACACTTCTAGGGTCTCCAACACGACTTAATTAACC
This sequence comes from Bathymodiolus septemdierum, assembly GCA_963383655.1. Classification (NCBI taxonomy): domain Eukaryota; kingdom Metazoa; phylum Mollusca; class Bivalvia; order Mytilida; family Modiolidae; genus Bathymodiolus; species Bathymodiolus septemdierum. The sequence continues at coordinate 49,607,283 of OY726520.1, forward strand.
ATTACTGAATATCTATGTCACAAATGATCATGTATATGTTCCACTTGTCTTAAGCACTTCTCTAGAGTATCAAGACGGGTGTCGCTAGTGGAGCAGGAACTGCTGATCCTACCTGAACACCTGATTTCATCCCCGGATTTTAGTTGAATTCATGTAGCTCGGTCATTAATTTTCTGTGTAGTGTCTTGTAGATCTATGTTTGCCCTTTTTTCCTTTTTCTTTCGGCCATTGTGTTGTCTGTCCTTCGATTTACGCCTTCTGATTAACGATTACCCATTATGATGTAATGAATAGTAGTCGGGGGGATAATTGTGATGTATTCGGTAGTAGTCTTGTGGATTATTTTGATGTAATGGGTAGTCTAGTGGTCTTGGGCTCATTATGATGTAATGGGTAGTAGTCGTGAGGGTCGTTGTGATGTAATGGGTAGTAGTCGTATGGTCATTGTTATGTATTTGGTAGTAGTCTTGAGGTCATTGTGATGTAATGGGTAGTAGTTTTGGGCTCATTTTGATGTAATGGGTAGCAGTCTTGGGGTCATTGCAATGTAATGAGTAGTGGTCTTGGAGAGCTCGATATTGCTTTCCATATTACAGTTGAGTCACGTCAAGAAGTTGTAAATTGTTTCCATCTGTTTCTGACCTAGTAACGACAGAGTAAGAAGTTAACACATATCGGCGTCATGCTAATGTATCTTGATACGGTAGCACTATATAAATCTAGCATTGACGTTCTGGCGAAATTAAAAATGAAAGAACAATTATTCAATAATATTTGCGCTAACTATTATAAATAAAACACACACAACTTGCATTAAGCAACAATTATTTTCACATTCTCCAATGGTGTAGTGTTCACGATGTTCAGCAAGATAGTAAAAGCATTCATGCAAACATTCAATTGATCAATGAGACGAATTGCAATGGGATATGTTAGCATTTAACCGGGGATATATTTTTTATAGATAGTCTACTCAAATAAGTGAGCATGGGAGTTGAATAGTTTGTGAGGTGTTAATTATTTTATTATTCAATATAGTTGAGAATCCTTAAATAAAAAAAATGGTATGACGTGTTTATTGTTCACGTTTTCGTAATATGAATATTGTATGTGTCCTTGTGTCTTTTTTTAAAGCGAGCTTGTTTTTTTTACCTTTGCAATAAAATAAAAAACAAGGAATGCCACACTGCCGGGACAGTTACAATATATAATAGAAAAATCGTAGAAAAGGGGAAAATCTATACCCCTAGCACACTAATGCGTTTTCCTGGCTTTGTGCATGCACTTTAATAACGTGTCGGAGTTAAGCTAGTATTATGGGACCTAACATCCCCTTTTAGTGAAATAATGTGGTTATGCTTGTGTTTTCCACATGTTTTTACCGCTAATGTATTTAATATTCGTGACAAAGAAGTTGTCATTTGTATACTATTAGTTCGGCTATGAGTTAGCCGATGGCCCTAACCATTACCTAAATATTAGATACATGTAGTATGCAAGATGATCGTAAGAAATAATAGTGAAACAAAAAATAAAATCAACTTTGAACCAAAAATCTAATTGCAAATACCATCTTTCATCATCTGTGTCAGGTCCGTAGCTAGGGGTTTAAAACAGGGGAGGCAGGGGTATGTTGGCCACCAATTGCGTAAGTCCCCCTGCCGAAAATTGTGACTTAACGGCCGAAAATAACGCATTTTTTAATCGATTTTTCTATTATTGAGACGCTTTATATACCAGTTACTATCGTAAATAGCGATCACACAGCCGAAGTTTCTATGCTTTGGAATATTAAAAATAACACAACTTATTGATTTTTAAAATAATATTTTAATGAACAATTTCAAATGACAGTACTAAGTCGGTAAATGCAAGATGGATTTTCCTATTGCTACTCGAATCATCCCGCTTAATAGAACAGCTTCTGGAATTCCGCCAGTATCATTGCGATGGGCGTGAATCATCGACAACTGACATTGTTGCTTGAGACACCATGTCCTGAGGCACCGAAGAGCCGAGAATGACCTCTCACATGCACAGGAACAGACTGGTAATGTTAGAAGTAGCTTTAAAATCACACGAACATGTGGGTACAAGTCAGCATAAGAAATCGAGTCTGTAAGTGTGTTGACAAACTGTAAGCTTCAGCAACTACATTTTGCCCCCTATCTGTCAACCTCTTGTGGAAGATCCTTTGTGTATTGCATATCATTTTAGTTGAAGTTTGTACGATACGTCCTTTAGTATTATAATGACACTTGAAAGTAACTGAAAAATGACAACTTTTAATGTTCATGAGAAGCCTATGAAATTATTTCATAAGCATTTTGCAGTAGTACATGTATGCTGATCTATTTTATATTGTTTATTCAGGAAATAAAAGATATTATACTAAGCTCTATGGAAGTTCTAGATTTAGAGATCCACTAAATCGGAGCACTTGCAAAATAGAGAAAACAAGGACAGATCAAGCGGGGTCTAAATTAACGGAACGAAACGCTGGATTTTTTTTCTTCTTCAGAAAATCAGACGAGGCGTTGCCTCGTCTGCCTCAATAGCAGTTACGACCGTGTGTATGCAATTGACAGAATATTTTGCAACAATGCGTTGACACACACCCACACACACACATATATATATATATATAAAGTCTAAGGGAATCTACCAACCAGAGAACTTAATGAGTAACGGATCGTCGAGACATGACATGACATGTCTAACTTTGATAGACACTGAGGAAGGTCATTTGTTGATCGAAAAGTTTGTCAATATATTTTTTGTAACACCTTTATCGATATCGTTGCACAATCTTCTAGACTTCTATATATATATATACGTCTGAAAATTAAACCAAACAGTGTTAGAATTAGATTTTAGAGCTGTCAATTTTTTTTCTTCCCTCGACGGGATTTGAACCCACACCATTGATACACTGCAGCACCATTCGCTTAGCCTTACGTCCAGCGCCCTAGACCACTCAACCACATCCACGAGCTTCAATAATCGTAGTGTTACCTTGTCTCGTAAGGCAAATCTAGAGATAGACATAATACATGTGTATAAGCGTGTGTATATATAGGGAGTGAATGTGGTCGAGTGGTCTAGGGCGCTGGACGTAAGGCTAAGCGAATGGTGCTGCAGTGTATCAATGGTGTGGGTTCAAATCCCGTCGAGGGAAGAACAAAAATTTTACAGCTCTAATATCTAATTCTAACACTATATATATATATACGTCTGAAAATTAAACCAAACAGTGTTAGAATTAGATTTTAGAGCTGTCAAATGTTTTTTCTTCCCTCGACGGGATTTGAACCCACACCATTGATACACTGCAGCACCATTCGCTTAGCCTTACGTCCAGCGCCCTAGACCACTCGACCACATCCACTCCCTTTAAAAGGAGCTTCAATAATCCTAGTGTTACCTTTTCTCGTAAGGCAAATCTAGGGATAGACGTAAGACATGTGTATAAGCGTGTGTAGATGATACACATATACTTAATATTATTATTTGACAGCAATTTTTAAAATATATTGTATAGGATAATGAAGAATTCATTATACAGTCACATGAAATAAAGTATATTATACAAACGTCTAGAAGCAAGTGACAACCATAAAATATATCTGTCCCACTGGATCTCAAAGTTACTAAGTCGTCTAAGGATACTAGGTTAATACTAAATATTATATACGTCTGAAAATTAAACCAAACAGTATTAGAATTAGATATTAGAGCTGTCAAATTTTTGTTCTTCCCTCGACGGGATTTGAACCCACACCATTGATACACTACAGCACCATTCCAGCGCCCTATATATATATATATACAAACATTGTGTGGTAATATTTCGCTTATTAGATTGCAAACTAACACATTTTATAGTATATCTATTAAGATATAATTTGCCATAGTTGGATATAGAGAGACTCAAAACAACAAGGCCATGAAGGAAACGTTTTTCTTAATGAAAGAGAAGTTGGTTTAAATTTTGATATCTGAAATCTATTTTTGCATAAAATAAAAAGTCAAGGTTAAAAACGACATAAGCTATCTTACAGTTGCATCATTTTATCATTGTAATTCATGAATCAGGATTGCTTGCGAGTGACAAAATAATGTTTATCTAGTAAAGAGTATAATATAAACAAAACATTATGTGAATACAAATAGTAATAACAACCAGCAAGATGTACTCAAAATGTTGCCTACTTCGTCTATATGTTTTCTGTCTGAAGTTTAGTATTTTCGGTTAAACTTATATTGTGTATATTTATCTGAAACAACAGGCCATTGATTATTCCAAATAACATTTTTTTTTATGGCATTTCATTTCATACCTAACCATTTGTAAGGCTTAACAAGAATGGGAGTAATATATAACGATAATAATGACTATCTTGAGGGAACGAAATACCAACAAACAAGCCTTTAATTATTATCTACAGTCTGATTCCTGTCTTGTTTATTTTAAATGAATGATGTTATAATAAGCACTTATGTCTTCTGACGAAATATCTTTGACCATAATGAAATACGACGTTACATGATATATATGTGTTTATTAGTTGTAGACGAGGATATATATGTGTTTTATAGTTGTAGACGAGGTTATATATGTGTTTATTAGTTGTAGACAAGGTTATATATGTATTTATTGGTTGTAGACGAGGTTATATATGTGTTTATTAGTTGCAGACGAGGTTATTTCAATTTAATATGATAATAATTAAATTAATTTATTGTATTGAACATATATGAATTGTTTGTATTGAACATATAGGAATTGTTGTATTAGTTAACGTTCAAATGTTTACTCAGCAATTCCACTTTTTACATATCAAGTCCATTTTTTATATGCAAATTTGTAAACATTAACAATACGACTTCCGTCGCGGTCTGTTCGTTTGGTTTATTCTGTAACACCATTATATTCACGTGCAAGTTTTCGCGGGAATGTTGATATAAATATTCTGAAATTTTCCGGTGCGGCATATTGCGTTACACAGTCGAGGAGGAAGCATTATTCACCCACCCACCCATATCCCTTAGGTTGTCTTTTGTTGCTGCTGTTTGCTATATTTTTTCAGAAGCTGTGAACTTGTCTACAGATTGTCAGTAACATCAACGTCATAGCTTGTAATGGAATTATTCGAAATGTACCTTTGTTCACTGTGATTATTTTCAATATGGAACATGACCACACATGGCGGAATTTATTGATTTATGCTGATACTGCTTTGGACTAAACCCAACAGCCGAGAACCTTTTCCTTGAATGGTTACCCTTCAATGCTAATATTGTCAACATGTTTCTGTTGGCCTGTTTGCTTTACATCTCGAATTAAAGCTATGACAAATCATCTGCCATACAACTGTCTTTGTTGTTTATTAAAAATAATTGCATAAAGTATGTACTTAGTCAAGTGGTATACAACTGTCCTCAATAATTACAAGTCCAATGGTATGCAAATGTCGTGAATTTACCCAACTTTGACAATGGATAAAAAAAAGGCATTACACACATTTCGGTTAATTTTGCTTAAGAGTTCATATACAATAAATATGTGTTTATTAGTTGTAGACGAGGTTATATATGAGTTTATTAGTTGTAGACGAGGTTATATGTGTGTTTATTAGTTGTAGACGAGGTTATATATGAGTTTATTAGTTGTAGACGAGGTTATATATGAGTTATTAGTTGTAGACGAGGTTATATATGAGTTTATTAGTTGTAGACGAGGCTATATATGTGTTTATTAGTTGTAGACGAAGTTATATATGTGTTTATTAGTTGTAGACGAGGTTATATATGAGTTTATTAGTTGTAGACGAGATTATATATGTGTTTATTAGTTGTAGACGAGGTTATATATGTATTTATTAGTTGTAGACGAGGTTATATATGTGTTTATTAGTTGTAGACGAGGTTATATATGAGTTTATTAGTTGTAGACGAGGTTATATATGTGTTTATTAGTTGTAGACGAAGTTATATATGTGTTTATTAGTTGTAGACGAGGTTATATATGTGTTTATTAGTTGTAGACGAGGTTATATATGTGTTTATTAGTTGTAGACGAGGTTATATATGTGTTTATTAGTTGTAGACGAGGTTATATATGAGTTTATTAGTTGTAGACGAAGGTTATACAGTTTTAATGAATCGTAATTAGCAATTTGCTTGTGTATTCAAAGCATAGTCTATGATCTTAAAAAACAAATTATGCCAGAACAGAAAATGATATATAATAAAAGAAATATTAATAATAAACGATATACAATCCAATCGAGGATGAATTCAGCATAACGGAGCTACATGTATATAACTCGTGAAGGTTGTGATGTCTCATAACTCTAATATAAACTAAAACTTCGAAGTCTCTACTCTACATAGTCGTAAAATAAAATATACACTGGTCTACTTTTCCCGTTCACTTCTTACACATTTGAATATACATGTATTTTTCATTTGAGCAGCATTCATCATGTTAGTATTGTGTTTTAGAGACTTACACAAGCATAATACTGCTTCATTCATGTAATATGCAAATTCGATTTAGAAACTCGTTCGATCTCCTCCAGTGAAAATAAAAATGTCCCACAATTACATTTTACTCTGCATTATCGAATACAATTTGACTTAACATAGTTAACATTTATATGCGTCTTTAATTCTGGATACTGGTAAAGGTTCCCAGGGTTCAAGCAATCGGAGATGCTCAATGCATTCCCAGGTGGCGGATAGGATGCACCCTGTCGATAGTATAACACGCAAAAGCTGACCGTGGATCATAATAGGTAACATTTTAAAGAGTGCCACGCTTCCTAACTCTTAAATAGCTCTTTGATAGATTTCGAAAAAGAGTAGGCACATTGCAGCCACTTCAAAATAACACATTCCCACCTCTACAGCTCGCTCGACTTTAAGCAATAATAAACCAATCAAGCATTTTTTTTCTTCTTTTATGATAAATAATAATTCCATTTATTTTGTCCAGGGCAATCCCGACTGGGATCATATTGGAGTCCCAGTCTTTGCATTCGAATTGACTAAAAATTATGCATCACAGTCAAGCACCTTAACCATTATATCAACAGTGGGGACGTGTACTGGGATGAGCCGTTGGAAAAATCAGTGATTTATAGAAAAAACTGGTAATTTTGACATTTTCAGATTTGTATTTACATTTTTGATTATCACCTGTAACAAGTTATGACATATTTATATCAAATAGTATATTATATCACACTTCAAACAATAATATATAGATATGGTTGCTTATTTATATCATTGGGCAATTTGCTTGATTGACCTATTGTTGTTCAGCGTGGTGTTCTCTAACACCAAGTGATCAGTATGTCAGCTATATATTGTTGTTTAGTGAGGAGTTGTCTAACACCAAATGATCAATATGTCAGCTATATATTTTTTTTTAGCGCAGTGTTCTCTGACGCCAAGTGATCAGTATGTCAGTTGTATATTGTTTTTTAGCGCAGTGTTCTCTAACGCCAAGTGATCAATATGTCAGCTATATATTGTTTTTTAGCGCAGTGTTCTCTGACGCCAAGTGATCAGTATGTCAGTTGTATATTGTTTTTAAGCGCGGTGTTCTCTAACACCAAGTGATCAGTATGTCAGTTATATATTGTTTTTTTAGCGCGGTGTTTTCTAACGCCACGTGATCAGTATGTCAGCTATATATTGTTTTTTAGCGCAGTGTTCTCTAACGCCAAGTGATCAATATGTCAGTTATATATTGTTATTTTTTAGCGCAGTGTTCTCTAACACCAAGTGATCAGTATGTCAGTTATATATTGTTTTTTTAGTGAGGTGTTGTCTAACGCCAAGCGATCAATATGTCAGTTATATATTGTTTTTTTAGTGCGGTGTTTTCTAACGCCACGTGATCAGTATGTCAGTTATATATTGTTTTTTTAGCGCAGTGTTCTCTAACGCCAAGTGATCAGTATGTCAGTTGTATATTGTTTTTTAGCGCAGTGTTCTCTAACACCAAGTGATCAGTATGTCAGTTATATATTGCTTTTTTAGCGCGGTGTTTTCTAACGCCACGTGATCAGTATGTCAGTTATATATTGTTTTTTTTTAGCGCAGTGTTCTCTAACGCCAAGTGATCAGTATGTAAGTTATATATTGTTTTTTTAGCGCGGTGTTTTCTAACGCCACGTGACCAGTATGTCAGTTATATATTGTTTTTTTAGCGCGGTGTTTTCTAACGCCACGTGATCAGTATGTCAGTTATATATTGTTTTTTAGCGCAGTGTTCTCTAACACCAAGTGATCAGTATGTCAGTTATATATTGTTTTTTAGCGCGGTGTTTTCTAACGCCAAGTGATCAATATATCAGTTATATATTGTTTTTTAGCGCGGTGTTTTCTAACGCCACGTGATCAGTATGTCAGTTATATATTGTTTTTTAGCGCAGTGTTCTCTAACGCCAAGTGATCAGTATGTCAGTTGTATATTGTTTTTTAGCGCGGTGTTGTCTAACGCCAAGTGATCAGTATGTAAGTTATATATTGTTTTTTTAGCGCGGTGTTTTCTAACGCCACGTGATCAGTATGTCAGTTATATATTGTTTTTTAGCGCGGTGTTTTCTAACGCCACGTGATCAGTATGTCAGTTATATATTGTTTTTTAGCGCGGTGTTCTCTAACGCCAAGTGAGCAGTATGTCAGTTATATTCAGGACGAGGGCAAGCTCACAAACAGTATATCATGTAGGTAAAAGATTGTTCCATTTACAGATGCTTCGATTGTCACAGGGGTAGGGAGGATGATGGTTAGGTCGTGTAAAGGTAGGATAACAGAACTAGATTACTTAGTATTTTATAAGGTACTTATATTAACATATCGTCAGTTACCCTAAATTCGTTCATACCGTAAATTCGCACAAATTTTCACGTGCGCCGTACGTGCAACAAAAATACAGTTTTACGTCACTTTCGCCGATATTCAAATAGCCTTGAAAAGAAAGAAATTAACTGTGTATTTCAAAAGAAGAAAATGCGTATCAAGCTATTTTTTCTATTCCCAAATAAATCGATAGTTGATGTCCATTGTTTTTCCATCAAACACATCACACTTCAAATATCCCTCCTGATGCGCCATCTTTGTTGTCTTCAGCATCCGAATCACAAGTGTGCTTATTGTGTAAATAGGCCAAACAAATAATAAATTGCGCTTAAAAATTTCTTGTTCCTTATACCGTACACGGCAGATTTACGAAAATGGCATCAAAATCGTGAAATATCATTAACTGACGTTATGGACAACACAGATGAACAGCACAAGAAAAAAATCCTCTAAAGCACCATAAATTCAATAACTGTTAAAATAAAAGTTATTAATAATACAAATCAAAATCTGAAACATAAAAACAACAACTTACAAATACCAATAACACTTCTGAATCTGATTCTGAGGATGAAAATCAAATAAGAGATGATGAAAAGCGCTGTGTATGTACCGTAAATTATTAACCCCAAAAGAAGTCAGAGAGAACCCATGTTTAATATTCACGAAATGGCTACAATGTGATCAATGCAAACACTGGGTTCATTTGATCTACTCTACTGAAAAACGTGTGATCAGGAAAGGAGATGTATTTTTATGGCCCTATTGCAAGAGTGATTAGTACTGAAATCATGCTATCTTTATTAATGTTTAATAAAATTATTAACTTGTACTTCCAGTTTGTTTTAATAAAAAAAAACGTTTAAAAACAAGGACAAAATTAAAACGCACAAACAAAATAAAGTTTAAAAACAAAGAAATCAAAATTAAACAGCGTAAAATTAATGACAAAAACAACAAAAAACATTAAATTTTCAACATATCATGTCAATATTTGTACTGATATGGGATACATGTTCATGATGACAAAAAAAAAACAATCTGTAAAACAAATTAACATAAATAAAAACGTTTTAAATGATTACCAGATTTATTGGAAACGATCTCAACATATACATGGTCTACAAACTATTATTTCAATAGTCTTAGTCTAATTTTGGCAAGGTGTACGAAAATAGAGTATGACGTCACCTGTTCTAAAAATGGGGTCACATGTAAACAAACACGTCCATAGATGTCAGAAGATACATTAGAATCCCATAGTATTTATGGATTAAAAGGCAAATATCTGCTTAATAGAAAAGTGAATTTGGTTTGATAAAAAACAATTCTGAAATGATTTGTTTACATGAACATTATTATGTGTACAAATAATGGGTACTCTAGGATAAATCTAATTTATCGCAACTATCAATATACATTTAATTAATAGACAAGGTTTTACAGTGGTTTTTGGAAAGATTGATTGCCATTTCATTTATCGGTGTCAGAAATAGAGCTACAATGAAGTTTATGGTGTTCAACACCACTTTCCACAATACTTCAGTTATATCGTGGCGGTCAGTCTTATTGCTGGAGTAAACCCGAGTACCCGGAGAAAACCACTGACCTGTCGCAAGTCACTGACAAACTTTATCACATAATGTTGTATCGAGTGCACCTCGCCATGAGCGGGATTCGAACTCAGAGCATTAGTGGTGATAGGCACTGAATATACAGGTAGTTGTAAATCCAACTTCCATACGATCACGACCAAAAATAACACTAATTAATAAAAACAAAAATATCGGACTGTCAAAATATCAAAGAATCAAACTTACAAAATCGATATCCCAGAAACATATTATACAATTAATTACTCCCTAAGAAGTCAATACCAGGATATGAGGACCTCGAGAGTGACAAGTCGAGAGGTCCTCATATCCTGGTATTGACTTCTTATGTTGTAATCAATTGTTTTATTATACCGAAATAAACTGGATAAGGCTGTTACTTTGTCTTTAGTCATTGTCTTATAATTTTTACTCTTCTAATAGAGTACGGAAATAATTATTGGTCGTCACGGATATAGAATCGTGTTTTAATCATGTCAAAACTTCCGATGTAGTAATGAATGTCACCTGTGCATGTACAATTTCCTAAAATGATGGTATGTATGCTTCAGATTATAAACTTGGATAATGTTCAAGTGTGTTATACACATCCAGGGGAGGGGGCGGCGTGGTCGTGATGGTATGGTAGTGGGATCTACAACAATATGTGATAAAGTTTGTCAGTTACTTGCGACAGATCGGTGGTTTTCTCCGGGTCCTCCGGCTTCCTCCACCAATATAACTGACCGCCACGACATAGCTGAAATATGTGTGAAGTGCAATAATTGTATGCTATTCCATATTTCAATCGAAACGGGATTAATCGGTCGTCATTTTAATTTTTTCAATCGGTTAATATCTACAGGTCAGTGTAAGATCACGTGATAAATAATGACTTCTTTGGAATATTTAGTGGTCATACCGTGGAAAATAAAATAAAATCACATGACAAAGCGTAACCAATAGAAAGCGAGTATATCCTTATTAATATTCATGAGGTATAATAAATATATTTCTTGGCTTGATACAGGTTTAACTATTTGATGGGCTCAAACCTCCTCTCTCGGTGCAATGACGCGGTGATACAGTATGTTCCACACGTGAGTAAAATGTTGACCGTCACATATTATGTTCCACACGTGAGTAAAATGCTGACCGTCACATAGTGTGTTCCACGCGTGAGTAAAATTCTGACCGTCACATGTGTTCCACGCGTGAATAAAATGCTGACCGTCACATAGTGTGTTCCATGCGTGAGTAAAATGCTGACAGTCACATATAATTCGCAAGAAATCGTTGTTTAACGATATTTTTAATACTCTGACAGAACAGTTAAGACCAGCCAACTAATAACAAATTAAACGAAATATTTTCATTGGATAGCAGGACTCCTTGTCCCGACAATAAAATTCATAAGATACATTTAGTCTTGTCCAGATTTTTTAATTGTTTGACTTTCCTATCTTTAGACTTTGAGCGTACATGTTAAACCAGAAACGTGTTGCATGCACTAAATTAGATATCTTTGTGTTTGCTACTATCACATAGTTGTTAACCCCTCTCGTAGACTATTAGTTCTGGAGGGTATCATCCGCTCTGCATTCTGTTTTTCGGAACTGACATAGTTTACTAGATATATGTATTACTATAATTCATAGTTCCTACATAGTGTAATTATTATTAAATCTAACGTTCTCCTCCCCCAGATATAGGTGACCTTGACCATGCTGTTTGAGCCCTTTTGGTTTTCTTGCTCCCACAAACTTTTAGATTATTTTGCTTTCCGACTTCCAACGTGGCTGATGAAGGATTTTCCCGAAAAGAGTAGTATGCACTAACTTAAATATCTACGTTTATATTACACATATTTATTATCAATTAATGTATATTCCATGTAAGTATACACCATGCAAAACATTTCTTAATTGACATCACACGTGTTTTCTATGTTTGACGAACATTCTACAGCGTCAACTTCTTATCTGAATTGTATACACATGTTACAAGCATCACAATTCTAACATTTTAAGAAAACAATACTATAGATACACATGTACTAATAAAAATATGAATAGATAACATCTTTTTAATGTATCCTTTATTTTATATATAATCTAATCGTTTTATATATATATACATGTTGTTTGTCTTTTTCTAAGGGTCTTCTACTTGTGAAAATTAATTAATATAATTTGTTCACTCACGCCACGATATAGCTAAGACACTGCAAAGAAAGTTTGAAGATACCAAAGGTTGTAATCAAAGACCATATATCGATGAAATGACAGACAATATAATTACAAAACAAAGAAGGAAACGCAAACAATGGTGTACAAAACACTATACAAAAAACTAAAGTTTAATCACCACGAACCCAGGTGCTACGGAAGGGTAGGCAGTTCCTGCTCCATGTATGCCATCCGTCTTGTCAACGTTGAAAAACCGGTGATAAATAATGAATGCACATAGAACGACCAATCAGAACATATCCATGGTCACGTGTGCCATAAGAAATGTTAAGGTTGGTGTTAAACACCAATCAATAACACACTATTTTATTGTATTTGAAAATTACATTTTATACTTTTCCAAGTTTGCAAACTTGATATAAAATATGCATTATCAAATTATTTCATAATAAAACGTTTCTTTTCCCCCCTAACTTTAACATTAACTGGCAATAATATCACCTCAAACTCGATTTTCACACTGTCAAACTCATAACCGAATCAATTTTAGTTTGATAAAGTCTCCGGCAATTTTTCTCCTTAAGGACTTTTGTTCTCGGTAAATAGAATTATCATTAATATTCCTGTCGTGTTATTAGTAAATCTAATAGAAATTGTGACTGATATTGGTGTATGCTTGAGATGGAATGAATCAAATTATATCTGGTCGGAGTGATTTAAGATTTGTATATATTGTAAGTAGCTTAATATTTCTTGTTATCAGTCATTTAATGTTATCCTGTAGTTGATATTCCCTGAATATACATTCATCCTAATCACACTGCATCTATCAGTTCCAGCCTCAAATTATGCTGAACTGCCAAATGTACTTATTAATAATCCGAGAGCCCCGTGGTTGCATTGATATTGTGTTTGCTATTTTTATCACGTCTGCCACATTAGTGGCAGTATAGTTTATGTGAATATAAACATTGATATTCACAAAGAAAAAAGTTAAGCATGTTTTTTTGAAATGACAAATGATACGACAAGTATCACGAGATTACTGGCCAGATAATCTGAAGAACGCAATGGTGACCTGTTAGGACATTACATTGGCTGTAAGAAACCACAAAAAAATGAAGAAAAATGTTAATTTAATGAGTATTTAATCACAATATCACAAGCCCAGTTTTTGCAGTAAAACATGTCCATTTTAAGTATTGACCTTCACAGTTCAAAAAAGCACGACAAGATTGCCATTTCACTTCCAAGACGTCACTTATGAATCACTTGACGACATCTATTGTTCAAAGTTCAGTACCGGGTGTAACCCCCACGTGCTTGAATGACGTCCTCAACCCTGCGTCTCATCCCCCAGTTAGACGTCGGATGTCCTGTCGTGATATCTGCTGCCATTCCCGATGCAATGCTGCTTCCAACTGACGAATGTTTTCCATAGGAGGTTCCCGAGCCTGTATACGACGGCCTAGTATGTCCCAAATATGTTCTATGGGATTCAAATCCGGGCTCATGGCTGGCCAAGGAACATAAGTCACGGCTTCGCTTTGGACGTAGGCGGTTACTGCTCTTGAACGATGAGACCTGACGTTGTTATCCATATACACAGGCCTTGTAACTAGTGGGTGGTTGTCGAAATGGGGGACAACAACCGGTTGCAAGATATTTCTGATGTACTGATCACCAGTTAGGTTGCCTTGTATGGTAACTAAGTCCAGCTTGCAGTCATGAAAGATACACCCCCAAACCATTACTGAGCCTCCACTGTCAGGGACAGTTGACTGGATGTTCCTTGGGGCATAGGCTGTATTTTTGTGTCTCCAAACCCTCATCGGGCCGGCGGTTACATGAAGCAGAAACCGGCTCTCGTCTGCCCAATGGATCTTGCGCCATGTCCTTAATTTCCAACCACGTCATGCTAAGCACCATGACAAGCGTGTTCGTCGATGTCGGTTTACCAACAGTGGACGTTTAATGACTCTCCTTGACTTAAGTCTCGCTGATTTCAGACGGTTTCTAACTGTTCTTGTTGACAGACGTCTATTGGGCAGCCAGCGTTGTTTGAGTACGGGACTGGTTGCGAATGGCATCCATCTAACCAAACGCTGCAATGCCCTGTCGTCACGATCAGATGTTACCCGTGGTCTGTCGGATCTTGGCAAGTCTTTCACATTGTTTGTGTGTGTTTTCTCCTCAGTCGGCTGACTACAGTATAGTGGTAGCCCATCTGACGTCCAATAGCTTTGAAGGATATCCCTGTTGTATCCATGCCGATTATTTGCCATCTTTGTTCTTCTGATATTCGCCTTCGTACCATGCTTACTGAGAATGAATAAAAGATTTGAAACACGGGACTTAAATACCCAAATTCGAAGCGTGAACATACTGAATTTTGAGTAATGCGTGAGAGGCATGGTTCACGTGCATGACTAGCCGATATTAGACATAATGATCACACCTATGTGAGCACATCTTTTTCATGGAACATTGTTCTTGCTGTAATCAATATAAATAATAGAATCTAACTTGGTGTAACTTATTATGCTTGAATATATCAGGGGGTGCTTAACTGTTATCTTTGTGTATATATGTCATCTTCTTCATAACCCCGCGTTGAAATTCTATACTCCAAACTTAACCTCACTGTGGCGGATATTCTAACATATGATATTTTTTATAGATTAATAGAGTACAGCTCAAGACAGGCTACTAGCGGTTTCACAACAGTTTATGACCTGACAAAATGTAATAAATTTACTTCAGGTCAAATGTTGTTGAATAAGCAAATTAGATATGATAGAACCTAAGTAGGAGTTTTAGAAATATGACGATTCAACCATAAGAAGACAAATTATTTATATTTTGTCGAAAAAAAGCTTAAACAGTGATGGTTGAAAATTCCAACAATCACGACATATGGCGTTTGAAATCCATGCAAGCTGGATTTTTATAGTGCTAGCTGCTAGTTCACTGAAGCAACAGTCCGCGGATATATATGTCGTCCCTCTCTGGCACATGATCTTGATTCCGAGCCAGCCAGTCTTTACTCTTTCTCCTTAATGCTGTGGAGAAGCAACACATACCAAATGTATGGTCTTTGGTTTGACCCCATCGATCTACCACACTCCAGGTGAACACGCTAACCATTACAAAACCGATGCGGTTCATAGATACTAACACAACATACCCTTTACTTAAACACAATAATAAAAAGCTTAATAAATGTTAGTAGCATTAATGAATAGCTACGAAAGTGCAATTTAGTTTCTAAATATTTCCTTAGGATAAACAATTCATTATTGATAATCTGTATAGAGTTAATTGCCATTAAACATTAACATTGAAATACATTAAGGACCAATTGTTAACATAAAGGTACTCCACAGTAATTTACTTTGCTTAGCCAATAAGACATGTCACAAAACATGGGTTTAAGGAGAAATGAGAGTTTTTTACGAATATGATAACATGCAAGACATTCACCTGATGTGATAGCTTTAAACGTAGTACCTCTATGAACAACATTCATATCAATCCAAGATATAGTAAAACACATTGTGAATTGAACAGTGAAGTAACTCAATAAATTCCGACAAAAGCTAGACAGAGGAAATGTTTAACGTGCATCTTTAACATTATATATTAAACGAATAAAATAAACACCAACACGACACAGATAGTCTGACAACTTTCTCATTTTCTAAACCTGAAATTTATTGTTTCTCTTTTTGATATAGGACAAACATACTGCAACAATTAAAATGAAGTTCATAAAAACTGAAGTAAACACACATAGCGAAATAGTAAAACATCCTTACATTTTGGTAAAAAAATATTATTAAAATAATATTACTTGTATAGTATCTTAGTTGTACAAAGTTGAATACTGGAGTCTCTATAACAATGAAACATTCTCTCTATTAAAAGTGGATAAATATGATATCATAAGATAAATAAAAATCACATTAACATGTTCTGTCGTTTCAGTTTAAAGGACGAGACTCTGTCATAACAATGACATTTTGCGATACTGGCGAACCAGGAGAAAACCGCCTACTTACCTAAAAGTCCTAAACAAATATATTCTAATTTGCATGGAATACACATGGAGACCGGCGCGAATCGAACACATAACATAAGTGCAGTTAGGAATTGATTATGTTGATAAGCTGTAAATCCAACGTATTATGTAGTTGTTACCACGACCATACATTGTGTTAAATTGTAGGCGAAAAAGAAATATAATTTAACGTTACCATAGATAATATTTATTGAAATTGATAATACAATTCATATGCAATTATGTTTGCTTTGCCTCTATGTGTTGCATAACATGTATAATTATATATTTATATTATCATGTTTACCAGTAAATATGCCCACAGTTATAATTGCAGAAAATGCATATTAACAATTAATAATATGACGATCACCACAGGTGATTAATAGAAATTCAAATTTAATGAGTTTGTGAAAGGCAGATATAATCGTGCATTTCAGTTATAGAACGTCGTAGAACAACACGGCACAATGTAGATTCGGTTTATAAGTTATGTTTTATGTTTGTAAATAGATTAACACGACGGGTGTCACTAGTGGAGCAGGAACTGCTTCCCCTTCCGGAATACCCGAGTTCACCCCTGGTTTTTAGTGGGTTCGTGTTACTCGATCTTTAGTTTTATGTGTATATATTGAAGATTGTTGTTTGTTCTTTTGTACTTTTTTCTTTTGGCCATTGTGTTGTCTGTTCTTCTTCGATATACGGACTCTGATTGTCCCTTTGATATCTTCAAACTCTTCTTACTTTAAATGTTATAAGACATAACAACGAATATGTAAATGACTTTGTTTTTTCAAGCAAACCACACATTTACCTGTACTGGTGTAACTTGTAGAAAATACAAATATCATAGAACATGCAACAGATCAATTATGTCGTGATCGTTTAACATGTTTATCTAACTGACATTTCTCATATTTAATGACACACCATAATGCAGTCACGACCAATGTTGACATCCTTCTATGGACGGATATCAGTTATTGATATATTAGAAATTCGGACAGTTATTGGCTAAACAATTGCGTTCCTAGAAGCAATATCCTTATCTACATTTTAATAAGTTAAATGCCAGTACTTTGGTTCGTAATAATTTTATAGAAATAAAAATAATATACAAGAGCTGATTTACAAAAACACTTTGATAATCAGTAGCCATAATCCGAAAAAAGGACAGACGTTTAAATGAATAATAGAAAATAGACCCAAAAAAAAACTACTGATTCACAAGAACCACATACAAAAAGGGGAAAAACGGAGACAGAAACTGATGTTGCGGAAATGGAATGAGTTCCTACATTTTCGACAGCGCTCCTTGACGTAGACGGAGTCACCTAGGTCCTCTCTTCTATTAAATCCGGCAAAGTGATGAAAGTAAAGCTGTCAATGTTTAGATGACATAACCTTGGTGATATATTAGACCATAAATATGCTAGATCTAGGGTTCCACCTTATTTCAAAGATCAATCTGTTCCTATCATTTGATATTCCTACACACCATTCATTGCACCCAAGATCTTTAATCATAAACGTGCTTTGCAGGCCTTCAGTAGTGGTGACTTCAAAGTTAAGCTCTTCCCACAAGTATCCATTCAAATATAATCCCTCTGGCCATGTCGCTACGGGAGATTTGAACATCAGGCACAATGATGGTCTCCGTAAAATCCTCTCTAAGGTCCAAAATACAATTTCACACTCCTTATGAACTCTGGACTACCATACCAGAAAATAGACAATACTAGAAAAAGAAGAGGTTGATACCCATTCAAACTGGGTTAATGCGCTGAGATCATGGATTCAATCTCCACATGTTCGATTCAGCACACTGAAAAGTTCTCTGAACACTACAGCAACATATGTATTCAAAGATCCTGGTGTTGCTGAAACCTGGTCCACAATTCACGACATATATGTGGTTGTTTCTGCAGATAAAGGCCCCTAACAACTTGTTCGTATCTGCAGATACCATAACATTCATTGCTTAAATATAGAATCGGGCTTGAATAGCTAAGAAGCTTATCTTACAAAATAATCACTAAGCAGTGTGGTTTTTCGTTATCTCCATGACAGATGAGGAATATGAATTTCCTTCACTGTACTGGATACCAAAATAATTATTAAATGTTCGTACAAACAACAGTATATCGCAGGTGCTGTCAGGAAATCTATCAAGCCCATTTCTAAGCATTTCGCCTCTATTCTTACAACTAAAAACGAGTCTCCAGAGATATCAAGGATATTTCATGATGTCTGTTTTTTCAGAATAAAATGGCTAAGTGAAATATGGATGTTAAAAAAAACTCAAAAGACATGTTGGAGACTTTAAGTTATTAATCTCAGTGTCTAAGTAACAGCATTAAAACGTTTGATTTTTCTACCTTATATAGCGTCTCATTCCACACACGGAGACTTGATTCAGAGTGACTTCTCAAAGAAGAACAAAAAAGTAAAGATAAATCCTATTAATGTCAAAGGCCACTGAAAATCTAATGATAAATATAATTAGAACGATTTCTTGATCGACACCATATGTGCCCAGTTTGGTGCACTAGTGACTACTGGTATTTTAATGGATACAACTGCACCTCCTCTACTCGCTGATTTGCTTCTAGAAGATGTAGTCCTCAACGAGATTCTCACAAAAAAGAAATAAAGTATATGTCTTTAATTGCAGCTGCCGATGGTTCTATCACCGAAGAAGTCAATTTGAAATATGTAGAAGTTAACCATAAAAGGTTATGCTAGACATCGGTACATAAAATATCCTTTGCAAATGTTAGAAGTTTCTAACATACTCAAGTTGTTAATATTGTGTTAATGGTGTGGTTTCCTGCTGATAACCGCATAGTTGTCCGCTATTTTGTTTTGTGATTAACGGCCATTGATTACACTGCTCACAATACTTGTAAGATCGATTTACTGTTAATCCTGTTTTATTGATATTGTATGGGACTACAAAAAGTTTGAAGAAAAAAGGGTTAATCATAACTCGTAAATTGAAGAAATATGTATATACGTGTATAATATATTTGATGTATTATTTGTTCATGGAGATTTTTTTTTTTTGACAAAGATAAAGATAATATTGCAACATCAGTGAAAATAGGTTGCCGAGAAATCGAAAAAGTTGCTTACAAATTTTTAATATTTGACCTTGTGTTTTTAATATGGACAAATAGAGATAGGCTATGTCTGACCCAGAAATCCAACCATCTTTTATGTTGTACAATTAAACTTTGATATATAACACTTGTACATATTTAAGCAACATAATTATACTGCCGTATAGTACAGTGTATGGTATTATTGACAGGTTGTGTGATATTATCAGCTATTTAGAATCCATAATAAAAATTGGAGGAGGCATATAATTTGTACGTGAAATTGAACAAGCATGACAAAATATTTGATATTGAATACAGTTAATGACATTTGTTGTCTGAAACTACAATTTTCTATTGAAGTCTTTAAATCTATCTTAATATTTTCATTTTCAGGGATAAATTTCAAGTCAATTGCGAAATGATTTTTCGACTTCCCATGTTTTGTCTTTCGTTATTATCATCCTTCCCTCCCGCTATATCTACCTGCTGACGTCATAAGCAAAACTCGTATTAAAGTTCGCGTGAGCTGAGCTGGACTTATCAACAGTGAATAGGAGTTATCACCAAATTCTCCCACCATTTAAACGATAATTCCTGTGAAGATGACAAAAGTAAATACAATTTATCAACACCATTAATAATAGCTCGTTAACATTTTATTTTTTTAAACATATATCAAATTAGGAACTGTCGTGTCAGCAATATCAACAAATATCGTACAACAAAAATGTACTTGACACAATTCCTGATAACCTCTGCTGAGACTACGTTATTTTTACGTCATAAGCGAGGTCGTGACCTTTGTGTTTTCTAAACCGGAACGAAATTGGTAAACAAAAGGGTGAATCCTATTGCAAACTTTGATGTTTGTAATTAAAAAAAATGAATATCACCATTAAAGGAAAACATTCAACAATCTTAACATTTATGTTAACCTGTAAAAATGAATGGTATATTTGTAAACTACGCATGAACTATGTATTTTGAATATTTTGATTCATGTCATTTTTCCCGCGAAAATACAAATATCGAAACCTATAGATATATCCGTGTTTATGCTGATTTAAGGATGATAAACATGTAATGTGAATGTGAATATGATTGATACTGAAAAACATCAGCCTGCTCGACAGAATATGAAGTGTGTGACGCGTTCGCTTCGTTCACTCGACAACAAACTTCATATTCTGGCTCGGCAGGCTGATATTTTCGATATCAATCAATTCACATCCAGATAACATATACTTATTGATAATTGTAAAACTGAAACAAGCTAAGCTGATATCAAGTTCATATAATTTCGACGTCAAATACAAAATAATAAGGCATTCTACATATTGAGGTGATTCATTATCCTTTAGTCAACGGCATCGGTAGTGTAATGATTAGTGTGCTTGCTGCGAGTTCGGTAGAACGTGGGTCGAGCCACGGTCGGGTCAAACCAAGGACTAGTAAATTGGTACTTGTTGCTTCTCCATTAATCACGCAGCATTACGAAGTAAGGGCAAACACTGGCCGGCTTGGAATCAGAATAATGTATCCGAGTGGGGCGATATGACTACGCTAGAACTGTCGTTTCAGTAAACTAGCATTATAAAAAATCCAACAAAGCGCGTTGGCCTAATACAATATGGATATCATAATCATCTTATCTAATGTAACTTGTTCTTGTCATGATATAGCTGAAAAATTGTTCATTTGGCGTTTAACAATAATCACTGACTCACAACTCTTGTTTTCTTCGAAAGATTTACTTAGTTGGTTTATAACTAGCACAAACAGGAATACCAAAGACATCGCACTATCAATTGGGTTATGATTGTGGTTAAGTCATGTTTTGTAGCTACATATAAGCATATTATATGTCTGTAGTTACGTATGCTAAAAACGTTTTCTTGCTGTAAGTAACAAATTTCCGGATGATCATTTTTGAAGTGCATGTTTTCTGTTTAACAGCATTTCCGGGATAAGAACCTAACATACATGCCATTAATACTATTTTACTTTACAATAGTCACTAAGTAATAAATAACTATTTTAGTATTATTGTTGTCGATGTCCAATAATAACTTATTATTTCCGATTTCATTAGATTTTTTGTGTTTTAGCACCACTTTCATCAATATTTCAGCTATATCATGGCGACCAGTTTTAGTGGTGGAAGAAGCCGGAGTACCCGGAGCGAACCAACGACCATAGGCAAGCAACTGGTAAACTTTATCACGTGCGGCTGCGAGTCGAGTGCACCCTATTTTGTAATTTACAAAGCCGGGCGCGAACCCACGCCGTATTGGTGTATTATTTCCGAGTTATACTGCACGTACAAAATGTAGCTCTAATAACTGTTTAGGGAATATGCACGTAGAGAAAATAACATTTTGAATTTGGCGCGTAACTGCACGTCGAACTAATAATTTGTTACTTTCATCGCCTGCCAGTAAATAAAAATGTACGCCATTGTGAAGGAATGATTCTTCTCTGTAGTTTAATTCGTGTTTTGAGAAATAACCCTTTCTCAATTTGGTTACTATAGATATTAACTTTTCATGAAGGCCATAACTGTATAATGTAAGCACCTTTATTATTTGTATAATAAAAACGTAGACATCCAATTTAGTGCGCACGATACAATTCTGTATAACCAAATCTCAAATTTATTTTTCGTTTTCGTATCTCAAATATATTAAATAGTCAATTTGTCCTCATAAAATCTCTGATCGTGAGAAACGACGTTACATCAGGAACAACGTCTGGGTCATGTGTGCGTATTCTATGTGTATAAACATTTTTCATATCTACATCCTTAATTAGAATGTCAATAAATTCTTCGCATTTGGAGAATGCTTCTCTACTTGGAAATAAACGAAAACTTGCAGCATGCAGTACGAGATTGATAGACGTAGTCTTAGGTGTTGGTTGCAAGACAAAATAATGCATCGATCAATCTCCCATCATTATAACAAATCATATACTCTTTATATATTTCGCAATAACTTTTACATCGTCTTATGATGACGATGTTGTATGATTGTCATGACATCCTCAATATGATTTCAGATTCAAATAACTAAGTCGAACTATTGTATTATGTTGATAAACAGTTAGAAAGTAGGCCCATTATTATATGTTAATATTTCAGATTTGAATCCCATATATATAGCTTGTACAACTGTACAGCATAATCTGTAATAACGTAATCAGATCTTTTTACAGCTTAGTGGCTTATCTGAACACCTATATGACAATGATGTGAATACTACGGTGTGTTTGCGCAAGCGCGAAGAAAATGGTCGAAATTTGAAAAGCTCCAAGAACGAAGATACAAATTGGACTCAAACACTAGTATAATCGAACATTTTAGATATCTGAGTGAAGTCATGAGTGACCCTACATATATTTCCATCCTATGTGTAGAAATCACGATCATGAGCACTTAAAATCAAATCAGTGGATGGCTATCAGGTAACACTACTCACCAAAACGTAAATAGGGAAGCCCTGTTTACAACCGTAATTACATAAGGAAGCCTTGTTTAACAATATCCGTTTCAATATTGAATAGGGAAGCCCTGTTCAAACAAACTATCTATTCTAAAACTGGAGTAATTAAATAAGGAAGCCTTGTTTAACAATATCCGAAAGAGGCAGTGATGGACTGCCATTGACAAAATGAGTTCGATAGTTTGGATGGCAACATTGGTACTCGTAGTCATAGCCAACTTGAGTGAAATTAAAACACACCAAATGAGAAAGACGACATACTGCAACTACAAACCAGTTCTAATTCAAGATGAAAAACACATTGATCTACATGTACTATATTTTTTGTCAATTAAAATGGCAATGAAAATGAAGGTGTCAAAAAGACTCATTGCACTCTACATAATGATTCTCTTATTAACAAAATGCCACTATCCAGAACCAAATCCTGGTCCGAGAACTCCCAAGTTTCCATGTGGTGCTTGTCAAAAAGCCGTTAAAACTATAGACCAAGGAATCATGTGCGATAACTGCAATACTTGGTTTCACATAAACTGCGAAAACATAAACAACTCTATGTACAACTGCTTAGCAGGATCAGATGCGTCATGGTGCTGTACAAATTGTGGGATGCCAAACTTCTCTACAAGCTTGTTTGAATCCATGCTCATACCAGAATCAACAAATTCATTCAGTACCTTGTACAACAGTAGCCACATACATTCCCCTGACAGCCCAGGAACACCGCAAATGACATCATCACCAAAACTATCAAAAGAACATAATAACAAAATAACGAAACATAGAAGACGTCCACTTCCAAATTATACAGAAAAAGTGAGGATAATGGTAGTTAACTGCCAATCACTAAGAAGAAGGAAGGACATTTTTCAAACATCTATAGCGCAAATTCGGCCTGATGTCATCATTGGAACTGAATCTTGGCTAGATCCTTCTATTAAAGATGGAGACATATTCCCGGAAGAATTTAAGGAAAATGTATACCGCAAAGACAGAAAATCAGATCATCATGGAGGAGTATTTGTTGCAATCAAAAACACCTTTGACAGTGAAGAAGCAGAAGAACTTAAAAGTACAGCTGAAATAATCTGGGCAAAGCTGACATTACCATCTGGTAGTAAACTATATATCGGCTCTATGTACCACCCACATACAGCAAACACTGCATCCATAGAAGAAATCCAGAAAAATATCAGGCTGACTTCAAGTAATGACAAACACACAGTCTGGATAGAGGGTGATTTCAACCTACCCGAGATAAACTGGGAAGACCTGAACAACATACATGTCAAAGAAAACAGTAAGAATGCTGATATCCACCAGGAATTTATAGAGCTTACAACAAACTGTGGATTAAACCAACTTGTAAATAAACCAACAAGAGGTGACAACACACTAGATCTGTTTCTAACCAACAAACCCTCTACAATATATAGAACTGAGGTATGTCCTGGCATATCAGATCATGACCTTGTATATATAGAAGCCACAACCAAACCAATTAAGATAAAAACAGCACCAAGGGAGGCCTTCTTGTATAAAAAAGCCGACTATGACTCCATCAAAAGGGAAGTAGAAGCTTGCTCAGATACATTCATAGAGAAAAACAAAAACAACAATGACATCGACACAATATGGAATGAGTTTAAGTCCTTTGTAAAAGACCAAGTCAACAAATACATACCTAAATGCACAATTAAACATAACACTGGGTATCCGTGGATAACATCAGATCTACGCAAAGTAATGAGAAAATGAGACCGTGCATACAGCAAAATGCAGAAACATGGCAACAAAGGAAAATACCGAGATAAATTCAAGATGCTAAAACACCTAGCACAAAAAAGACCAGAGAGGCTTACTGGAATTACATATCTGACATCATTGCCCCAGTAGATAGCACAAATGAAAGACCAAACCCAAAGAAATTCTTTACCTACTTAAAATCAATTAGGAAAGAATCAAATGGAGTACCAACCTTAAAAGCCTTTGGAGAAACAATAAATGAAATTCAAGACAAGACAAACCTGTTAAACAGGCAGTTTCAATCAGTTTTCACCACTGACACAGACAAGGAAATGCCAGACATACCAAAGGAAGTCTTTAAAGAAATGCCAGAAATAACTATAACAGAAAACGGTGTAGAAAAACTGCTACAGAACCTGAATCCAAACAAAGCATGTGGTCCGGACGAGTTAACACCAAGGTTACTGAAAGAACTTGCACACGAACTTACACCCATCATGACACTTTCAACGGTCACTGGAATTAGGAAAAACTCCATCTGACTGGAAGCATGCTATAGTATGTCCGATCTATAGGAAGGGGCCAGGACATCTACCCTCAAACTACAGACAGGTCTCATTGACTTGCATTCTCTGTAAGCTAATGGAGCATATAATAGTATCAAACGTCATGAAACATTTGGATGAAAACAAAATACTATCAGAATATCAACATGGATTTAGAAATCAGAGGTCCTGTGAATCCCAGCTAATAGGACTTGTACATGATTTAACATCTAACATGGATAAAAACTATCAAACAGACATGATAGTATTGAACTTTGCGAAGGCGTTTGATAAAGTCAGCCATCCAAGACTACTGCACAAGCTAGAACATTATGGAATCCATAGAAACAACAAGAACTGGATTAAATCATTCCTGAACAACAGAACACAAGCAGTAGCACTAGAAAACACCATATCAGACAATGTAGATGTTGCATCTGAAGTACCACAAGGAAGTGTACTGGGACCTGTTCTATTCCTCATATATATCAACGACATCACAAATAATATTACGTCAAACATCCGATTATTTGCTGATGATTGTACCATCTACAGGCAAATCAGAACCAAAGAAGACCAGGTTTTGTTGCAAAATGACCTAAATAAACTTATTAAATGGGAAGGAAAGTGGAAAATGGCATTTAACGTGGATAAATGTAATGTCATGCACATCACCAGAGCAAGAACAACAAAGAAACATCCATACGTGATGCATGACCAACAACTGGAAATTGTAACAGGAACAAAATACTTAGGAATAACAATAAGCAACAACTTGAGCTGGAACAATCACATCAACAACATCGAGGCGAGCGCAAATCAAGCCCAGGGCATGCTAAGAAGGAACATCAAGAAAGCACCACAACATATCAAAGCAATGGCTGTTAATACTTTAATAAGACCAAAAGTAGAATACAGTTCAGCCGTCTGGGACCCATATACCAAAGAGAACATAGACAAAATAGAATGAGTTCAGAGAAGAGCAGCCAGATATGTGTATAACAACTATGATTACAGCTCTAGTGTAACAACTATGCTAGAAAATCTAAAATGGCAACCACTAGAAAAAAGACGTATGAACACCAGACTATGTCTACTTTATAAGGCAGTTAACGGCTTAGTTGCCATTCCAGTGCAACAATACTTAATTCCACTGAACAGGCCTTCCAGACACAGTAACAGCTTACCCTTCCAGTTATTCAGCACCAGACACGACTATTTCAAATATTCGTTCTTCCCAAGAACTGTTGTACAGTGGAACCTACTACCGGACACCACCGTGAAAGCATCTACATGTGATGCTTCCAGAGCCTGTATAGCAGCCTAAATTGAAGGACAACTTGTTTTTATCCGAGCACTTGTATATATTCACCTAAACTTTGGCATTTTGTAATTTGTAAATATTTATATTATTCCGCGCATGCGCAAACACAAAAGTATTGAGTACTCTGAATGAGTTTATATACTATAACGAAGAAGAAGTTATGTATAATTATAGTTTATAATTTAATGTCTACGTGTATTGTAATAATAACATGAAACTAAACATGGAGCTTTGAAAAATGTCATACGTCAGAAGTAAAGGAGATTTAATTAATTGTTGTTAGGTAAAATGAAACACGTCATAATGTGTTAATAGATACAGGTATGAACCCGATTCGAACTTACAACGTTAGTGGTTATATGCACTAATTGCAAATCTCGCTACCATATATACGATCACGATGGCCCTATAACATACAGGTCAATGTAGTTTATTTGATAAACACTTGTCAGATATATTGTTACTTATAATTCTGAGATTACCTATATGAATATATAATTGTCATATTTTATATAACAATTTGTCTATTTTAAAGCACTTCCAACTCACCAGTAGAAAGTTTATATCCTTATCTTTGTAAGCATATTTTTTTTATCTAGAAGGATGTCATATATAATCTGGGGGTACCATGATATCTTTCATGGTATCGTTTGTTTGTTATTTTTTTTGTGTTGTGTTTTTTGTATCTTCTTGTTCCCAATGTTTCCTGTGTTTCTCGATTGTCCATAATTGGATTGTCCCTTCAGTTTTCTTTTATGTTTATATATAATGACTGATTCGTAATGCTTTGAACATATTAACGGTAAAATATTGAAGTTCGTTTTCGACATCTATTTTAACTACGTTACTTAATTAAACCATCTGAAGTAGTCTAATGAAATACTTCATTGCATCTTACATATCTGTCTGATAATTCTAAGGGGTCGTGTGTGTATTTTGAATATATTAGAAAACTGGAAAACATATTGGTTTATCTGTCAACGATATCGTATCAAATGTGCCTGACAGCCAATCGTTATTTCGACTACTCGTAAAGCACATATAATTGCCATCATAAAACAATTGGTTTTCACTTACAGTAAAGCGTTGAGAAATATATATTGAATGTCAATATTATAGTGCTGGCTACATATCAAATCAGGTTAGTGTTAACATTGTACATATACAAACTATAGCTATTAATTATTGCGAGTTTATTTGCAAAAATAACAAATTTTGTTATTCTAACCAAATAATTTTAGGTTACAATTTACATGTATTAATGAATCGATTCGAGTTAGATACAATGTATGTATTATATTGCTACATTTAACGACGTGTTGCTTTGTAATGTAGTTTCTAAATGTTGAATGTATTGGTGTGATATGTGATAATTCACTTG
The DNA here is from genome assembly GCA_963383655.1 of Bathymodiolus septemdierum. Classification (NCBI taxonomy): domain Eukaryota; kingdom Metazoa; phylum Mollusca; class Bivalvia; order Mytilida; family Modiolidae; genus Bathymodiolus; species Bathymodiolus septemdierum. The sequence goes on from OY726520.1 coordinate 49,635,601, forward strand.
TAGCTGGCAAATTAATGCATGTACATACAGAAGATAGAGATGCTTTTATTTACATTTGCTAAGTAAGAGCTCTAGAAATGAAACAAGAGGCCGCAAGTAAAAGGGAGATATTACATAGGGTCAGAAAAGTAACATTTACATCCCGCCACAAATGACAACTCACAAGAAAACAATTGTTCATAAACAGTTGCTGTGATTTGATTATAACATTTATAATACATGAAATTTTCACGAATTGTCCAAAAGTATTAAACAGCATGATAAATAATTATGCAATTCTTATCCGTATTTTTTTCTTAGAAACAAAATAGGCAATATCGTTCTTGTCCTTTGAATAGCACTTCAAATTAACAACATTATTTTTTCTGAAAACAGCTGTTATGAAAATGTTGTAACATACAATCTCCAGTTAAACCACATACAATGCATTATCAAACCAGCTGTCTTTGGTGGAATGTGGATCTATCGGATATTATTTTGACAAGGTACCACACAAAGAGCACAATTTAACCAATGGGTTTCAAGACATGCCCCATTCAAGAATGCTAAAAGCTAAGAACGACGGACGTCCACACCGAATGCAACATAATGGCACAATCTGCCAAGCATTCATTTGATTATCATTTAGTTTATAGAACGGTACATTCAGACAGATTTTACATAAAGTTGTTTTTTTCTCTAGAATATTCTAGTAACAGAAAGAAACAACCAACAATTAATTAAGCTTCTCCACTTTAGTAAAGTAATAAAAAATTACTAAATGATAATATACAATTACAAAATCAAAATTATAAAATCTGGCCTGAATGCTCGCAGTTAAATGCCTTGGAATAAATGTCCTTTTCCTTTCCGGTAGTAGTTCGATTCGTTTCCTATGAAATTAAATTCCTATTGAATTATATTATCCTTTGGTTCCAATTCATAAAGTTTCCTTATTGTCCTGTGGACTTGTTTATATTTCAAGTCAGAGTGACTTCACTGATTTACTACTCTCCAATTCGTTAATCCTTGTATAGGTATGTAGAAATATCTAGAATGACCAGGCATGACCTCCATGAATAATAATACACCAAATTTATTACATATACATAACAAAGATAAAAACCTATTTGGACATTCGACTCTTAGCATGAGAACAATCTTGAAAAAAACATCTATAGAATTATAATATTTTGACATTAATTATTAGAATAAATTTGCAATGTAAATATCCACGGAAAGTTGGTCTTCAACAGAACTTGAATTTGAGAACATTTATTATATATTGTGAGGATTTCGTGTTTTTATTAAAGTACGGAATGTAAGATATATATATATATATAAAGTCTAAGGGACTCTACCAACCAGAGAACTTAATGAGTAACGGATCGTCGAGACATAACGATGCAGCACAAACAAAATAAAGTATTGAAGTCTAGAAGATTGTGCAACGATACCGATAAAGATGTTACAAAAAATATATTGACAAGATCTTAGATCAACAAATGACCTGCCTCAGTGTCTATCAAAGTTAGACTGAGTTTGTAAAGATTAGATGGTATAATTACAACTCACTAAATAGTCAGGTGACAAAGTGTGACGTATTAAAAATCTTTAACTCTCTCATTTCACTGTAAAGATAGGTGGTATAATTACCACTCACTAAATAGTCAGGTGACAAAGTGTGACGTATTAAAAATCTTGAACTCTCTCATTTCACTGTAAAGATTAGATGGTATAATTACAACTCACTAAATAGTCAGGTGACAAAGTGTGACGTATTAAAAATCTTTAGCTCCCTCATTTCACTGTAAAGATAGGTGGTGTAATTACCACTCACTAAATAGTCAGGTGGCAAAGTGTGACGTATTAAAAATCTTGAACTCTCTCATTTCACTGTAAAGATATGATGGTATAAATGTCACCTGGTAATTAAAGTGTGACGCATTTCAGAATGCTAAGGATAATCGTTAATAAAAGGTTGTGAGCACAATATATATATATATATATATATATTGCCACTTGCTTAGACGTTTGTATGATATACATTATTTCTTGTGATTGTATGATGAATTCTTTGTCATCCTATGAAATATATTAAAATGGCTAAGTTATATTTCTGTCAAACTATAATACATATATATGTACTATCTACACACGCTTAAAAACATATCGTATGTCTATCTCTATATTTCCCTTACGATACAAGGTAACACTTCGACTATCGAAGCTATATTTTTATATAACGGATGTTGCCAAGTGATGTAGGGTGCTGAGCATAAGGCTAGGCGATTTATGCTGCAGTGTATCAATGGTGTGAGTTAAAAATTCTGTCTAGGGAGAGTAAATATTTGTCAGCTCAAAAATCGAATTGTAACACTGTTGCGTCCAGCTTACAAGAATATCGTGAATATCACCATTAGGTCTTTCTACGCTCCCCTGAGACTGAGGATGTCTTGGTTTACCACATCGTTGTTCATTTCATATTATCTTGTCATTAGCCTTTAGCTAAATTTTGACGAATACGAGTTGCTTTTAAGAAGTATATCATTTTAAATACCAGATTGAAAAAAGGCGAGTTAAATAAATAATATCCCTATTTTTTTCTATATTAATAGATGCTTAGAACATTGTTTACAAGATGTAATGATCAGTCAGTTAAATAAGTGTAAAATTGAAAAAAAAAATCTAGTAATTACATGTAATTCCTGAACAATTTTAGGAAATACGAGTAATTACTAAGGCAATTAGGGATTACGCGTATTTTCTGTTTTTCAGTTTTTACGTGTAATTACTGGTTGCGCTTATTTACTGTAACATAAACAAACTGATGAAGTTATTGATACCACAGTTAACCAGGAGGACACAAAATGTTGTTAATAAATCGAATAACTACACACAGTTTTTTTTTGATAGCATTGTTTGATTCATCCGTTCTACAAATTTTAGAATATCATTATTTTTGAAAAATGTATTATTCATGCAATTCTTTCTTATATCTGACATAAAACTATATTTCAGTAAACAGTAAATTGTTGAACTCGTCTCCAAGATCTTGTAAATTACATAAACTATAAACCCTGTATTCCCTTTGAATATTCTTCCAGTGCTCGTATTCGATTGGTTGTTTATGATTTACAGTTATAAAGTGACAAAAGTCTAAAAAGATCTCTAGATTCACCTTATGGGGCAATGTAACACTGACTATTGAAGCTATTTTTTATATAGCGGATATGGCCCAGTGGTCTAGGGTGTTGGACATAAGGCTAAGCGATTGGCGCTGCAGTGTATCCATGGTGTGTGTTCAAATCCCGTCGAGGGATAATAAATATTTGTTAGCTCAAAAATCTAATTCTAACACTGTTCGACTAAATTTGCAAACGAATATATGTATAAAGCTTGTCGATTTTCACATGGAAATCAACAACGCAGGAAGATTAACAACTAGATTCTACGACAAACGTGATGACTTCATTTTTCATATAGTCAACTTCTCTTTCATCAGTAGCAATATTCCAGCAGTACCAGATTTTATATTTCACAACTCGTACGTTTGTTAGGGCTTGAAAACAGTACAGTAGCAAAATTCAACTGCTGACAAATGTCCATTTCTCAGATGGCAATGGGTGTTTTCCTTTTCACGTAGATTCTTAATATCCGCTATCACGGACCAGACCTTTCATGGCCTCGATTCTACGAGTAACATGTCGGATGTCTAATAAGTAATAGTAAATGTTTACCCTTCGCAAGCACCTGGTTGCACCCTAGGTTTTGTGGAGTCTGTGTTGCTCATCTTGTATCTGTGTCCCTGGTTTTCGGCTACTCTATTCAATGATAAAATAATACAAACACGATATACATTTACTACTCCTTTACTGTTCACATATACCAAATTGTGCTGGGGTATTTTTTAGATGATCATTTTTTTTATTGTGTAGATTTGTCGATATTTTCAATAAGTAGTTAAAGCCACACAACACTAAAAATGAGTGTTATTAATACACTAGTCCATATAATGTAGAGCATGTCAAAATAAAATGAACAGACGGTCTGACTAGAATATGAATTTGAAAATCTTTTTTTGAGTTCTTCATTCTAAACAATGTTTGTATTCTGTAATATTTATTGATATTACTCTAAAATTATATGAGAAAAAATCAATATCGTTATCAAATATGTTGCTAGCTAGAGGCTATCTTATTAAATGTGAATTATAAATATTATAATGTAGAAAAATATAAATTTAGATGCTTAACGCCAGTGGCGAACATGTCATGCATATTCAGTACGACAAAATGTACAACAATACTGTAGAACTACAAAAATGCCTTCCACTGGCAAAGGATGAATGGTGAAGCGGGAAAAAAGCATTAGCCCTAGCAGAGGCCCCAATATACCCAATCTTTTTCGAAATCCACAAAAGAGGTCCTTAACCTACTGAGAGCGAAGCAATCATACGTTATCCCATGTGATCCACAGTCAAACTATATGCATTCAAGCCACTCTGTATCGCGTTTAGGAGCTTTGTGGGTTTAGACCTGTGGGTTGTTTCCAGTAACAAGGGGAACATAGAATTTAACCACTACACAATTAGTTTTCTTCAATACACGAAAATTGGCAAACATAATTAAGTCTTCAATTAAAAGAGCCGGGTATCCTACATTTTATCAATTAGTTGATCATAGCTATTTTCACAACGTTCTAAAAATATCTAAAACTTGTCAAAGAGACGTTAATGTGGAGTGAATAATACATTAGAAAGCTGACAAATCAATAACATGATTATAAATACGTGAAACCTTAGTTATATAAATTGGGTAAAATATAATTCCATCGAACGCACAAAAGTTTAATTGGAGTTACTGAATGGTTGCTATAATCAATCGTACTGTCTTATTACCAGTTATATTTTGACAACCTCCTCGTGGGGAGACCCGAGTACCCAGCAAACAGTAAGTACATTTATATCATTACATTCCATTATTAAGGTTCCAAGTAGAACACACCTCGTGCTATTGATCGTAAATACGTTCCTCATTGCTACCTATAGACAATCTGTCGCCTATGGCTGGACAACCACTAAATCTTCTCACAGTATAATTACATTACAGTACAATTACCGTAATCTATCTCTCTACTCGTGTTGTCTTAAACTGTACATGTCAATCAGTTTATAAGCTATTTCATTACAATACACGCTGTAGTGATTACAGATTGTATAATTAAGTTTGTGATATGCTTTATAGATTCAAAATTAGTTCAATACCGACTGGAGAGAGACGTGTGTAGAATTTTGAAGATTGTTTTTTTATATTGTATATTAAAATAAAAACTTTGTGAAAATGAAATTGTTGCTTACATAATTAGGTTTGGTTATGGTTGTGTAAACCCATTTTCAACAATGTTTCAATTTGATCTTGGCGATAAGAAAAACGTGTATCCGGTGAAAATCACTCACCTGCCACAATTCACTGTTTTATTAAAGCTACATCCAATATATATCGTCACTGGTAGCAATCGAACATAACGACTGTCGCGATGATAGATACCAATTGTAGATGCAAATCTAACTACCATAGGTTCGGTCACTGTTTATGTAAATATAAACCTTTTAACAAAGACTTATTGTATATATAGCAATTCTATGTTTGAAGCAAAGTCTGAGTTTTTTTCATTGTTAGACAATATCTTTGATATTATGCATAACTGACAAGTAATGCAATTGTGAAACGTCTTTGTTATCAGGTGATCAGTATACTGCGCTGTTGAATAACAGGATCAGCTTACAAGTATACTGCGCTGTTGAATAACAGGATCAGGTGACCAGTATACTGCGCTGTTGCATAACAGTATCAGGTTACTAGTATACTGCGCTGTTGCATAACAGTATCAGGTTACCAGTATACTGCGCTGTTGAATAACAGGATCAGGTTACCAATATACTGCGCTGTTGAATAACATGATCAGGTTACCAGTATACTGCGCTGTTGAATAAAGGATCAGGTGACCAATATACTGCGCTGTTGAATAACAGGATCAGTTGACCAGTATACTGCGCTGTTGCATAACAGTATCAGGTTACCAGTATACTGCGCTGTTGAATAACAGGATCAGGTTACCAGTATACTGCGCTGTTGAATAACAGGATCAGGTTACCAGTATACTGCGCTGTTGAATAACAGGATCAGGTTACCAATATACTGCGCTGTTGAATAACAGGATCAGTTGATCAGTATACTGCGCTGTTGCATAACAGTATCAGGTTACCAGTATACTGCGCTGTTGAATAACAGGATCAGATGACCAGTATACTGCGCTGTTGAATAACAGGATCAGGTGACTAGTATACTGCGCTGTTGAATAACAGGATTAGGTGACCAGTATACTGCGCTGTTGAAAAAACAGGAAAGCCGCAAATCATGAATAATAATCTAAAGGTCACATTCGTGATAATATTATAATTAATCAAAATGATATGCATTACAAATACGGAAAGCATGATTTGATTATAACAGTACAAAAATATCATGTAGCCGCATAGCAGAATAATGGTAAAGTAATTTCATTGAATTAAATGGGGTTTTTAGGAATCGCATTCTCAGCACGACTTAAGATATTAATAACGGATCTATTTTCTACTTTTAAATCTCTTTATACTATTTATAATAACCCACAGGGTAGATTCGAGTTGTATGCTTTATAAATGCGGAAAACTTGAATTTAAGATTTAAAGAACAATGACACTTAGTGATCATTATATCTAAAAGTCATTCAAGCAATGTCAACCATTGTGTTATTTGCCATTTACTATCATCTTGAAGATCATTTATCTCGATAATATGTTTCTTCATTAGGAAACGTCTCCCTTTTTCAGAAGTATCTATTGTATTCATGTCAATATAAAATACCCCGATGGATGATACTATATACTTTTTACGAAATCCTGGAAGATATGGATAAATTACCATGATTGACTTAAATTAAACATTGATCATTATCAGTGTGTTCAATGTAAAGTGTTGCAATAATTGGATGAGAAAACCTCCATCATTTTCACATTTTTATGTAAAGGCACCGGAAGCAACACTACGCAATTTCATCGTTTTATTTGTAACTTGGCAGATCTATTTGTTCCAGTAAATTTCAATTCTGTTCATTTCCGAACGATAATCTCATAGAAAAAAGGATTGGTTTTTCAAACTGATATTCTAATATAGTAAGATATTTAAAGTACATTCAAAAGATGTTATTGAACAAGATGAAATTGACTATATTTTCTTTTCAAATAAAATGGTGATCCGAGCTTGATACAGTTCTGTTATGACACGTACCTTAAGGTTTCGTTGCGTATTACGGTTGTGACCGGATCATCCGTTAGTTCAAAATTTTCAAAATGCATTCATGCAATAACGAATAGAAACTAACATTTATTTAGACAAATTGTAATCAAAGGAAAGATGCTTAGATTATCGATTAACGCATTCTATATAGAGAAAGAGAGCTTATTTGAATATTCATATGGGTGAAATTAAGTTCATATAATTAACAGACTACAAATACCAAGGATGTCAGCAGGAATACTAACTTGTTTTTCTTCTTTATTAATATTGATTATAGCTCGTCTTTGAGGTATGTTAATCTATTAATAACTGCTGTGATACAAAATGTTACTTTACTTTAAACATATTTTATTGTTCAATAATATAAGAAACAAACTGTTGCTTAAATACAAAACTTAGGAAGCTTTTATAGGTTCGCTGTGTCTACAATAGCCACGTGCTGCACGGCCTCACCGTCAATACAAAAACATATAAAAAAAATTAACAACAGAAGTGTACGTTACAAATTCCACAGAAAACAACATTATTCACTTTTTGTTACAATCGGTATTTGCTAATAATACATTTTTTTGCGTTTGATTTGAGGTTCAACCCACCTAATAACAATAATAAGAATAATAATAATAATTAAGCAAAATCATTAAGAAAAAACTGGTAGAACGTGCTAAAGTGGGTCACTGTAATTGGGCGGCTGTATCGAGAAACAGATACGGTGTTGAAAAAACTGTTGATACTAATAAAATATTGATAAATGCTATAAAATTGTATGTTTGTGTTCAAGAAATATGATAGACAAAACCATGTGTGAAGTTTTATAGCGAAATATCTCCGATTCCTATGTAAATTTACGAGTTGAAGTGGGAAACACCCACAGGTAATTTTAGCGATGTATTTTTTGATCTTGGACAAGAATAATGAGCGTCCTGATTGGATGACCGATTTAAAACACACTGACTCAGCATGGTAAAGAGATGCATGTAAAAGAAATATATGCTATATTTATTCATTTGTTTGATTCTGGAATATTGTTGATAATTGATTTAAACAAGAAAAAAGGGAAGTGAATTTTATTTGTGATTTTTACAGTTAAATAAATGTTATGTTTCGACAGTTTAAAGAGAAGAAAAAATTGTTGCGACTAAAGTTTAAATCAGCGTTAAAAATTCAACAAATATCAGTGGTTTTGTAAATGAGATTTATTTTAAATAGAAAATCTGAATTTATTATTAATAATACAATTTTATATCCCTTGGGAGGGGAAGGGGGTTATGATGAAGATTTGAAATAAAAACACAGGACCGGACTTTAAGCAAAAATAATAATCCAGGATTATTTTTTTATTAAAAAAATCCAGGACCCCTGTGTCCATGAATGTTTTTTTTTAAGTTAACTAGTGTCCGTGTCCCTTTCTCTATGATCGTTTCAGTGATCAAATGGTCATCCGTCAAAATTTATGTTTGAAGTGCATTTTTCCATTTCAGACAATAACCTTACCATGTAACTAGGTTCGTCATTTTTTTTTCTGGGGCCTTTATAACACACTGGCTGAAAAGGTTTACTTTCCACTTTTATTCTTATTTAAAACTCCCGCTTAATATGCCTCTCGATACGGAATGGATTGGCCGTGCGTAGCGAAGAACAAGCTAAAAAAGTTCCGAAAATCTTTCCGACCAATGAAATAGCGCGAAACAAAATATGTTCGGCTGACCTCCTGAATGGGCACGAGTGGGGGAAAGTTGGATGTGTCGTCGAGAATAAACTTGAAATTCGTCAATAAATATTTGTTGTTCGTACATGTACGTATAAACTAGATAGGAATGAAGGGAAATCATTGTTGAGACGAGGACAAGCGAAGGTCCTTTTTAAAACTGGCGCGTTATTGTAAAATATCGAGTCGAAGCGAGGATTCCCTCTCTTGTATTTTGACCATTGTTTCATACCTTTATGTATATATAAGTAATACGTACGGCAGCTGAACCTAGAAACAAAAGTTAGTAGAACGAGAGAGTTGTAACACGAAATGTTGTAAAATATGGATAAATGGTTCAAACATATACTTCCAGACAAAGATCCATATCATAATCGCGGGAGGGACCAAATGAGGAAAAAGGGGGTCCGGAATTCGAGTGCCTGTGGATTTTACAAACAGTTTCTAACGTCATTGTACAGATCGACATTGTTTGGTATATTTTTGAAACCAGATTCGAAACAAAAATATTTGCAAGTTGAACAAAGGCAACTCTATTAAGGATTTATTTTCGCAATTTGTCTGTTCATAGATCTTTTTTGCAATATAAAAGTCAATGCTTGGAAAAGGTCAGTGTAAAATATGTGATAAAAAGATTATGACATGAAATTTTCCATATTTTCCCTGGTATCAACCCTCGACCCATATCAGCACGCCAGCTTCGCTGTCGGGCTTGATATGGAAGTCTCGGGCTAATACCAGGGCCGATATGGAAAATGTCATGTAATAATCTCTTATTATTATATAGACATCGATGAAATACCGTGATTTCCGAGTTAAATAAAATTACCATTTTTATTTCACTCTCGCTATATTTCGCGCCATTTCGTTGTCGACGTAATAGGAAGACTTCCAGTTTGAAACGTAAAAATTAGACGTTATTTGGCTTCGTGTACGCTTCAATTTGGATCAAATTTAACTAAAATAATATCTCAAGGTAAGCATTTTAATTATTTTATTGTCGTGGGTGAGTGGCGCCATGTTTTTTGAAGCGATACACATTATAGTATATCCCTACGCTACACACGTAATATAGTGCAATTAAACTCATTTTATATTAAATTCGATTCGAAACATTTTTGTTATCTATATAACAAGTGTGGACACAGAAATGTGCTGTCCTAAAGGCAAGTGTGAATGTCAATATTTCATATTATCAACTTTAAAAAACAAAATTCATGGACACAGGGGTCCTGGATTTTTTTAATAAAAAAATAATCCTGGATTAATATTTTTGCTTAAAGTCGGGTCCTGTGTTTTTATTTAAAATTTTCATCATAGCCCTCCTCCCCCTCCCAAGGGATATAAAATTGTATCATTAATACTAAATTAATAAATAATAAATTCAGATTTTCTATTTAAAATAAATCTCAATTACAAAACAACTGATATTTTGTTGAATTTTTAACGCTGATTTAAGCTTTAGTCGCAACAATTTTTCATTTTTCTCCAGTTTAAACCGTCGAAACGTAACATTTATTTAAATGTAAAATTCACTAATAAAATTCACCCCCTTTTTTTTCTTGTTTAAATCAATAATCAACAATATTCCAGAATCAAACAAATGAATAAATATAACATACATTTCTTTTACATGCATCTTTTTACCATGCGGTGTGAGTGTGTTTTAAATTGATCATCCAATCAGGACGTTCATTATTCTTGTCCAAGATAAAAATACATCGCTAAAATTACCTGTGAGAAAGTCGCCGTCCAAACTCAAATCAATACCTGTGGGTGTTTCCCCACTTCAACTCGCAAATTTACATAGAAATCGGAGATATTTCGTCATAAAACTTCACACATGGTTTTGTCTATCATATTTCTTGAGGACAAACATAAAATTTTATTGCATTTATCAATATTGTATGAGTATCAACAGTTTTTTCAACACCGTATCTGTTTCTCGATACAGTCGCAACTTCAACTCGTAAATTTACATAGAAATCGGAGATATTTCGTCATAAAACTTCACACATGGTTTTGTCTATCATATCGAGACCCAGATTAGCACATCTCAGCAGTTTTTTTTTATTAATAAGGTTGTTTAATAATATGAAATATTGACATCCACACTTGCCTTTTGGACAGCACATTTCTGTGTCCACACTTGTAATAATAATAATGATAAGTAAAATTTATTCATGTTATCATTCGTATTGTTTATTACAGATCCTGGATCGTTTAAGCTAACAGATATTTCGTATCGTTTGCGTGTATCGTTCGTTTCGTTCGTCAGTTTAATTAGACGAACGCACGAAACGAAATACGAACCAACGATACACGAAACGAACGCACGCTTCACCAGATCACGTGACACTTATAAATAAAAACTGTTTGTAAACAAAAATGGCGACGGACACAGTTAACAGGTTATCGATATCAACACAGCATTTAATTATAGAGTATTCAAAGAAAGGTTTGTCTGCCAAGTTAGAGGGTGTGCGATGTTACCAGACTGGACTATTTTAATATGGATTAGGCATCGCATCTACGCATAGACATGTACATGTATTTTACTAGTCTTATGATTATGAGCCCACATTTTTTTCTTATTTTATTTTTTATTTTTGAAACTTCAAGTGATTTAAAAAGTATCCTTTTCATCCGGTGGTCGTGCACAGGCCCTGTGGGTTGTGTTGCTCGTATGTGTTTATGTACATGTTTTGTAAAATAAATGATGAAAGTTCATAACGTTAAATTTTGACATGATTATTTGTAAAAATGTGGTTCAAAGTCCACCGAAATGTCAATGATATAAGAAAACAAATAATAACTTTCATAAAGAAACATATAATCATCCTTTTCACGCACAAATCAATTCATAACTCCGACAGAAAAGGCATAAAATATCGAATGTCTTACCCCCGCTGATCCACTTCTACGGACAAATAAACAAGAAATCATCTACATGTGTAACATCTGCATGTATGTAAACAAACGCCTCTGGCAGTTTCACCTGGGAAATACATGCACTGCAGGTGTGAAATGTCAACTCTTAATTTCATTCTACATGTAATTAACAATTATATGACCTTTTGAAGCCACACACCTCTCGGACAGCTTGACCGGGAAAATAACAGATGCACCTATGTGTGGTTGTCAATACAGAATCCGAATAATTATATAAATATAAATTCTGTATAATTATATAATTATATTAATATAAAGTCATATTTGGGAGTCAAATATATGAGATTTAAAATTTAATCAAGAATATAATTTTTAAACACATTGATAATATAAACTATTTAATATAAATTGTATTATCCTATTACATTATCGACTAATTTGTCATTTATATATATCAATTGCGTATAAAATATAAGATTAGTTAATGACATCAATTTGCACAAAAGTCATTAAAATAATATAACACGATACTATATTGTACTTCTATAGAACCAGGATCGTTTGTCATTGGATAATATATGGTTACACTCCAATGATTCGTTCGTTCGTGTATCGTTCGTTCGCTTCGTGTATCGTGCGTTCGTTCGTTTGCGTTTTCCGTATAGTTCGTTCGTTGCATTTCGTTCGTTCGTATATCGCGCGTTTTTCGTATCATTCGTGTGAAGAGTTCGTTCGTTTCGTTTGCGCTTTTCGTTCGCTTGCGTTTGGTGCGTATTGTAAACTTATACGATCCAGGATCTGTATTAAGTAAAAACGTGACTGGTGTTATAGCCAAGTGATCAACTAGTTAGATTGATTGATTGATTGTTGGTGCTTAACGCCACTTTCAGCAATATTTCAGCTATATCATGGCGACCAGTTTTAGTGGTGGAAGAAGCCGGAGTACCCGGAAAGAACCACCGACCGTGGGCAAGTAACTGGTAAGCTTTATCACTTGCGGCTGCGAGTCGAGTGCATCCTTTTGGTAATTTACAAAGCCGAGCGCGAACCCACGCCGTATTGGTGATAGGCTTGTATGAGTTGTTAGGTAATCCACCTACCTACCTCATTGAGCCACCCGGGCCCTCAACTAGTTAGAGTATGGTGATAACTATAAAATAATGATATCTCTTTTGTACTAGACCAACGCACCGAGTAGGACTTGCATAGTGCTCGTTCACTGAAACAACAGTCCAAATGTATATAGGTCGGTTCACTCGATAGCATAATCCTGACGACTGCGAGCTAACTAATCGTTGTTCTTTACTTTTTACTCCCAAATGATGCGAGCCTTTAAACAAAACCAGAAATATTGCGATGCACGATGAAAAAATGATCAAATCTGCAAAAATATAAAGAAAACATGTCAGTAAACAAAGCCACAATTTGTCTAGAATAAAACATATAAATGATATTATACTGACTATAAGACATTAGTAAATTAAAAAGACGACAAGAAAAATATCCATAATAAAATGTATTGATTAGAACAACACAGTGACTGCATTAGGAAATATAATAAGAGAGAGACATGCATATAGACAGTCTAAACATAATCATGGCGCACCAATACTCAAGCAATAAACATGCATGTACATGGTAGAAAAGCCTAAGAAAATAATTCGTTATTCAAAGTCAGTCTGACGGAAAACAAATTGGAATTAACAATTAAATGGATCGGAATCTGAAACACCATCATAAACATATCTTATATAGAATAGACATGTTTTTATGTATTAGAAAATGTAATTCTTCCTGTATAATGATGTTCTTTCTATATAAATTGACATATATTAAACGAAATATTTTATGCACATGTTATTTATGTTATAAATGATCACAAAATGTTGAAGAACAATTTAAGAAAGCTAATGTATATGGTCGAGTTACTAGTCAGATTTTGTAAAACGTATTATTTTCACACAGGAAATAACTACATTTGAGCCTTTAAAACCCCACCCCTTTTAGTTTATTAAAGTGCCTGTACAAGCCAGGAAAGTGAACGATCACGTATTTGTGTGATTTTGGTATTTGATTTTAGAATTGTTTCGACAGTGTGGTATTTTTTATTTAGCTTTTTATTATAGGATAATATATATATATATATATCACATAGCTAAATGTCCACTCAAAGTACAATTAAATTGAAATGTAAAAAGGTACACATATTTGTAGTTTTGAGACTAGAAGTCGTTAGATAATTTTTTTTTTATCTAAATTAAAAATTAAAAGAAAGAATATTATTGAAATAATAAACTTAAACAGGACATTTGTGTTAATTTTTTAAATAATTCTAAATACATGTAGTTATTTATTTCTACTTTTAATATATATTAAGTATACAATGTATGTTATCTGGATGTGAATTGATTGATACCGACAATATCAGTCTGCCGAGCCAGAATATGAAGTTTGTTGACGACTAGGCTGATATTGTTCAGTATCAATAATATTCACATTCAGATGACATGCTTATCATTCTTAAATCAAACATAAACACGGATATATGGTACATCCATATGTTTCGATATTTTTTCATTGGCGGTTTTGTTTACCAATTCCGTTCCAGTTTAGAAAGCACAAAGGTCACGCCCTCGAATATGACGTAAAAAATGTAGTCCCAGCAGAGGTTATCAAAAATTATGTCAAATACATTTTTGTAGGACGATGTTTGTTGATATTGGTGACACGACAGTCACTAATTTGATTTATGTTTAAAAAATGAAATGTTAACTAGCTAATGGCGTTGATGAATGTTATTTACTATAGTATTGTTGTCATCTTCACAGGAATTATCGTTTAAATGTTGTAAGAATTTGGTGATGACTCCTGCTGACTGTTGATAAGTCATGCTCAGCTCACGTGAACTTTGATACGAGTTTTGTTTATAGAGTCAGCAGGTAGAAATAGCGGGAAGCAATGATGATAAAAGAAAATTAACTAGAAAGAGAATAACATCCTCGAGCTTATGCAAATGTATTTGCCAACTTGCCAACCGTATACCTTTGTAAGTCCTTTGACATCTGTATGAAGAACCGCTCATTAAAGAGACTATTATCATATTTACTAATTGTAGATGTGTAGAATTTGGCGAGAAAAGAAAAAAAAATATTTGAAAAGAAGTTTTTCCTTCAGTAGACGAAAAAATAATCAAGGGAGACAACATTTTAAACTACTGAGTGGTCGTATTAACACGCTAGAAGCTAATGTCCTGTACAATATGTACAAGGTGAGGACGACTGATTGATTCCTTATGTCATTGTTAAATAGCAAATATTACAGACATTTGGATAGACAACTTAATTAAGAAATAATTGTATTTCAATATTTTCAGACGTATTTGGAGATTTTTACTGTTGCAATTGGAGTTTTGTTAGTGATGTAGTAACGGAGTAAATAAAAAAAAAGATATTTGTCAATTACTAATATCAAGTGCAGTATGGGTTAATTCTAAATTAAAACACTAATTGCATTGTGACATACAATTACATATGCTAAAGGCAGTCGTACAAGAACGTTCTACATTCTCTATGCAGTCGCATCAAGCGTTCTACATTCTCAACACAGTCGCACATAATGTTTTACATTCTCAAGGAAGTCATCAAAAACGTTGTACATTCTGACGGCAGTCGCACAGAATATTTCACATTTTCAATGCAGTCATACACAACATTCTACATTTTCAATGCAGTCGCACAGAATGTTCTAATTTCTCAAGGCAGTCACACGGAACGTTCTACATTCTGAAATCAGTCAGGCAAAACTGTCTACATTCCCAAAGCAGTCGCATAAAACGTTGTATATTTTCAGGCCGTTCAATAACGTTCTACATAGCGTTCTACAATCTCAAGGCAGTCACACATAACGTCTACATTCTCAGGGGAAGTCTTACAGACTGTTCTAAATTCTCAAAGTAGTTGTACAGAACGTTCTACATTCTCAAAGCAGTCACACGGAACGCTTTACATTCTCACAACAGCTACACAGAATGTTCTACGTTCTCAAGGCAGTTGTACGGTACATTCTACACAGTGCCGAATTTAGGACATATGAGGCCCTGTGCTAGTTAAGTTATGAGGCCCCTTACTTGGGCCCTGAAGGAGGTAGACCCGATAGGTCTACACAGGCAGTCAGGCATACATGCTCTGGAAAATTAGGAATAGTTAAAATATTACGTTATATGAGGTGATTTGATTTATTTTTGGTGATTAACGCCACCTTCAGCAATATTTCAGCTATATCATGGCAACCAGTTTTAGTGGTGGAAGAAGCCGGAGTACCCGGAGAGAACCACCGACCATGGGTAAGTAACTGGTAAGCTTTATCACTTGCGGCTGCGAGTCGAGTGCACCCTTTTTTTATAAATTACAAAGCCGGGCGCGAACTCACGCCGTATTGGTGATAGGCTTGAATGAGTTTTTTTGGCAGGAAGAAGATGAGGCCCCCTGGCCAACGAGGCCCTGTGCTTAAGCGCAATGGTAAATCCAGCACTGTGAATTTCTACATGCTCAAGGCAATCGCACGGAACTTTCTACATTCTCAAGGATGTCACATATAATGTTCTATATTCTTAAGGCAGTCACACAGAATGTTCTACATTCTCAAGGCAGTCGTACACAACAATCTACATTCTCGAGGCAGTCGCACAGAACGATATGCATTCTCAAGGAAGCCGCACAGAACGTTCCAGATTCTCAAGACAGGCGTACAAAACGTTCGTTCTATATTCTCAAGGCAGTCACACAAAGCGTTCTACTTTCCCAATACAGTCCCACTGAACCATCAATATTCACAAGGTAGTCGAACAGGGCGTTCTACATTCTCAATGCTGTCACACTGAACGTTCCATTCTACATTGTCAATGCAGCCATATAGAGCATGCAATGTTCTCATGGCAGTCTCACAAACTTCTACATTCTCCAAACAGTCGTGCAGAACGTTCTACATTCACTCAGAAAGTTTTAGATTCTCAAGGCAGTCGCACAGAATGTTCTAGATTTTCAATGCAGTGGTTCAGAACGTTCTAGATTTTCAAGGCATTCGCTCAGAATGTTCTGAAAACTTACAAGTTTACATATCATCATTTGGCATGAAATGTAGTTGTCACTGTATATGTCTATGAAAAATATATAATCGCTTTATATAGGAACTCGTGTATTATTAAGGGTCGTCATTGGCATGCTTTGGTATTACTTGCTTTGGTCGTTTGTGGTTGTCAGATATTTAAACGATTTGGCTCTCTAACATTCTGTCGTTAGCATGAATTATTAATTATACGTCGCAACAACATTTGAGTCTATCTTCACGTTTATCCTGCACAGAACCGTAATCCTTCTACATTCTAGCACAATAGAATTAAATACCATTAAATACTATTTGTATCATAGCAATGGCGATTAATCTTGGAATCATGGAATATCATGATCTGTGTGGGCATACCTAATACAGTGTGCTATAAACACAATATTATCCACTCTTCGTCCAGATCAGTCATTGGCGGTCATCAAGTTAATATTGGAATCTCAAAATCACACAACGATGGATATACAAAATGCTGAGTATAACTTCCCAGAAATCAAGAATATTCAAGTATCTAAGTAAGTATTTAATACCTAATATAGACAAGGCAATTTCCTTTATAAGCATGTATTACATAATATCCCCCTTGTACATATCGGATCTTTCATTGCACTTTCACCGCACGGACCGACATGCATATATTTCCAATCGACGGATATGTCTTAATGAAAAGGTTAAGATTATTTTTATTCTTAAAATTTGTAGTGCAATATAATATGAAAAGACATTATATATTTGAAAATGAAATTAGGCCCTGACCGGCGTTAATGTTTCCACCGACAATATGGTGTTATACAAAACTGTTTTGTAGCAATAAAATGTATGTTCTGTCAGTATACAACATTTAATCCCAGCATCATCGAAACATTTTATAACAGGTACCTTCTTCTATCAAACGTGCTACATCTAATATTACAGTATGCATGATTAGTGGTGTGCCTACATGCATTATGATACCATTTTTAACCATGTTATAGTTATATCACGATAGTCAATATTATTGGGGTGAATCACTCGGGTGGTACCAGGAGAAAGCAATCGCTCTTCCATATGATCATAATAAGTTGTGTGCGCCAGGTCGTTGGTATTCACCGGAAACCCTGGTTTCCTCTGCTAATAAAACTGGCCGCCATGATATAGCTAAAACATTGTTCAAAATCTAGTTAAGCATCGTAACATTTACCCTATTAAGGTGTGTACATAATCCGTTTATTGTAAGATGGCATGTTTGGAAATGTATGCTTTAATCCTTCCACAATATGATCGAGGTACCTTATTCCTTAGTAATCTTGGGTACAAGCAAATTAATAATGTGTCTGGGTGCATGATAAATTCAGGAATATCCCAGTGAAACAAATATCCCTTCCATATGATCATGCAAAGTCGATGATACTGCTAGAGAACTTTCCGATGGTATATACAACTTGATAGTTATAATCTCGTCCAAATATGAAGCTGGGATAAGGATACACTGCAAATACGAGGAAGCAGTACTAATAAATCACAATATGGACAGACGAAAATAAGACAACATTGCAAGTCACAAACTCATACAGGAATCACCATGATCAAGTGCTTCAAAAAATTCCTACAGGAATCAACATGATCAAGTGCTTCAAAAACTCCTACAGGAATCACCATGAACCATGATTAAGTGTTTCAAAAACTCCTAAAGGAATCAACAAGATCAAGTTCGTCAAAAAAACTCCTACAGGAATCAACATGATCAAATGCTTCAAAAACTCCTACAGGAATCACCATGATCAAGTGCTTCAAATATTCCTACATGTATTTAACAGGATCGGGAGCTTCAAATTCTCCTATGGGAATCACCATGATTTAAATAATAAATAAATAAATAAGCTTTATTTAGAGTCGGCATGGTTAAAACAACATACAACATAAGCTCTGTTGAGCTTTTAACCGACATACACAGACACAGAATAAATAACAAATAACAAGCATGCAACATACAGCTGAAATACAAGACTAAGTAAGCACTACATGTAAAATAATAACAGTCACAAGATAAGCAAAAAAAAAAGCAGATTAAAAGCTGATGTTATAAGCTAAGCATACCAAGAGCTAATGTAGCAAACTATGAACAACTAAAAGCTGATATTATGAGCAGAGCATAACAATTTTATAAGCACAATAAATAAAAACTGGATATGACCTAGATGGTAGAAATTTAAACAAATTTAAAAGTCAGCACAAACTGAACATTTACATACATTTCCATTCCAAGATTTTAAAATATTCTTAAACTGATTAAAATTGGAAATTTTTCTAAAATCATCAGGTAGGTCATTCCATAAAACAGCTGCTGCATATTTAAAACTATTCTTACCGTAGGTAGATGTTCGCACCCTAGGTATATCTACAATATTGGAATATCTAAAATTATATTTACAATCTTTAAAAACAACTAAATCATGTAAACAAGATGGTGAAAGTTTGTTTAAAATCTTAAAACATTCTATAGCCATGGTACGCATTCTTCTAACTTTTAGAGAAGGAACTTTAGCTTTTTCGAATAACTCATCATATGTGCTCTCATAGTCCTCGTATATAAATCGCAAAGCCCTCGCCTGGATTTTTTCTAATTTAGAGGTATTACTTTTATTGCAAAAATGCCACGCCAAAGGACAAAAATTAAAATTAGACAAAATGAAAGTATGAAAAATTGTTAATTTATTTAATTTTGAAAGAAAACAACCAATGCGTTTTAAAACATTCAACTGTTGAGAAGCTTTACGACATATATTTTTAATATGATAATTGAAATTAAGTTGGTAATCAATATCTATTCCTAGTAATTTTACCACTTCATCACAAGTAATTTCAGCTGAATCTATTTTAAATACTGGTGTCTTGGCATGTGTCTTATTGCCAACTGCAATGGCTTGAAACTTATCTGGATTAGCCTGCATACAATTGAATTTGAACCAGTCTATCAATACTGAGCTTTCTTTTTCAAGTATATCAATTAATTTCTCATAATTATCATTTGCTGGAGAGTTCTGGTCGTTGAGCCCTGGGAACCATCACCAGTACACAATCTGATTAAAATGTTTTAAAAAAAATCAAATCTTTCACCTGCTCTCCATTCGGAGTTCGGTAATTTTGTTATTACCCTTATTTATTGATATGTCGCGGCGTGGGAGATTTGAAGAAACCACATTACAGGTCACATGACTTTATGTCATTAATATTTAATTATAAATAAAAACGCTTAATCAGATTGCACTAGTACGGACAGTGTCTGTGTCATATTCGGTTTATTATTCTTTAATGTTTTTTTAAGACTACACCCCTTGACCATTGTAAATAGAGTTTGAGATCAAATCACGATATGAAGTAAAACAGGTTTTTTTTAAGAACAAAGAAATGTATTCTATTCTGTGGTCAAATGTATGTTTTCTTCTGATACTATTTTGTGAAAGCTTATTACTTCCTGTTCGTATAATTTATGGCGCTGAAATATTTTTATTCTGCCTCTTCGTGACGTAATATTCAAGTGATTTATTACACTTAAGTATGCATCTTCAGATAATTTGATTAAGAGATAAAGTTGTGCTTACGTTAAAATAGTAGTATCACGTAGTACAAATAAATATGTGGTACATGTTTTAACAAATTGAAGAGTAGTGTTATTATTGGTGGTAGTGTGTTTGTTATTTTCAGCTGAATTGTTGCTAGCCAGCTTTGTATTTAAAAATTTATTAGTTCTAGTAAACTATCTCTTTATAATTGAGTTATTCAGATAATGCAGCTACATAAGAGTTAATGGAATTTAAAATATTCAATAGGTTTAATTATATGTATTAGTGCCCAATTGAGATAATAGGTTGTTTTCTCATTCAATTATATATAAAATTATAAACAGTTGAAAACAATATTAACTACACATAACTCAACAATCCTGACATGACAATGAACTGCACAAGTGCACATATACAAATCCGAGTTAAATATTGCTCCCATATATCTCTATTGAATATTGTCAAACTCTGATGTTAGACATATTCGTTATAAAAGAGCAATACAACCTGTACATCATACATACCGTGCTTCGTTCTTCCTTTACCAATCTGACTCAAAATGTTTTCGTGGCATAGAAATAACAAATAGTGTACAGAGACCTCGAATCTTTATATAATAGGTGATAAACCTGCTAAATATAGATTGATATCGAGTATGGATTTGCAGAGACCTTGTTTGTCATTTGTGTTGTCGTTAACACTGTATATATGTTTGGCTCTTGGATATCCATATATCAACAGAGTGAGTTAGGATCTTGTCCCAAGCCAGTTATGTATACCGGGGGGTATATTCCAAAGCTCGCCATCGGTCGTCTGTCGTCGGCTATGTGTTAAGTAGTATCATATTAACCAGAGGCGTGTTTTAAATTGTTGTGGTTTTGTATATTGGGTGTCATTGTTGTTTAGAAATGTTCACAAATCTTTTATGAAAACCACATACTATGCTATGCGACATAAATTTTCAATCTGAAGACACAAAGTACACTTTTATCTCCATACATGTTTGATTTTTTTTTTAAATTAAATATATTTTATTTGGTCAAAATACCGGTAGTAGCAATTGGGATTGGGTACAAGCTATGACAGCATCTCTTTACAATTAACAACACATTATATATATGACAGCAACCATCTAATGAAATATCTCAATTCACATAAAGCTATGGAAACAAAAAGCAAAAACTGAGAGAAAGAAAAACAAAGAGATATGGTAAATAGGGAAGAAAGGCAAGTCGAATTGTGAAAAGATATGGACAATATGGAAGAAAGATAAGCTCAATAGTGAAAAGATATGAAAAATATGGAAGAAACCCAAGTTGAATAGTGAAAACATGACAAATACAGAAGAAAAGTAAGTTGAAAAGTGAAAAGATATGGAAATTATGGAAGAAAAGTAAGTTGAATAGTGAAAAGATATGGAAAATACAGAAGAAAAGTAAGTTGAATAGTGAAAAGATTTGGAAAATACAGAAGAAAAGTAAGTTGAATAGTGAAAAAGATAGGGAAAAAAGTACGGGAAAATGAAATATTTTATAACGTCATGTACTAGAAAAAAAACTAACTGATATTCCAAACGTTGCGGTTTGTAAAAGTACGGGACAAAGTACGGGAAAATGAAATGTTTTATAACGTCATGTACTAGAAAAACAACTGATATTTTAAACGTTGCGGTTTGAAAAAGGACGGGAAAAAAGTACGGGAACATGAAATGTTTTATAACGTCATGTATTAGTAAAGCAAGTAACGTTGCATTTCAAACGTTGCGGTTTGTAAAGGTACGGGAAAAAAGTACGGGAAAATGAAATGTTTTATAACGTCATGCACTAGAAAAGTAGGTTGAATAGTGAAAAGATTTTGAAAATACAGAAGAAAAGTAAGTTGAATAATGAAATGATATGGAAATTATGGACGAAAAGTAGGTTGAATAGTGAAATGATATGGAAAATATGGAAGAAAAGTAAGTTGAAAAGTGAAAAGATTTGGAAAATACAGAAGAAATGTAAGTTGAATAGTGAAAAGATATGAAAAATACAGAAGAAAAGTAGGTTGAATATTGAAAAGATATGAAAAATATGGAAGAAAATTAGGTTGAATAATGAAAAGATAGAGAAATATGGAAGAAAGGGAAGTTGAACAATGAAAAGATATGGAAAATATGGAAGAAAAGTAAGTTGAATAGTGAAATGATATGGAAAATATGGAAGATTTCTGTGTTAGTCATTATTACACCCAAAGAGACCTCCTCCTCCTCCATCCCGCCTCCTCCTCTTCCTCCTCAATCCCTCCCGCCTTCCACATCCGCCTCCTCCTACTCCTCCTCCTCCTGCCCCCCTCTCTCCCACCATCCTCCTCCTCCTCCCTCTATACATGTATATGCATTGTTTTTCAGAATTGAGAAGAATCATCCTGGCATAGTTTTTTGTTAGAGACTATGCAAGTAGGGATCAAATTTACCATTTCATTCATTTGGCTCTTAGAAATACCACAGTGAGAACGCGGACAATCTTGGAGTACTACACAACAACCTTGAACATATCCGAAAACAACAAACTTTTGTGTAATTATTGAAGATGCTAATAAAATGGCGGGAAAGGGGCAGATAACCAGTGAAAGGGCTAGAACACGATAATAGGACGCGGACATCCTAGAGAGCACCCCAAGAGCACTTCCTATCACATGACTTCCAGGAGAAGCCCTACAGGTGCTGGAAGTTGCGCATGCGCACACTCAATGGAACCCCCCACCTTCGGAGTCACGTCACTTCTAGTAGCCCTGTCGGTCATGCGCAATGACATATTTTGTACTACTACTCTAATAAGAAAAAAACGCGGGAAACGGTTGCGCATGCACATGCGATCACTTCCGGTCAGGGCCTCTTCCGGTGACGTGAGTTCCTGTTAGGGTCTCTTTCGGGCACGTGACTTCCAGTCAGGGTCTCTTCCAGTCACGTGACATCCGGTCACATCACTTCCGGTCACATGACTTTCTGTAGCACCACCACAAATACTACTTGAGCTGTGCTGATATACTACTCATGATAGTATCTAACCTGTATACAATTATACTTCTTATAATAACACAGAGTACCTAAGTCCGAAATAATATCTAATTTAAGTTACAATCTGGATTACATTGTAAAAACAACAGTTCAAGCATACAGGTAAAACAAAAACTCAGACAGCACGAACTCCTCCAGAGACCGGAATTAGATCAGATGCAATAGCATCTCCACTCCCTCTCGTTACGTGAAGGATTTTCCGTATGCAATAGATTTAAAATTTTAATGTTTTTGAAATATATACCTCCACATAAGAATCATCATATCAGATCATAACGGATAATCATGTTGATTCTTGCTATAGATAAGATTATCACTAATCAAACACGACGAGTTATTTATTACCTTATAATACCAGATTTTAGTAAGAAAAATCAGTTAGTTGTCAATCATCAAACATAAATAAACTGATATTGAATAAATTTGCATTTTTTATCATTCAATCTACCTTTTTGTACTTTGTGGGAACTTGTGATAAATAAGATTTATAAGGATCTGATAGGTTTAAAACGTCCGATTGAAAGGCTTAATTAATATACTCCCTAAATGTAACACGAAAGGCGTGGATGTAAGTGAACATGATACCAACTATCAACATGTTGACTGTTATTTTCTCTATTTGTCAGTTAGTGTGAAATGTGACCTAATCTCTAGCTAACTAAGATTTGTTGACTGTTATTTTCTGAGCCCTTGTGTAATCTTCAATTCAGTGGTTTGTGAGAATTAGTGTTTCATATAGTGCTCGAGATGAATTAAATGTACAACAGATACTAAAGATGAAACATATATGTGTTTGGAGAATTACATCGTTCTTGCAAGCGATAAATAAAAGTTACAACAGTGCAGTGGGTAGTGATCAACAGTTTTTATGAGTTTCTTATGCCCGTTGCTAGGCCGACATTTCCGATCAAGTGGATAATGTTTTGAAAATGACTTGTCGTGATGTGGTATATTGTAAAAATAAAATGATTCTGCAAGAAATCACCAGTAGACAAAATAAATCAACAAAACAGTAAGTAAAGCTTACTTTGTGAGCGTAGCGATGTCTGCAAAAACAACATTAATGTAAATTTGAAGGGACATATTGTCGATTTCATATTCAATTATGCCGTAGAGAAACGTACATACGACATTCTACTGAATCAAATAATGTGTTTCCTTAATCCTGTTCGTACAGTTGCAGGAAACACATCATCAGTTTTATTCCCCAAATTGACACATCCAGACTGAAATTAAATAGCTTAACCTTAAACTTCTATTTAGAAAATAATATATAATTATATTTGTGAAAATAGACAATAGCTAGATACGAATGGTCGTTTGTGGCAAAATTATACGATGTTATCCAATATATACTTGTTTGTCTGTGACAATTCAAATTTCTCCACCACATACACTAATCATAGTGGCACATTTTTATTCACGATGCATTTTTGTAACATATTGCTCATTTGACATTAACAATAAACGGTCAAACATAAACGATTATCAACTGTTAATAAAATATAACAATTCTAAATACTAAGATCAATAATCATCGTAGCTATTCTACACAGGCTGATCATTAACATCGTGGAAAATCCACACAGACTGGTCATTAGAATCGTGGCTCATCCCCACAATCATATCATTAGCATCGTGGCTCATCCCCACAATCATATCATTAGAATCATGGCTAATCCACACAGGCCTATTATTAGCATTATGGCTAATCCACACAGGCCTATGATTATCGTGGTGGCTAATCCACACAATCCTTTTATTAGTATGGTGGCTAATCCACACAGGCCTATAATTAGCATTGTGGCTAATCCACACATTTCTATGATCCTCATGGTGGCTAATCTACACAATCCTTTCATGAGCATCGTGGCTAATCCACACAGACCTAGGATTGGCATCGTGGATAAATCACACAGGCTTATCATTAGCATCGTGGCTATTCCACATAGGCCTTGTCATTAGTATCATGGCTCGTCCACATAGATCTTATCATTAGCATCTTGGCTAATCAACACAAGCCTTTTCATTAGCATCGAAGATCAACCACACAGACATATCATTATTATCGCTGTTAATCCACACATGATTATTATTACCATCCACTAATGAATATCCATAATGTGTATATATACCTCATAATGTGTATATATTCGAGCCATCGGCGAGAGCACTATGCCTCACCAGAAAACACTATAGGGACATAACATCACATTCTGGAGATAAAAGAAAAACTAGGTAAATTTATAGGAGTTTATATTGCCAAATCTCGCCATATTGACAGCAATATGCTGGCTGTTAACACATATCACCTTGGCCCAGGCGTCCAAGTGGTTGAATTACAATATTGAAGGAACATAAAAATATAATTTCATTTACAATTAACATTATTTTAAATTTCCCAATAGAATAAAGTTATGTAGCACATGTTTTTTATTCACATCAATACATCAACAATACCGCCTGTACAAATATATATTTTAGAAAAAGAGATAAAACTACCATGTACAAATCTTGCGTCTGTTATTCTACTCTCTACAATAAAAGTGGGTTACATTGTAATTTATGGAAACGATGTTTTTTTCTTTGATATAATAGGTAAGTTATTTAATTCAATTTTAGAATAACAGAATTTATTTCATTATAAATATTAGGCGCCGTCTATTTTAGCAGAGGTAAATTTTGTCAAAAAATATAGTGCCGGCGGGAAATCGAGTGAAACTGGTATAGTTCCCGTCGCTAGGCATAGTCACCCGTTGCCAATATTAACCATGCATTGTTCAATAATTGTAAGCACTAATCATCCAATCAAAGTAAAGCATTGTCATATGTAATGTACCACTATTATATTATTGTCTCTCTCCTGAGGGAACTGTTTTCCTATAGTGTTGTCTGGTGGGAATAGTTCCTGTGCCAACAGCGAGGACATTATAACTCACCAGACAACACTATATGAAAACTGTTCCCGGAAGAGAAGACAATAATATGCTTAGTGCATAGCATCTTTCTGGAGATAAACGAAAAAAAACTAGGTAAATTCTTGTCGTTTATATTGTCATATTGACAGTAAAACGATAAACAGACTACAACGCCGTCTATTTCATTTTATTTCTTTATTATCTTATTCTGTCTGTTAACGTATATCATCTTGGCACAGGCTTCAAAGTGATCAGAGTACAATATTGAAGTAGCATAAAAATATAATTTCATTAACAATTAACATTATTTTTATTTTCCCAATAAAAAAAATTTTGTGTCACATTTGTTTTATTCATACCACTATAGCAACAATACAATCTGTATAAATATATGTTATAAATAAGAAATCTCGATCGCGAGCTACCATGACAAAATCGTGCGTTTGCTATTAAACCTTCTACAATTGTAATTTCCCGAAAGGATTTTTTTTTAAATACAAGTGTTGCCCGAGGGCAAGTGTGGACACATAAATGTGCTGTTCAAAAGGCAAGTGTGGATGTCAATATTTCATAGTGTCTTTTGCAAAGGTGACACGCTATAGATCATGTTGTTTGATATTTTGTTGGAGAGGATATATATAGGCATGTCCTGCTATCCAATGCAATTCATTTATTGAATAAAATATTCTTTAAATTAAATATTTTTGTTCAAATACATGTAGCTGACAGTTTAAATACTGTTTGTGAATAGGCATTATTGGAAAGTTTGCACTCATTTGACATTGTACAGGGTGACCCCCTCCCCCCCCAAAACGAACCCCTAAAAATGTTAATTAATCCTACATAGGTCCATCAAATTTCTTCCCATTTGGTAGACTTAAGCTTCAGCCTATGGATGATCTTTCCACAAAGTTTCTCATACACGTTATCCTTGAGATACCCCCACAGATAAAAATATGGGGGGGGGGGGGGTTCAAGTCTGGTGATTGCGTTGCCCACTCGATTTCACACTTCCAACTGATCAGTCTGTCTTTAAATCGCTCTCTAAGCCAAGCTAGGGAGTCATTTGTTGTGTGGGGGATGGTCCCCATCTTGCCGGAACCACTGTTCATCTCCATTTATACCTCTGCGTCGTCCCAATGATGCCCAAAACTGCATCAGTAATGCCACATAGCGCATTCACCAGAATTGAACCCCCCAGATTTGTATCTGTGGGGGTATCTCAAGGATAGTGTGTATGAGAATAATCCTCAAACAATTGGTGAACTGAAAGCAGCAATCACAGCAAAGATGAGGGAAATCCCATAGGAGGAATGTGTGCAAGTCATTGACAATTTTGCGCGACGTATGCAAGTGTGCCTTCAACGCTGAGGATGTCATTTGGAGCACATTTTGGAAAGAACATAACATTCTATGCAAACTGACTCAGATGGCTAAAACTTTGTGGAAAGATCATGCATAGGCTGAAGCTTAAGTCTACCAAATTTGAAGAAATTTGATGGACCTATGTAGGATTAATTAACATTTTTATGTGTTCGGTTTTTTTTTTTTGGGTCACCCTGTACATATAGAGCATTTTTATTTTAGCGTGCGATATCATGTGTTTGAATCTGCAATACTTCCGTTTGCATTTGGGACTCATCAGTAGGCAATGCAAGTGGAATGTGCAGGAGTTAACAATAAAAAATAACAACCATAAATACCTACTTTGGAATATAATCACAAATTTAACATATGTATAAGTCTAGACTGCCAAGGCCCTGTTGACTGTGGTATAAATCAAATGATAATTCAATGTTAATCATCTATTGTGTTTACAACCACACACATGTGTTTGCTTACAAGTTTGTCGCCATCAGTTCAGATAAGGTCGCTCCCCATCACATTATTTAACATAATTGTTTTAGCACTTGTTTGTATCATAATATATGTCTGTATTATACGGTAATAAATAGTCTAGCTTATAATGTAGTTGAGTCAACACGCTCCCAAAACATGGTGGCCAGTGTAAATTTGTTAAGATTTGCTCTAACAAAAAGTGGACATAATTAAGACATAATGGCAACATTTAAAGTTTCAAACCCGGAGCAGTTCGATTTTTCGAAGCCCGAGGGATGGCAAAAATACATACAATGTACAAAGATTTGAGAGATTTCGAAGAGCCAGCGGACTCATTGATAAAGATGGAACTATCCAAGTGAATACTTTGATATAGTGTATGGGTAGCGAGACCCCAAAACATTGACAAAATATTTTTTTTTTAAATATTTAATGGAAAAAGTTGAGACTATTTAAATAGAAATTATTGTTGGAAAATAAGACATTGCTTTTTATGCAATATAACATGAACAAATATTTAAAAGAATAAAAGTTTTGAATTTAGAAGTCAGTTAGGTCTTGTGAGTTTCATCCCCTTTAAATTAGAGTGATAAAAGTAAAAGAGTAGGAAGAACTAATTGTATGTAACATAAAAATTGAATTTAAGCCACGAAAGTGGTTTTAAGAGGTGAAATTATGAATATTTGCATAGATCTTATTTTACTTGAAGGGTGTGTGTTCTACATATAATTTGGAAGAAAATGACATGAACATGTTGGTTGGTATTTTTTCTAATGCATTGTATACATATGCGCCGAGGTGTTGAAAATTTCCCCAAAAAAGACGGGTGGGGATGGGTGTATAAGAGTAACAGAAGTCATTTAAGAGTTTTACATGTGAAGCACACAAATGTACATTTATTTTTTTAATTTGAAGAAAACTCCTCAGTTTAGTTATAAAAGAAAGTAAACTTATGTTGACCTCGTGCAGTGGTCAATGTTTAAAATGTCATCACAATAATTTTGTGAAAATCACGCATTAATTTTAGATGCCTCACAACAACAATGTAGCTCAGTTTGATATGACAAACTTATTTGAATATACGTCACTTAGAGAAGAAACACTGATCTTGATGATTAAATTTAAGAAACAACTCGACCTTGATTTCAAGCAAACATGGTGTCACGTGATAAATGTTTACATAATTTCGGAGAGGCGGAGCTTATTTTCTCCCTCTTCTTCTTCTTCTTCAATTTTTTCAATATCGCCCCTTTAACTTGTGCATTTGAACTTACCAGTAGTAATTCCTACTTTAATTCCTATTGTAAGCATCTAAGCCTACGTAGTACACTTTCAAAATACCTTGAAAATCTTGATTATCTACTGTGTATACATAAATCAACATTCATCGATCTCCATCAGTTTTCCCGCGAAAAATGGATTAGTCTATTTGAAGTAGGATCTAAGCCCTCAAATAAAAATAGTGTTCTATATTCGGTATAGCTTATTAGGATTAAACCATGCATAAGTTATAACAAAACATGTGAAAAATATGTGCAAGAAGTGAAAAAGGTGTGTATTTTACATTAATCGATGGATTTCAGCAACTTATAGCATCCTGTTTCACCCCACTGACACACATATGGGAAATTCCGAAATTGCAGCGTTTGAGGTGCCCCAAAGGGTAAATCCTTGTCTTTAAACAGCATGATAGAAAGTCGTTAGTGAAACATAAACACAGGCCTCTTTCAATTAAATTTGAAAGATTTTTTGTCATTGCAACCCCGTTCACAGCTGCCTATCAGGAGTCCACAGGTCGTCCACGTGTCACAGTTTAGAATAATCCTTCAGGACCTCACAGTGACCCGTGACCCACTTTAGCACGTTCTACCAGTTAATTCTTAATAATGTTGTTTAATTATAGATAAGTTAGTTATTTCAATCTTAGAATAATAGAATCAAGAATAATAGAATTCATTTTATTATCAATATTAGACGTCGTATATCGTAGGTAAATATTGCCAAAATTATATTAAAATAACGCGGGAAAATCTATTCCACATGTATAGTGCCCGCTAACTCGAATAATTTAGCGCTCTCTATCTGCTATTGGTACTCGTTAATGTAGCAAAGCATAATATAACGACTGGATTATTCGGGTTAAATACCCGCGGGAAATCGTTTGAAACTGGTAATGTTTCCGTTGCTAAGATTAAGCATACACTGTTTAAAAATAGTAAACACTAATCATCCAATCAAAATAAAACATTTCAATATTCTATGTACTAATATCCTATTATGGACTTCTCACAAAGGAACCGTTCTCCTATAGTGTTGTCTGGGTAGGTATAGTGCTCAAGCCGGTAGTCTAAAAAATTCAAACTAATGAGCTTTAAGAATAATAATCTCCACTGCTGGTTCTGACATTCGCGTAAAAGTCTTGTAAAATGCCATTGAGTACAACAATATCCATTGTGCCTATATCAGTTTTCTCCCCGTCATAATTGTATTCCAACATGAAGTCCGAGAGAACTTTAACTGCATATTTGGTTGCCGCTTTTGTCTTTACATTTTGTTGTTGCAATGTGAATTCGTCGGCATCCGTGCTGCCGAATCTGGCAGCCGGTGTCGACAATGTAAACAATGACGTAATCAACTGTTAATCGTAGCGCCGCGCATACAAGGGAAGTAACTTTTATTGAAAATTCATCACGTAAATTCGCGGGAAATTTGGTATAGTCCCGCGGGAAGAATGATCGTTTTATTATAGTGCCTGTTGCGAAGCATAGTCTCCCGTAGTCAAGAAATGAACTATACTGTTGAACTATAGTGCCTATCTAACAATCAATGAAAAATTACTATTTCTATATGTTATGTACTAAATACAATTATTCGTCACTAGTAAAAAGCATGGTAATAAAACATCGAAAACACCAAACAGTGCTATAGATTTGTGGGTTTTGGATTTAGATGTTATTTATTTTATTTGTGAATATTGTATCTTATTCACTTGACTTTTTTATACTTACCATTGTCAGTCTTAAGATTAGCTCTTAATGGAGGTTTACTATTTTGATAAAATCATATTATGCTTCTTAAATTCAAAACATATTACAAAATACGATTCTTTATTTCATCAGATCAACAGTATTTTTTATTTGATTTACATTTTTTTTATATCACAAAACATGTTCAAAGGATATTTGTAAGTCATGTACATCTAACTGTATCTATTCTGCTTAATAAAAACGTTCTAAAATAAAATTATCATCTTATCACAAAATGATATGTGTTGAAGCCTAATTCCACATTAACATACCATCTGTACTTCATAACATTGAAATGCATACACGTCATGTATTGATTCACATGCTGTGTACTATTCGTAGAAAACAAGTCAATTTTTCCAGTTATAGGATAACACTATTTGTTAACGACTGGACTATCAAACACTACCAATCATTACACAGTAAGTTAACAGTATTTTATAATGCTTATATGCCACTTGATAAAAACAATTACATGTAATTCATACTTTGCCTGTTTGAACAATAACTACATGTTATTTATTGTTCTGCCTATAGAAAATAATATGCATTGAATTCTTCTTTCTATTTATTCTTCCAATTTATTTTATTCCATGTTAGGCACATGTCTTCACTCGTGTGTCGTAATGAGTGAGTGAGTGATTGTTGTTTAACGCCAAATGAGATTGTTTTAGTTATATCATGGCCAGAACAAGTTACATTCAATAACATAATGATAATGTTGTCCTCTTTTAACTAGACCAACACGCTCAGTTGCATCTTAATGATGCATGCTTTGTCGAAAACCAACAAATACAATTTTTATAGTCTTTGGTTTGACCCGATCAGACCTCGAACCCACGATCTATTGCACACGAGGAGAGCACGCTAACCATTACGCCACTGATGCGGTGTCTGTTGTAATGAATCTATGTTGTTACTCTGCATAGCGAATAATGATACATCATTTCACTAAATAGGGATATTTGGGACCATAAAACTAGCTGAACTCCGCTACTTTTTATTGAAGTGCATGTACCAAGTCAGTTAAGTGAGTGGTCATCTATTTATGTGTTAGGGGTAGTGAACGGTCATCTATTTATGAGTTAGAGGCAGTGAACGGTCATCTATTTATGAGTTAGGGGTAGTGAGCGGTCATCTATTTATGAGTTAGGGGTAGTGAGCGGTCATCTATTTATGAGTTAGGGGTAGTGAGCGGTCATCAATTTATGAGTTAGGGGTAGTGAGCGGTCATCTATTTATGAGTTAGAGGTAGTGAGCGGTCATCTATTTATGAGTTAGGGGTAGTGAGCGGTCATCTATTTATGAGTTAGGGGTAGTGAGCGGTCATCTATTTATGAGTTAGGGGTAGTGAGCGGTCATCAATTTATGAGTTAGGGGTAGTGAGCGGTCATCTATTTATGAGTTAGGGGTAGTGAGCGATCATCTATTTATGTGTTAGGGGTAGTAAGAGGTCATTTATTTGTGTTAGGGGTAGTGAGAGGTCATCTATTTATGTGTTAGGGGTAGTGAGCGGTCATCTATTTATGAGTTAGGGGTAGTGAGTGGTCATCTATTTATGAGTTAGAGGTAGTGAGCGGTCATCTATTTATGAGTTAGGGGTAGTGAGCAGTCATCTATTTGTGAGTTAGGGTAGTAAGCGATCGTCTATTTATGAGTTAGGGGTAGTGAGCGATCATCTATTTATGAGTTAGAGGTAGTGAGAGGTAATCTATTTATGTGTTAGGGGTAGTGAGATGTCATCTATTTATGTGTTAGGGGTAGTGAGAGGTCATCTATTTATGTGTTGGGGGTAGTGAGCGGTCATCTATTTATGAGTTAGGGGTAGTGAACGGTCATCTATTTATGAGTTAGTGGTAGTGAGCGGTCATCAATTTATGAGTTAGGGGTAGTGAGCGGTCATCTATTTATGAGTTGGGGGTAGTGAGCGATCATCTATTAATGAGTTAGGGGTAGTGAGAGGTAATCTATTTATGTGTTAGGGGTAGTGAGAGGTCATCTATTTATGTGTTAGGGATAGTGAGAGGTCATCTATTTATGTGTTAGGGGTAGTGAGCGGTCATCTATTTATGTGTTAGGGGTAGTGAGCGGTCATCTATTTATGAGTTAGGGGTAGTGAGCGGCCGTCTATTTATGAATTAGGGGTAGTGAGCGGTCATCTATTTATGAGTTAGGGGTAGTGAGAGGTCATCTATTTATGAGTTAGGGGTAGTGAGAGGTCATCTATTTATGAGTTAGGGTAGTGAGCGATCATCTATTTATGAGTTAGAGGTAGTGAGAGGTCATCTATTTATGAGTTAGGGGTAGTGAGAGGTCATCTATTTATGAGTTAGGGGTAGTGAGTGGTCATCTATTTATGAGTTAGGGGTAGTGAGCAGTCATTTATTTATGTGTTAGGGTAGTAAGCGGTCGTCTATTTATGAGTTAGAGGTAGTGAGCGATCATCTATTTATGAGTTAGAGGTAGTGAGAGGTAATCTATTTATGTGTTAGAGGTAGTGAGATGTCATCTATTTATGTGTTAGGGGTAGTGAGAGGTCATCTATTTATGTGTTGGGGGTAGTGAGCGGTCATCTATTTATGAGTTAGGGGTAGTGAGCGGTCATCTATTTATGTGTTTGGGTACCGGTAGTGAGAGGTCATCTATTTATGAGTTAGGGGTAGATGAGCGGTTATCTATTTATGGGTTAGGGGTAGTGAGAGGTCATCTATTTATGAGTTAGGGGTAGTGAGAGGTCATCTATTTATGTGTTTGGGTACTGGTAGTGAGAGGTCATCTATTTATGAGTTAGGGGTAGTGAGCGGTCATCAATTTATGAGTTAGGGGTAGTGAGCGGTCATCTATTTATGAGTTAGGGGTAGTGAGCGATCATCTATTTATGTGTTAGGGGTAGTAAGAGGTCATTTATTTGTGTTAGGGGTAGTGAGAGGTCATCTATTTATGAGTTAGAGGTAGTGAGCGGTCATCTATTTATGAGTTAGGGGTAGTGAGCAGTCATCTATTTGTGAGTTAGGGTAGTAAGCGATCGTCTATTTATGAGTTAGGGGTAGTGAGCGATCATCTATTTATGAGTTAGAGGTAGTGAGAGGTAATCTATTTATGTGTTAGGGGTAGTGAGATGTCATCTATTTATGTGTTAGGGGTAGTGAGGGTCATCTATTTATGTGTTAGGGGTAGTGAGCGGTCATCTATTTATGAGTTAGGGGTAGTGAACGGTCATCTATTTATGAGTTAGTGGTATTGAGCGGTCATCAATTTATGAGTTAGGGGTAGTGAGCGGTCATCTATTTATGAGTTGGGTATAGTGAG
This sequence comes from Bathymodiolus septemdierum, assembly GCA_963383655.1. NCBI lineage: Eukaryota > Metazoa > Mollusca > Bivalvia > Mytilida > Modiolidae > Bathymodiolus > Bathymodiolus septemdierum. The sequence continues at coordinate 49,670,333 of OY726520.1, forward strand.
CGATCATCTATTTATGAGTTAGGGGTAGTGAGAGGTAATCTATTTATGTGTTAGGGGTAGTGAGAGGTCATCTATTTATGTGTTAGGGATAGTGAGAGGTCATCTATTTATGTGTTAGGGGTAGTGAGCGGTCATCTATTTATGTGTTAGGGGTAGTGAGCGGTCATCTATTTATGAGTTAGGGGTAGTGAGCGGCCGTCTATTTATGAATTAGGGGTAGTGAGCGGTCATCTATTTATGAGTTAGGGGTAGTGAGAGGTCATCTATTTATGAGTTAGGGGTAGTGAGAGGTCATCTATTTATGAGTTAGGGTAGTGAGCGATCATCTATTTATGAGTTAGAGGTAGTGAGAGGTCATCTATTTATGAGTTAGGGGTAGTGAGAGGTCATCTATTTATGAGTTAGGGGTAGTGAGAGGTCATCTATTTATGAGTTAGGGGTAGTGAGTGGTCATCTATTTATGAGTTAGGGGTAGTGAGCAGTCATTTATTTATGTGTTAGGGTAGTAAGCGGTCGTCTATTTATGAGTTAGAGGTAGTGAGCGATCATCTATTTATGAGTTAGAGGTAGTGAGAGGTAATCTATTTATGTGTTAGAGGTAGTGAGATGTCATCTATTTATGTGTTAGGGGTAGTGAGAGGTCATCTATTTATGTGTTGGGGGTAGTGAGCGGTCATCTATTTATGAGTTAGGGGTAGTGAGCGGTCATCTATTTATGTGTTTGGGTACCGGTAGTGAGAGGTCATCTATTTATGAGTTAGGGGTAGATGAGCGGTTATCTATTTATGGGTTAGGGGTAGTGAGAGGTCATCTATTTATGAGTTAGGGGTAGTGAGAGGTCATCTATTTATGTGTTTGGGTACTGGTAGTGAGAGGTCATCTATTTATGAGTTAGGGGTAGATGAGCGGTCATCTATTTATGGGTTAGGGGTAGTGAGAGGTCATCTATTTATGAGTTAGGGGTAGTGAGTGGTCATCTATTTATGAGTTAGTGCTAGTGAGCGGTCATCTATTTATGAGTTAGGGGTAGTAAGCTGTCATCTATTTATGAGTTAGGGAAAGTGAGCGGTCATTTATATATTTGTTATAGGTAGTGAGAGGTCATCTATTTATGTGTTAGGGATAGTGAGAGGTCATATATTTATGCGTTAGAGGGAGTGTGAGGTCATCAATTTGTGTGTTAGGGGTAGTGATCAGTCATCTATTTATGTGTTAGGGGTAGTGAGAGGTCATCTATTTATGCGTAAGGGGTATAGAGAGGTCATCTATTTATGTGTTAGGATACCGGTAGTGAGAGGTCATCTATTTATGAGTTCGGGATAGATGAGTGGTTATCCATTTATAAGTTAGGGGTAGTGAGCGGTCATTTATTTATGAGTTAGGGGTAATGAGCGGTCATCTATTTATGAGTTGGGATAGTGAGCTATCATTTTTATATGTGTTAGAGGTAGTGAGAGGTCATCAATTTATGTGTTAGGGGTAGTGAGAGGTCATATATTTATCTGTTAGAGGGAGTATGAGGTCATCAATTTGTGTGTTAGGGGTAGTGATCAGTCATCTATTTATGTGTTAGGGGTAGTGAGAGGTCATCTATTTATGAGTTAGGGGTAGTGAGAGGTCATCTATTTATGTGTTTGGGTACTGGTAGTGAGAGGTCATCTATTTATGAGATAGGGGTAGATGAGCGGTCATCTATTTATGGGTTAGGGGTAGTGAGAGGTCATCTATTTATGAGTTAGGGGTAGTGAGTGGTCATCTATTTATGAGTTAGTGCTAGTGAGCGGTCATCTATTTATGAGTTAGGGGTAGTAAGCTGTCATCTATTTATGAGTTAGGGATAGTGAGCTGTCATTTATATATGTGTTAGAGGTAGTGAGAGGTCACCAATCTATGTGTTAGGGGGAGTGAGAGGTCATATATTTATGTGTTAGAGGGAGTATGAGGTCATCAATTTGTGTGTTATGGGTAGTGATCAGTCATCTATTTATGTGTTAGGGGTAGTGAGAGGTCATCTATTTATGCGTTAGGGGTAGTGAGAGGTCATCTATTTATGTGTTAGGGGTAGTGAGAGGTCATCAATTTATGTGTTAGTGGTAGTGAGCGGACATGTATTTATGTGTTAGGGTACCGGTGGTGAGAGGTCATCTATTTATGAGTTAGGGGTAGTGATCAGTCATCTATTTATGAGTTAGGGGTAGTGAGTGGTCATCTATTTATGAGATGGGGGTAGTGAGAGGTCATCTATTTATGAGTTAGGGGTAGTGAGCGGTCATCTATTTAAGTGTTAGGGGTAGATGAGCGATCATCTCTTTATGAGTTAGGGGTAGTGAGCGGTCATCTATTTATATGTTAGGGGTAGTGAGAGGTCATCTATTTTTGAGTTAGTGGTAGTGAGCGGTCATCTATTTATGAGTTAGGGGTAGTGAGAGGTCATCTATTTATGTGTTAGGGATAGTGAGAGGTCATCTATTTATGTGTTAGGGGTAGTGAGAGGTCATATATTTATGTGTTAGGGGTAGTGAGAGGTCATCTATTTGTGTGTTAGGGGTAGTGAGCGGTCATCTATTTATGTGTTAGGGTACAGGTAGTGAGAGGTCATCTATTTATGAGTTAAGGGTAGATGAGCGGTCATCCATTTATGAGCTAGGGGTAGTGAGCGGTCATCTATTTATGAATTAGGGGTAGTGAGCGTTCATCTATTTATGAGTTAGGGATAGTGAGCGGTCATTTATATATGTGTTAGGGGTAGTGAGCGAACATCTATTTATGAGTTAGGTGTAGTGAAAGGTCATCTATTTATGTGTTAGGGGTAGTGAGAGGTCATCTATTTATGTGTTAGGGGTAGTGAGAGGTCATCTATTTATGTGTTAGGGGGAGTGAGAGGTCATCAATTTGTGTGTTAGGGGTAGTGAGAGGTCATCTATTTATGAGTTAGGGATAGTGAGCGGTCATTTATATATGTGTTAGAGGTAGTGAGAGGTCATCTATTTATGTGTTAGGGGTAGTGAGAGGACATATATTTATGTGTTTGAGGGAGTGTGAGGTCATCAATTTGTGTGTTAGGGGTAGTGATCAGTCATCTATTTATGTGTATGGGGTAATGAGAGGTCATCTATTTATGTGTTAGGGGTAGTGAGAGGTCATCTATTTTTGAATTAGGGTAGTGAGGGGTCATCTATTTATGAGTTAGGGGTAGTGAGAGGTCATCTATTTATGAGTTAGGGGTAGTGAGCGGTCATTTATTTATGAGTTAGGGGTAGTGAGAGGTCATCTATTTATTAGTTAGGGGTAGTGATCAGTCATCTATTTATGAGTTAGGGGTAGTGAGTGGTCATCTATTTATGAGTTAGGGGTAGTGAGAGGTTATCTATTTATGAGTTTGGGGTAGTGAGAGGTCATCTATTTATGAGTTAGTGGTAATGAGAGATCATCTATTTATGAGTTAGGGGTAGATGAGCGGTCATCCATTTATGAGTTAGGGGAGGCGAGAGGTCATCTATTTATGAGTTAGGGGTAGTGAGCGGTCATCTATTTATGAGTTAGGGATAGTGAGCTGTCATTTATATATGTGTTAGAGGTAGTGAGAGGTCATCAATTTATGTGTTAGGGGGAGTGAGAGGTCATATATTTATGTGTTAGAGTGAGTATGAGGTCATCAATTTGTGTGTTATGGGTAGTGATCAGTCATCTATTTATGTGTTAGGGGTAGTGAGAGGTCATCTATTTATGCGTTAGGGGTAGTGAGAGGTCATCTATTTATGTGTTAGGGGTAGTGAGAGGTCATCAATTTATGTGTTAGTGGTAGTGAGCGGTCATGTATTTATGTGTTAGGGTACCGGTGGTGAGAGGTCATCTATTTATGAGTTAGGGGTAGTGATCAGTCATCTATTTATGAGTTAGGGGTAGTGAGTGGTCATCTATTTATGAGATGGGGGTAGTGAGAGGTCATCTATTTATGAGTTAGGGGTAGTGAGCGGTCATCTATTTATGTGTTAGGGGTAGTGAGAGGTCATCTATTTTTGAGTTAGTGGTAGTGAGCGGTCATCTATTTATGAGTTAGGGGTAGTGAGAGGTCATATATTTATGTGTTAGGGGTAGTGAGAGGTCATCTATTTATGTGTTAGGGATAGTGAGAGGTCATCTATTTATGTGTTAGGGGTAGTGAGAGGTCATATATTTATGTGTTAGGGGTAGTGAGAGGTCATCTATTTGTGTGTTAGGGGTAGTGAGCGGTCATCTATTTATGTGTTAGGGTACAGGTAGTGAGAGGTCATCTATTTATGCGTTAAGGGTAGATGAGCGGTCATCCATTTATGAGCTAGGGGTAGTGAGCGGTCATCTATTTATGAATTAGGGGTAGTGAGCGTTCATCTATTTATGAGTTAGGGATAGTGAGCGGTCATTTATATATGTGCTAGGGGTAGTGAGCGAACATCTATTTATGAGTTAGGTGTAGTGAAAGGTCATCTATTTATGTGTTAGGGGTAGTGAGAGGTCATCTATTTATGTGTTAGGGGTAGTGAGAGGTCATCTATTTATGTGTTAGGGGGAGTGAGAGGTCATCAATTTGTGTGTTAGGGGTAGTGAGAGGTCATCTATTTATGTGTTAGGGATAGTGAGAGGTCATCTATTTATGTGTTAGGGGTAGTGAGCGGTCATCTATTTATGTGTTAGGGGTAGTGAGCGGTCATCTATTTATGAGTTAGGGGTAGTGAGCGGCCGTCTATTTATGAATTAGGGGTAGTGAGCGGTCATCTATTTATGAGTTAGGGGTAGTGAGAGGTCATCTATTTATGAGTTAGGGGTAGTGAGAGGTCATCTATTTATGAGTTAGGGTAGTGAGCGATCATCTATTTATGAGTTAGAGGTAGTGAGAGGTCATCTATTTATGAGTTAGGGGTAGTGAGAGGTCATCTATTTATGAGTTAGGGGTAGTGAGTGGTCATCTATTTATGAGTTAGGGGTAGTGAGCAGTCATTTATTTATGTGTTAGGGTAGTAAGCGGTCGTCTATTTATGAGTTAGAGGTAGTGAGCGATCATCTATTTATGAGTTAGAGGTAGTGAGAGGTAATCTATTTATGTGTTAGAGGTAGTGAGATGTCATCTATTTATGTGTTAGGGGTAGTGAGAGGTCATCTATTTATGTGTTGGGGGTAGTGAGCGGTCATCTATTTATGAGTTAGGGGTAGTGAGCGGTCATCTATTTATGTGTTTGGGTACCGGTAGTGAGAGGTCATCTATTTATGAGTTAGGGGTAGATGAGCGGTTATCTATTTATGGGTTAGGGGTAGTGAGAGGTCATCTATTTATGAGTTAGGGGTAGTGAGAGGTCATCTATTTATGTGTTTGGGTACTGGTAGTGAGAGGTCATCTATTTATGAGTTAGGGGTAGATGAGCGGTCATCTATTTATGGGTTAGGGGTAGTGAGAGGTCATCTATTTATGAGTTAGGGGTAGTGAGTGGTCATCTATTTATGAGTTAGTGCTAGTGAGTGGTCATCTATTTATGAGTTAGGGGTAGTAAGCTGTCATCTATTTATGAGTTAGGGAAAGTGAGCGGTCATTTATATATTTGTTATAGGTAGTGAGAGGTCATCTATTTATGTGTTAGGGATAGTGAGAGGTCATATATTTATGCGTTAGAGGGAGTGTGAGGTCATCAATTTGTGTGTTAGGGGTAGTGATCAGTCATCTATTTATGTGTTAGGGGTAGTGAGAGGTCATCTATTTATGCGTAAGGGGTATAGAGAGGTCATCTATTTATGTGTTAGGATACCGGTAGTGAGAGGTCATCTATTTATGAGTTCGGGATAGATGAGTGGTTATCCATTTATAAGTTAGGGGTAGTGAGCGGTCATTTATTTATGAGTTAGGGGTAATGAGCGGTCATCTATTTATGAGTTGGGATAGTGAGCTATCATTTTTATATGTGTTAGAGGTAGTGAGAGGTCATCAATTTATGTGTTAGGGGTAGTGAGAGGTCATATATTTATCTGTTAGAGGGAGTATGATGTCATCAATTTGTGTGTTAGGGGTAGTGATCAGTCATCTATTTATGTGTTAGGGGTAGTGAGAGGTCATCTATTTATGAGATAGGGGTAGATGAGCGGTCATCTATTTATGGGTTAGGGGTAGTGAGAGGTCATCTATTTATGAGTTAGGGGTAGTGAGTGGTCATCTATTTATGAGTTAGTGCTAGTGAGCGGTCATCTATTTATGAGTTAGGGGTAGTAAGCTGTCATCTATTTATGAGTTAGGGATAGTGAGCTGTCATTTATATATGTGTTAGAGGTAGTGAGAGGTCACCAATCTATGTGTTAGGGGGAGTGAGAGGTCATATATTTATGTGTTAGAGGGAGTATGAGGTCATCAATTTGTGTGTTATGGGTAGTGATCAGTCATCTATTTATGTGTTAGGGGTAGTGAGAGGTCATCTATTTATGCGTTAGGGGTAGTGAGAGGTCATCTATTTATGTGTTAGGGGTAGTGAGAGGTCATCAATTTATGTGTTAGTGGTAGTGAGCGGACATGTATTTATGTGTTAGGGTACCGGTGGTGAGAGGTCATCTATTTATGAGTTAGGGGTAGTGATCAGTCATCTATTTATGAGTTAGGGGTAGTGAGTGGTCATCTATTTATGAGATGGGGGTAGTGAGAGGTCATCTATTTATGAGTTAGGGGTAGTGAGCGGTCATCTATTTAAGTGTTAGGGGTAGATGAGCGATCATCTATTTATGAGTTAGGGGTAGTGAGCGGTCATCTATTTATGTGTTAGGGGTAGTGAGAGGTCATCTATTTTTGAGTTAGTGGTAGTGAGCGGTCATCTATTTATGAGTTAGGGGTAGTGAGAGGTCATCTATTTATGTGTTAGGGATAGTGAGAGGTCATCTATTTATGTGTTAGGGGTAGTGAGAGGTCATATATTTATGTGTTAGGGGTAGTGAGAGGTCATCTATTTGTGTGTTAGGGGTAGTGAGCGGTCATCTATTTATGTGTTAGGGTACAGGTAGTGAGAGGTCATCTATTTATGAGTTAAGGGTAGATGAGCGGTCATCCATTTATGAGCTAGGGGTAGTGAGCGGTCATCTATTTATGAATTAGGGGTAGTGAGCGTTCATCTATTTATGAGTTAGGGATAGTGAGCGGTCATTTATATATGTGTTAGGGGTAGTGAGCGAACATCTATTTATGAGTTAGGTGTAGTGAAAGGTCATCTATTTATGTGTTAGGGGTAGTGAGAGGTCATCTATTTATGTGTTAGGGGTAGTGAGAGGTCATCTATTTATGTGTTAGGGGGAGTGAGAGGTCATCAATTTGTGTGTTAGGGGTAGTGAGAGGTCATCTATTTATGAGTTAGGGATAGTGAGCGGTCATTTATATATGTGTCAGAGGTAGTGAGAGGTCATCTATTTATGTGTTAGGGGTAGTGAGAGGACATATATTTATGTGTTTGAGGGAGTGTGAGGTCATCAATTTGTGTGTTAGGGGTAGTGATCAGTCATCTATTTATGTGTATGGGGTAATGAGAGGTCATCTATTTATGTGTTAGGGGTAGTGAGAGGTCATCTATTTTTGAATTAGGGTAGTGAGGGGTCATCTATTTATGAGTTAGGGGTAGTGATAGGTCATCTATTTATGAGTTAGGGGTAGTGAGCGGTCATTTATTTATGAGTTAGGGGTAGTGAGAGGTCATCTATTTATTAGTTAGGGGTAGTGATCAGTCATCTATTTATGAGTTAGGGGTAGTGAGTGGTCATCTATTTATGAGTTAGGGGTAGTGAGAGGTTATCTATTTATGAGTTTGGGGTAGTGAGAGGTCATCTATTTATGAGTTAGTGGTAATGAGAGATCATCTATTTATGAGTTAGGGGTAGATGAGCGGTCATCCATTTATGAGTTAGGGGAGGCGAGAGGTCATCTATTTATGAGTTAGGGGTAGTGAGCGGTCATCTATTTATGAGTTAGGGATAGTGAGCTGTCATTTATATATGTGTTAGAGGTAGTGAGAGGTCATCAATTTATGTGTTAGGGGGAGTGAGAGGTCATATATTTATGTGTTAGAGTGAGTATGAGGTCATCAATTTGTGTGTTATGGGTAGTGATCAGTCATCTATTTATGTGTTAGGGGTAGTGAGAGGTCATCTATTTATGCGTTAGGGGTAGTGAGAGGTCATCTATTTATGTGTTAGGGGTAGTGAGAGGTCATCAATTTATGTGTTAGTGGTAGTGAGCGGTCATGTATTTATGTGTTAGGGTACCGGTGGTGAGAGGTCATCTATTTATGAGTTAGGGGTAGTGATCAGTCATCTATTTATGAGTTAGGGGTAGTGAGTGGTCATCTATTTATGAGATGGGGGTAGTGAGAGGTCATCTATTTATGAGTTAGGGGTAGTGAGCGGTCATCTATTTAAGTGTTAGGGGTAGATGAGCGATCATCTATTTATGAGTTAGGGGTAGTGAGCGGTCATCTATTTATGTGTTAGGGGTAGTGAGAGGTCATCTATTTTTGAGTTAGTGGTAGTGAGCGGTCATCTATTTATGAGTTAGGGGTAGTGAGAGGTCATATATTTATGTGTTAGGGGTAGTGAGAGGTCATCTATTTATGTGTTAGGGATAGTGAGTGGTCATCTATTTATGTGTTAGGGGTAGTGAGAGGTCATATATTTATGTGTTAGGGGTAGTGAGAGGTCATCTATTTGTGTGTTAGGGGTAGTGAGCGGTCATCTATTTATGTGTTAGGGTACAGGTAGTCAGAGGTCATCTATTTATGAGTTAAGGGTAGATGAGCGGTCATCCATTTATGAGCTAGGGGTAGTGAGCGGTCATCTATTTATGAATTAGGGGTAGTGAGCGTTCATCTATTTATGAGTTAGGGATAGTGAGCGGTCATTTATATATGTGTTAGGGGTAGTGAGCGAACATCTATTTATGAGTTAGGTGTAGTGAAAGGTCATCTATTTATGTGTTAGGGGTAGTGAGAGGTCATCTATTTATGTGTTAGGGGTAGTGAGAGGTCATCTATTTATGTGTTAGGGGGAGTGAGAGGTCGTCAATTTGTGAGTTAGGGGTAGTGAGAGGTCATCTATTTATGTGTTAGTGGTAGTGATCAGTCATCTATTTATTTGATAGTGGTAGTGAGAGGTCATCTATTTATGTGTATGGGGTAGTGAGAGGTCATCTATTTATGTGTTAGGGGTAGTGAGAGGTCATCTATTTATGTGTTAGGGGGAGTGAGAGGTCATCTATTTGTGTATTAGGGGTAGTGAGAGGTCATCTATTTATGTGTTAGGGGTAGTGAGCGGTCATCTATTTATGTGTTATGGTACCGGTACTGAGAGGTCATCTATTGATGAGTTAGGGGTAGTGAGCGGTCATCTATTTATGTGTTAGTGGTAATGAGCGGTCATCTATTTATGAGCTAGAGGTAGTGAGAGGTCATCTATTTATGTGTTAGGGGTAGTGAGAGGTCATCAATTTGTGTGTTAGGGTAGTAAGAGGTCATCCATCTATGTGTTAGTGGTAGTGATCAGTCATCTATTTATGTGTTAGTGGTAGTGAGAGGTCATCTATTTATGTGTTAGGGGTAGTTAGAGATCATCTATTTATGTGTATGGGATAGTGAGAGGTCATCTGTTTATGTGTGAGGGTAGTGAGAGTTCATCTATTTATGTGTTAGGAGGAATGAGAGGTCATCTATTTGTGTGTTATGGGTAGTGAGAGGTCATCTATTTATGTGTTAGGGGTAGTGAGAGGTCATCTATTTATGTATTACGGGGAGTGAGAGGTCATCTATTAGTGTTAGGGGTAGTGAAAGGTCATCTATTTATGTGTTAGGGATAGTGAGCGGTCATCTATGTGCTTGGGTACCGGTAGTAAGAGGTCATCTATTTATAAGTTAGGGGTAGATGAGCGGTCATCTATTTATGAGCTAGGGGTAGTGAGAGGTCATCTATTTATGTGTTAGGGGTAGTGAGAGGTCATCTATTTATGTGTTGGCGGTAGTGATCAGTCATCTATTTATGTGTTAGGGATAGTGTGAGGTCTTCTATTTATGTTTTTGGTGTAGTGAGAGGTTATCTATTTTTTGTGTTAGGGGTAGTGAGAGATCATCTATTTATGTATTACGGGGAGTGAGAGGTCATCTATTAGTGTTAGGGGTAGTGAAAGGTCATCTATTTATGTGTTAGGGATAGTGAGCGGTCATCTATGTGCTTGGGTACCGGTAGTAAGAGGTCATCTATTTATAAGTTAGGGGGAGATGAGCGGTCATCTATTTATGAGCTAGGGGTAGTGAGAGGTCATCTATTTATGTGTTAGGGGTAGTGAGAGGTCATCTATTTATGAGTTAAGGGTAGTGAGCGGTCATCTATTTATGTGTTAGGGGTAGTGAGAGGTCATCTATTTATGAGTTAGTGGTAGATGAGCGGTCATCTATTTTTGAATTAAGGGTAGTGAGCAGTCATCTATTTATGAGTTGGAGGTAGTGAGTGGTCACCTATTTATCAGTTAGAGATAGTGAGCGGTCATCTATTTATGTGTGAGGGTTAGTGAGCGGTCATCTATTTATGAGTTAGGGGTAGTGAGCGGTCATCTATTTATTAGTATGGGGTAGTGAGCGTTTATCTATTTATGAGGTAGGGGTAGTGAGCGGTCATCTATTTATGAGTTAGGGGTAGTGATCAGTCATCTATTTATGAGTTAGGGGTAGTGAGCGGTCATCTATTTATGAGTTAGGGGTAGTGATCAGTCATCTATTTATGTGTTAGGGGTAGTGTGAGGTCATCTATTGATGTTTTTGGTGTAGTGAGAGGTCATCTATTTATGTGTTAGGGATAGTGAGAGGTCATCTATTTATGTATTACGGGGAGTGAGAGGTCATCTATTAGTGTTAGAGGTAGTGAAAGGTCATCTATTTATGTGTTAGGGGTAGTGAGCGGTCATCTATTTATGTGTTTGTGTACCGGTAGTGAGAGGTCATCTATTTATGAGTTAGGGGTAGTGAGCGGTCATCTATTTATGTGTTAGGGGTAGTGAGAGATCATCTATTTATGAGTTAGGTATAGTGAGCGGTCAACTATTTGTGAGTTAGGGGTAGTGAGCGGTCATCTATTTATGTGTTAGGGGTAGTGAGAGGTCATCTATTTATGAGTTAGGGGTAGTGAGCGGTCATCTATTTATGAGCTAGGGGTAATGAGCGATCATCTATTTATGAGTTAGGGGTAGTGAGAGGTCATCTATTTATGAGTTAGGTATAGTGAGCGGTCATCTATTTGTGAGTTAGGGGTAGTGAGCGGTCATCTATTTATGTGTTAGGGGTAGTGAGAGGTCATCTATTTATGAGTTAGGGGTAGTGAGCGGTCATCTATTTATGTGTTAAGGGTAGTGAGCGGTCATCTATTTATGTGTTAGAGGTAGTGAGAGGTCATCTATTTATGAGTTAGGGGTAGTGAGCGGTCATCTATTTATGAGCTAGGGGTAATGAGCGGTCAACTATTTATGAGGTAGGGGTAGTGAGAGGTCATCTATTTATGTGTTAGGGGTAGTGAGAGGTCATCTATTTATGTGTTAGCGGTAGTGATCAGTCATCTATTTATGTGTTAGGGATAGTGTGAGGTCTTCTATTTATGTTTTTGGTGTAGTGAGAGGTTATCTATTTTTTGTGTTAGGGGTAGTGAGAGATCATCTATTTATGTATTACGGGGAGTGAGAGGTCATCTATTAGTGTTAGGGGTAGTGAAAGGTCATCTATTTATGTGTTAGGGATAGTGAGCGGTCATCTATGTGCTTGGGTACCGGTAGTAAGAGGTCATCTATTTATAAGTTAGGGGTAGATGAGCGGTCATCTATTTATGAGCTAGGGGTAGTGAGAGGTCATCTATTTATGTGTTAGGGGTAGTGAGAGGTCATCTATTTATGAGTTAAGGGTAGTGAGCGGTCATCTATTTATGTGTTAGGGGTAGTGAGAGGTCATCTATTTATGAGTTAGTGGTAGATGAGCGGTCATCTATTTTTGAATTAAGGGTAGTGAGCAGTCATCTATTTATGAGTTGGAGGTAGTGAGTGGTCACCTATTTATCAGTTAGAGATAGTGAGCGGTCATCTATTTATGTGTGAGGGTTAGTGAGCGGTCATCTATTTATGAGTTAGGGGTAGTGAGCGGTCATCTATTTATTAGTATGGGGTAGTGAGCGTTTATCTATTTATGAGGTAGGGGTAGTGAGCGGTCATCTATTTATGAGTTAGGGGTAGTGATCAGTCATCTATTTATGAGTTAGGGGTAGTGAGCGGTCATCTATTTATGAGTTAGGGGTAGTGATCAGTCATCTATTTATGTGTTAGGGGTAGTGTGAGGTCATCTATTGATGTTTTTGGTGTAGTGAGAGGTCATCTATTTATGTGTTAGGGATAGTGAGAGGTCATCTATTTATGTATTACGGGGAGTGAGAGGTCATCTATTAGTGTTAGAGGTAGTGAAAGGTCATCTATTTATGTGTTAGGGGTAGTGAGCGGTCATCTATTTATGTGTTTGTGTACCGGTAGTGAGAGGTCATCTATTTATGAGTTAGGGGTAGTGAGCGGTCATCTATTTATGTGTTAGGGGTAGTGAGAGATCATCTATTTATGAGTTAGGTATAGTGAGCGGTCAACTATTTGTGAGTTAGGGGTAGTGAGCGGTCATCTATTTATGTGTTAGGGGTAGTGAGAGATCATCTATTTATGAGTTAGGGGTAGTGAGCGGTCATATATTTATGAGCTAGGGGTAATGAGCGGTCATCTATTTATGAGTTAGGGGTAGTGAGAGGTCATCTATTTATGAGTTAGGTATAGTGAGCGGTCATCTATTTGTGAGTTAGGGGTAGTGAGCGGTCATCTATTTATGAGTTAGGGGTAGTGAGAGGTCATCTATTTATGAGTTAGGGGTAGTGAGCGAACATCTATTTATCTGTTAGGGGTAGTGAGAGGGCATCTATTTATGAGTTAGGGGGAGTGAGCGGACATCTGTTTATGAGCTAGGGGTAGTGAGCTGTCATCTATTTATGAGTTAGGGGTAGTGAGCTGTAATCTATTTATGCGTTAGGGTACCGGTAGTGAGAGGTCATCTACTTATGAGTTAGGAGTAGTGAGCGGTCATCTGTTTATGTTTTAAGGGTAGTGAGCGGTCATCTATTTATGTGTTAGAGGTAGTGAGAGGTCATCTATTTATGAGTTAGGGGTAGTGAGCGGTCATCTATTTATGAGCTAGGGGTAATGAGCGGTCATCTATTTATGAGTTAGTGGTAGTGAGAGGTTATCTATTTATGAGTTAGGGGTAGTGAGCGGACATCTATTTATCTGTTAGGGGTAGTGAGAGGGCATCTATTTATGAGTTAAGGTTAGTGAGCGGACATTTGTTTATGAGCTAGGGGTAGTGAGCTGTCATCTATTTATGAGTTAGGGGTAGTGAGCTGTCATCTATTTATGCGTTAGGGTACCGGTAGTGAGAGGTCATCTACTTATGAGTTAGGAGTAGTGAGCGGTCATCTGTTTATGTATTAGCGGTAGTGAGCGGTCATTTATATATGTCTTAGGGGTAGTGAGCGGTCATCTATTTATGAGTTAGGGGTAGTGAGAGGTCATCTATTTATGTGTTAGGGATAGTGATATGTCATCTATTTATGAGCTAGGGGTAGTGAGAGGTCATCTATTTATGTGCTAGGGGTAGTGAGCTGTCATCTATTTATGTGTTAGGGAACCTGTAGTGAGAGGTCATCTACTTATGAGTTAGGAGTAGTGAGCGGTCATCTGTTTATGTGTTAGCGGTAGTGAGCGGTCATTTATATATGTGTGAGGGGTAGTGAGCGGTCATCTATTTATGAGTTAGGGGTATTGAGAGGTCATCTATTTATGTGTTAGAGGTAGTGATATGTCATCTATTTATGTGTTAGAGGTAGTGAGAGGTCATGCATTTATGTGTTAGGGGGAGTGAGAGGTCATCAATTTGTGTGTTAGGGGTAGTGAGAGGTCATCTATTTATGTGTTAGTGGTAGTGAGAGGTCATCTATATATGTGTTAGGGGTAGTTAGAGATCATCTATTTATGTGTATGGGGTAGTGAGAGGTCATATATTTATGTGTTAGGGGAGTGAGAGGTCATCTATTTATGTGTTAGGGGTAGTTAGAGATCATCTATTTATGTGTATGGGGTAGTGAGAGGTCATATATTTATGTGTTAGTGGTAGTGAGAGGTCATCTATATATGTGTTAGGGGTAGTTAGAGATCATCTATTTATGTGTATGGGGTAGTGAGAGGTCATATATTTATGTGTTAGTGGTAGTGAGAGGTCATCTATATATGTGTTAGGGGTAGTTAGAGATCATCTATTTATGTGTATGGGGTAGTGAGAGGTCATATATTTATGTGTTAGTGGTAGTGAGAGGTCATCTATATATGTGTTAGGGGTAGTTAGAGATCATCTATTTATGTGTATGGGGTAGTGAGAGGTCATATATTTATGTGTTAGTGGTAGTGAGAGGTCATCTATATATGTGTTAGGGGTAGTTAGAGATCATCTATTTATGTGTATGGGGTAGAGAGAGGTCATTTATTTATGTGTGAGGGGTAGTGAGAGTTCATCTATTTATGTGTTAAGGGGAGTGAGAGGTCATCTATTTGTGTGTTAGGGGTAGTGAGAGGTCATCTATTTATGTGTTAGGGGTAGTGAGAGGTCATCTATTTATGTGTTAGCGGTAGTGATCAGTCATCTATTTATGTGCTAGGGATAGTGTGATGTCATCTTTTTATGTTTTTGGTGTAGTGAGAGGTCATCTATTTTTTGTGTTAGGGGTAGTGAGATGTCATCTATTTATGTATTACGGGGAGTGAGAGGTCATCTATTTATGAGTTAGGGGTAGTGATCAGTCATCTATATATGAGTTAGGGGTAGTGAGTGGTCATCTCTTTATGAGTTAGGGGTAATGAGAGGTCATCTATTTATGAGTTTGGAGTAGTGAGAGGTGATCTATTTATGAGTTAGGGGTAGTGAGAGGTGATCTATTTATGTGTTAGGGGTAGTGAGAGGTCATCTATTTATGTGTTAGGGGTAGTGAGAGGTCATATATTTATGTGTTAAAGGGAGTGTGAGGTCACCAATTTGTGTGTTAGGGATAGTGATCAGTCATCTATGTGTTAGGGATAGTGATCAGTCCTCTATGTGTTAGGGGTAGTGATCAGTCATCTATTTATGTGTTAGGGGTAGTGAGAGGTCATCTATTTATGTGTTAGGGGTAGTGAGAAGTCATCTATTTATGAGTTAGTGGTAGTGAGCGGTCATGTATTTATGTGTTAGGGTACCGGTAGTGAGAGGTCATTTATTTATGAGTTAGGGGTAGTAAGAGTCATCTATTTATGTGTTAGGGGTAGTGAGAGATCATCTATTTATGTGTTAGGGGTAGCGAGAGGTCATATATTTATGTGTTAGAGGTAGTGAGAGGTCATATATTTATGTGTTAGGGGTAGTGAGAGGTCATATATTTATGTGTTAGGGGTAGTGAGCGGTCATCTATTTATGTGTTAGGGTACCGGTAGTGATCAGTCACCTATTTATGAGTTAGGGGTAGTGAGAGGTCATCTATTTATGAGTTAGGAGTAGTGAGCAGTCATCTCTTTTTGGGCTAGGGGTAGTGAGAGGTCATCTATTTATGAGTTAGCGGTAGTGAGAGGTCATCTGTTTATGAGTTAGGGGTAGTGAGAGGTCATCTATTTATGAGTTAGGAGTAGTGAGCAGTCATCTCTTTTTGGGCTAGGGGTAGTGAGAGGTCATCTATTTATGAGTTAGGGGTAGTGAGTGGTCATCTCTTTATGAGTTAGGGGTAATGAGAGGTCATCTATTTATGAGTTTGGAGTAGTGAGAGGTGATCTATTTATGAGTTAGGGGTAGTGAGAGGTGATCTATTTATGTGTTAGGGGTAGTGAGAGGTGATCTATTTATGTGTTAGGGGTAGTGAGAGGTCATATATTTATGTGTTAAAGGGAGTGTGAGGTCACCAATTTGTGTGTTAGGGATAGTGATCAGTCATCTATGTGTTAGGGATAGTGATCAGTCCTCTATGTGTTAGGGGTAGTGATCAGTCATCTATTTATGTGTTAGGGGTAGTGAGAGGTCATCTATTTATGTGTTAGGGGTAGTGAGAAGTCATCTATTTATGAGTTAGTGGTAGTGAGCGGTCATGTATTTATGTGTTAGGGTACCGGTAGTGAGAGGTCATTTATTTATGAGTTAGGGGTAGTAAGAGTCATCTATTTATATGTTAGGGGTAGTGAGAGATCATCTATTTATGTGTTAGGGGTAGCGAGAGGTCATATATTTATGTGTTAGAGGTAGTGAGAGGTCATATATTTATGTGTTAGGGGTAGTGAGAGGTCATATATTTATGTGTTAGGGGTAGTGAGCGGTCATCTATTTATGTGTTAGGGTACCGGTAGTGAGAGGTCATCTATTTATGAGTTAGGGGTAGATGAGCGATCATCCATTTATGAGCTAGGGGTAGTTAGCGGTCATCTATTTATGTGTTAGGGTACCGGTAGTGAGAGGTCATTTATTTATGAGTTAGGGGTAGTAAGAGGTCATCTATTTATGTGTTAGGGGTAGTGAGAGGTCATCTATTTATGTGTTAGGGGTAGCGAGAGGTCATATATTTATGTGTTAGGGGTAGTGAGAGGTCATATATTTATGTGTTAGGGGTAGTGAGAGGTCATATATTTATGTGTTAGGGGTAGTGAGCGGTCATCTATTTATGTGTTAGGGTACCGGTAGTGAGAGGTCATCTATTTATGAGTTAGGGGTAGATGAGCGATCATCCATTTATGAGCTAGGGGTAGTTAGCGTTCATCTATTTATGTGTTAGGGGTAGTGAGCGGTCATCTATTTATGAGTTAGGGATAGTGAGCGGTCATCTATATATTTGTTAGGGTAGTGAGCGGTCATCTATTTATGAGTTAGGGGTAGTAAGAGGTCATCTATTTATGCGTTAGGGGTAGTGAGAGGTCATCTATTTATGTGTTAGGGGTAGTGAGAGGTCATATATTTATGAGTTAGTGGGAGTGAGAGGTCATCAATTTGTGTGTTAGGGGTAGTGATTAGTCATCTATTTATGTGTTAGGGATAGTGATCAGTCATCTATTTATGTGTTAGGGGTAGTGAGAGGTCATCTATTTATGTGTTAGGGGTAGTGAAAGGTCATCTATTTATGTGTTAGGGGGAGTGAGAGGTCATCTATTTATGTTTTAGGGGTAGTGAGAGGTCATATATTTATGAGTTAGTGGGAGTGAGAGGTCATCAATTTGTGTGTTAGGGGTAGTGATTAGTCATCTATTTATGTGTTAGGGATAGTGATCAGTCATCTATTTATGTGTTAGGGGTAGTGAGAGGTCATCTATTTATGTGTTAGGGGTAGTGAAAGGTCATCTATTTATGTGGTAGGGGGAGTGAGAGGTCATCTATTTGTGTGTTAGGGTAGTGAGAGGTCATCTATTTATGTGCTAGGGGTAGTGAGAGGTCATCTATTTATGTGTTAGGGGGAGTGAGAGGTCATCTATTTGTGTGTTAGGGTAGTGAGAGGTCATCTATTTATGTGCTAGGGGTAGTGAGCGGTCATCTATTTATGTGTTAAGGTACCGGTAGTGAGAGGTCATCTATTGATGAGTTAGGGGTAGTGAGCGGTCATCTATTTATGTGTTAGAGGTAATGAGCGGTCATTTATTTATGAGTTAGCGTAGTGAGCGTTCATCTATTTATGTGTTAGGGTTAGTGAGAGGTCATCTATTTATGTGTTAGGGGTAGTAATCAGTCATCTATTTATGTGTTGGGGGTAGTGTGAGGTCATTTATTTATGTGTTAGGGGTAGTGAGAGGTCATCTATTTATGTGTTAGGGGTAGTGAGAGGTCATCTATATATTTGTTAGGGGTAGTGAGCGGTCATGTATTTATGAGTTAGGGGTAGTAAGAGGTCATCTATTTATGTGTTAGGGGTAGTGAGAGGTCATCTATTTATGTGTTAGGGGTAGTGAGAGGTCATATATTTATGAGTTAGTGGGAGTGAGAGGTCATCAATTTGTGTGTTAGGGGTAGTGATTAGTCATCTATTTATGTGTTAGGGGTAGTGATCAGTCATCTATTTATGTGTTAGGGGTAGTGAGAGGTCATCTATTTATGTGTTAGGGGTAGTGAAAGGTCATCTATTTATGTGTATTGGGTAGTGAGAGGTCATCTATTTATGTGTTAGGGGTAGTGAGAGGTCATCTATTTATGTGTTAGGAGGAATGAGAGGTCATCTATTTGTGTGTTAGGGTAGTGAGAGGTCATCTATTTATGTGCTAGGGGTAGTGAGCGGTCATCTATTTATGTGTTAAGGTACCGGTAGTGAGAGGTCATCTATTGATGAGTTAGGGGTAGTGAGCGGTCATCTATTTATGTGTTAGGGGTAATGAGCGGTCATTTATTTATGAGTTAGCGTAGTGAGCGTCATCTATTTATGTGAGAGGTCATCTATTTATGTGTTAGGGGTAGTAATCAGTCATCTATTTATGTGTTAGGGGTAGTATGAGGTCATCTATTTATGTGTTAGGGTAGTGAGAGGTCATCTATTTATGTGTAAGGGGTAGTGAGAGGTCATCTATTTATGTGTTAGGGGAGTGAGAGGTCATCTATTTGTGTATTAGGGGTAGTGAGAGGTCATCTATTTATGTGTTAGGGGTAGTGAGCGGTCATCTATTTATGTGTTAGGGAACCGGTAGTGAGAGGTCATCTATTGATGAGTTAGGGGTAGTGAGCGGTCATCTATTTATGTGTTAGGGGTAATGAGCGGTCATTTATTTATGAGTTAGCGTAGTGAGCGGTCATCTATTTATGTGTTAGGGTTAGTGAGAGGTCATCTATTTATGTGTTAGGGGTAGTAATCAGTCATCTATTTATGTGTTGGGGTAGTGTGAGGTCATTTATTTATGTGTTAGGGGTAGTGAGAGGTCATCTATTTATCTGTTAAGGGTAGTGAGAGGTCATCTATATATTTGTTAGGGGTAGTGAGCGGTCATGTATTTATGAGTTAGGGGTAGTAAGAGGTCATCTATTTATGTGTTAGGGGTAGTGAGAGGTCATCTATTTATGTGTTAGGGGTAGTGAGAGGTCATATATTTATGAGTTAGTGGGAGTGAGAGGTCATCAATTTGTGTGTTAGGGGTAGTGATTAGTCATCTATTTATGTGTTAGGGGTAGTGATCAGTCATCTATTTATGTGTTAGGGGTAGTGAGAGGTCATCTATTTATGTGTTAGGGGTAGTGAAAGGTCATCTATTTATGTGCATTGGGTAGTGAGAGGTCATCTATTTATGTGTTAGGGGTAGTGAGAGGTCATCTATTTATGTGTTAGGGGAGTGAGAGGTCATCTGTTTGTGTGTTAGGGTAGTGAGAGGTCATCTATTTATGTGCTATGGGTAGTGAGCGGTCATCTATTTATGTGTTAAAGTACCGGTAGTGAGAGGTCATCTATTTATGAGTTAGGGGTAGTGAGCGGTCATCTATTTATGTGTTAGGGGTAATGAGCGGTCATTTATTTATGAGTTAGCGTAGTGAGCGTCATCTATTTATGTGTTAGGGTTAGTGAGAGGTCATCTATTTATGTGTTAGGGGTAGTAATCAGTCATCTATTTATGTGCTAGGGGTAGTGTGAGGTCATCTATTTATGTGTTAGGGGAGTGAGAGGTAATCTATTTGTGTGTTAGGGTAGTGAGAGGTCATCTATTTATGTGCTAGGGGTAGTGAGCGGTCATCTATTTATGTGTTAAGGTACCGGTAGTGAGAGGTCATCTATTGATGAGTTAGGGGTAGTGAGCGGTCATCTATTTATGTGTTAGAGGTAATGAGCGGTCATTTATTTATGAGTTAGCGTAGTGAGCGGTCATCTATTTATGTGTTAGGGTTAGTGAGAGGTCATCTATTTATGTGTTAGGGGTAGTGAGAGGTCATCTATATATTTGTTAGGGGTAGTGAGCGGTCATCTAATTATGAGTTAGGGGTAGTAAGAGGTCATCTATTTATTTGTTAGGGGTAGTGAGAGGTCATCTATTTATGTGTTAGGGGTAGTGAGACATCATATATTTATGAGTTAGTGGGAGTGAGAGGTCATCAATTTGTGTGTTAGGGGTAGTGATTAGTCATCTATTTATGTGTTAGGGGTAGTGATCAGTCATCTATTTATGTGTTAGGGGTAGTGAGAGGTCATCTATTTATGTGTTAGGGGTAGTGAAAGGTCATCTATTTATGTGTATTGGGTAGTGAGAGGTCATCTATTTATGTGTTAGGGGTAGTGAGAGGTCATCTATTTATGTGTTAGGGGGAGTGAGAGGTCATCTATTTGTGTTTTAGGGTAGTGAGAGGTCATCTATTTATGTGCTAGGGGTAGTGAGCGGTCATCTATTTATGTGTTAAGGTACCGGTAGTGAGAGGTCATCTATTGATGAGTTAGGGGTAGTGAGCGGTCATCTATTTATGTGTTAGGGGTAATGAGCGGTCATTTATTTATGAGTTAGCGTAGTGAGCGGTCATCTATTTATGTGTTAGGGTTAGTGAGAGGTCATCTATTTATGTGTTAGGGGTAGTAATCAGTCATCTATTTATTTATTAGGGGTAGTGTGAGGTCATCTATTTATGTGTTAGGGGTAGTGAGAGGTCATCTATTTATGTGTTAGGGGTAGTGAGAGGTCATCTATTTATGTGTTAGGGGAGTGAGAGGTCATCTATTTGTGTATTAGGGGTAGTGAGAGGTCATCTATTTATGTGTTAGGGGTAGTGAGAGGTCATATATTTATGAGTTAGTGGGAGTGAGAGGTCATCTATTTATGAGTTAGGGTAGTGAGCGGTCATCTATTTATGTGTTAGGGAACCGGTAGTGAGAGGTCATCTATTGATGAGTTAGGGGTAGTGAGCGGTCATCTATTTATGTGTTAGGGGTAATGAGCGGTCATTTATTTATGAGTTAGCGTAGTGAGCGGTCATCTATTTATGTGTTGGGGGTAGTGTGAGGTCATTTATTTATGTGTTAGGGGTAGTGAGAGGTCATCTATTTATGTGTTAGGGGTAGTGAGAGGTCATCTATATATTTGTTAGGGGTAGTGAGCGGTCATCTATTTATGAGTTAGGGGTAGTAAGAGGTCATTTATTTATGTGTTAGGGGTAGTGAGAGGTCATCTATTTATATGTTAGGGGTAGTGAGAGGTCATATATTTATGAATTAGTGGGAGTGAGAGGTCATCAATTTGTGTGTTAGAGGTAGTGATTAGTCATCTATTTATGTGTTAGGGGTAGTGATCAGTCATCTATTTATGTGTTAGGGGTAGTGAGAGGTCATCTATTTATGTGTTAGGGGTAGTGAAAGGTCATCTATTTATGTGTATTGGGTAGTGAGAGGTCATCTATTTATGTGTTAGGGGTAGTGAGAGGTCATCTATTTATGTGTTAGGGGAGTGAGAGGTCATCTATTTGTGTGTTAGGGTACTGTGAGGTCATCTATTTATGTGCTAGGGGTAGTGAGCGGTCATCTATTTATGTGTTAAGGTACCGGTAGTGAGAGGTCATCTATTTATGAGTTAGGGGTAGTGAGCGGTCATCTATTTATGTGTTAGGGGTAATGAGCGGTCATTTATTTATGAGTTAGCGTAGTGAGCGGTCATCTATTTATGTGTTAGGGTTAGTGAGAGGTCATCTATTTATGTGTTAGGGGTAGTAATCAGTCATCTATTTATGTGTTAGGGGTAGTGTGAGGTTATCTATTTATGTGTTAGGGGTAGTGAGAGGTCATCTATTTATGTGTTAGGGGTAGTGAGAGGTCATCTATTTATGTGTTAGGGGAGTGAGAGGTCATCTATTTGTGTATTAGGGGTAGTGAGAGGTCATCTATTTATGTGTTAAGGGTAGTGAGCGGTCATCTATTTATGTGTTAGGGTACCGGTAGTGAGAGGTCATCTATTTATGAGTTAGGGGTTGATGAGCGGTCATCTATTTATGAGTTAGGGGTAGTGAGCGGTCATCTATTTATGAGTTAGGGGTAGTGAGCGGTCATCTATTTATGTGTTAGGGGTAGTGAGAGGTCATCTATTTATGAGTTAGGGATAGTGAGCGGTCATCTATTTATGAGTTAGGGGTAGTGATCGGTCATCTATTTATGCGTTAGGGGTAGTGAGAGGTCATCTATTTATGAGTTAGGGGTAGTGAGCGGTCATCTATTTATGAGTTAGGTGTAGTGAGCGGTCATCTATTTATGAGTTAGGGGTAGTGAGCGGTCATCTATTTATGAGTTAGGGGTAGTGAGAGGTCATCTATTTATGAGTTAGGGGTAGTGAGCGGTCCTCTATTTATGTGTTAGAGGTAGTGAGAGGTCATCTATTTATGAGTTAGGGGTAGTGAGCGGTCATCTATTTATGTGTTAGGGGTAGTGAGAGGTCATCTATTTATGAGTTAGGATTAGATGAGCGGTCATCTATTTATGAGTTAGGGGTAGTGAGCGGTCATCTATTTATGAGTTAGGGGTAGTGAGCGGTCATCTATTTATGAGTTAGAGGTAGTGAGCGGTCATCTATTTATGTGTTAGGGGTAGTGAGAGGTCATCTATTTATGAGTTAGGGGTAGTGAGCGGTCATCTATTTATGAGTTAGGGGTAGTGAGCGGTCATCTATTTATGAGTTAGAGGTAGTGAACGGTCATCTATTTATGTGTTAGAGGTAGTGAGCGGTCATCTATTTATGAGCTATGGGTAGTGAGCGGTCATCTATATATGTGTTAGGGGTAGTGAGCGGTCATCTATTTATGAGTTAGGGGTAGTGAGCGGTCATCTATTTATTTGTTAGGGGTATCGATTTTACCTCTTTCTATGATGTTGATGTTTTATTTTAAAATTGTTCCCACAGTGTGGTATTTTTTTGTTTTGTTTTTAATTATTGTCTGTTTTTTTTTTCTCTCTAAGGTCGCTTATACAAATTAGAATTAAAAAACTCAAGGGGTCTATGAGCACTCGCTCTACATCATTCTTTAAAGACACAAATGTTGCTAAACACCTGCCTCTCCTCCATGGCAAATATGTTATTTCTTCCGCCGATCAGGCCCCTAACAATATTGCTTGTGTGTGTAAGTCACATTACGTAGACTTCTTGGTAAAGGAATTAGGTATTGACAATTAACTTGGCAACCCTACATATACCCCGACAACTACGAAAGAAGAAATCCTGGAAAATCATAGATCTGTGCTATGTTCCTTTAGAATTTCAACCAAATATGAAGAACTAGATCTACCATCACTCTGCTGGATTCCTAAATTACACAAGTATCCTTTCAAACAGCGCTATATCGCTGGGTCTGCCAAATGCTCTACAAAAAACCTCTTTCCAAATTATTAACATGTATTCTATCGGCGGTCAAAACCGGGCTTCAGAGTTACTGTGACACTAAATATTCGAGGGGTTGTGTGAATCAGCTGTGAATTCTGAAGAACTCTACAGATCTGTTAGAGTACATTCAATTTAGGTCCCTCTCCTCCTGCAATAGTATAAAAACATGTGACTTCTCTACTCTCTACACAACTATTCTTTACTCTAAGCTGTAGGACAAATTAAGTCAGTTGGTTTTAGTTTAAGCATATTTTATTTACCAATTAAACAGACAAAATGGATTAACACAAGTAAAACATACTAATGAATTCTTCTCCAAATTACAATTTGTTACAGTAAAGAAGTACATAAAAGGCATGCATTACTATATGTAGCACTAATAACGAATCAATGATGATATTCACAAACATAATGGAGAAAAATAAATGAAGATGGATTCATATGATGTGCATGTTCACCCAATTCAATTCCAGTTATACGATAAGGAATCCTTTTGAACATTTAATATAATCAAAAACATTTAAATATAATACAAATTTGTTCACAAGTTAAATTATCATTGCCACATGTCAGAAATTCAATGTCTAGAGTGTAGCAGGTAGTAACCCTGTTGATATTACCTATCAATGTAGTTCTGGCTTGTATGTATATAGGACAATCCAAAAAGAAATGTTTTAAATTTTCAAGGGAGTTGGTCCAACTGTGTTTCATGAAAAGGAATGGCCAAATGTAGATACTAATACTTTGTGCTAGGACGGGACAGATCATATTTTCTAAAAAAAAACACTCTGATGCTACCAAAAAGTTCTCTGAAACTGATATCATCAACATGCTCGAGTTTTTGATTGACAACATATTTGTTTTCTTTAGTGGACGTGTTTTTCTACAGACAGTCGGCATACATAATGAGTACAAACTCCTCTTCTTGCCGACTTGTTCCTTTATTCGTATGAGGCAGACTTCATACAAGGGCTTCGCAAGAAAAACGAAAAGAAGCTAGCACGATCCTATAATTTAACGTTCCGCTATATAGATGATGTCCTTTCACTAAATAATTATAGGTTTGGTGATTTCGTGGATCGCATCTATCCCATTGAGCTTGAAATAAAGGATACCACAGACACAGATAGGTGTGCTTCATACCTTGACCTACACCTCGAAATTGACTGTGAGAGACAGTTAAGAACCAAACTTTACGTCAAAAGATGTGATTTCAATTTTCCCATTGTGAACTTTCCATTTTTATGTAGCAACATTCCACCAGCACCTGCATATGGAGTATATATCTCTTCGTTCATACGATATTCCAGAGATTGTGGTTCCTATCAGGACTTCCTTGATAGAGGGTTGCTGCTAACAAGGAAGCTACTGAACCAAGGGTTCCTCTTGGTTAAGTTGAAGCCATCACTTCGAAAGTTTTACGGTCGCTACCATGACTTGGTTGACCGTTATGGAATATATGTGTCACAAACGACCACGGATATGTTGCAATTGTAAACACTTCCGGGTCCTTTCCTCATTCATGACTTATCACCGGGTTTGTAACTAGATTAACACGACGGGTGCCACTAGTGGAGCAGAAACTGATTACCCTTCCAAAGCACATGAGTTCACTCCCTGTTTTTAGTGAGGTTCGTGTTACTCGATCTTTAGTTTTATGGGTATGTTTTGTAGATCGTTGTTTGTCCTTTTGTACTTTTTCTTTTGGCCATTGTGTTGTCTGTTCTTCTTCGATATACGGATTCTGATTACCCCTTTGGTATTTTCAGATTCTTCTTACACGCCCCTTGTCCTTGTGGCTGTTTTACACTTTACGACCCCTGTCCTCGTGGCTGTTTTGTCCGTCAGGTTATGTACATTATTCGATCTACCTTTAAAAAATGAAAACAGATTGGAACAAAACTTGCATAGAATGTTTTCAAAAATTAAGTGTATTTCTTTTGACAATTTCTATTATATTTATCAAATTTATATGATTATTATCAATATAGATTTTGCTTAAAATAACCTTGAAGAACTCAACTTGTTCTGGAAAGTGTTCGCTGTACACACTTTAGCTATCGAAATACGCATTCACTTCATGTAAATTAATTGTTGTATTATAAAAAGAAAGTCTATACAGTGGTGCTCAACAATATCGACAAAACCAACAACAATCTCTCACCTCGGATCACTGAACAAAAACAAATACCACGACATATGGCGTTGGAAATCCACCTCCTGGCTGGGGACATCCATATTAGTGTAGCGGAGTAAAAACAATTTATTGGGATCCCAACCTCTTCTTAATAATTAGACCTCTAACGGCAAAAGAGACACGAACAAACAATAAAACTTCACTTCCACTAATAAAAACACACATTATCACAAAAACTAATGACAACATAAACATAAACATGGACAGTACATTAGGAGTGTCAATAAAGGCTCGTAGTAAACAGACTACCACCTAATGAGGTATAATATGTTAGTTAATGACCACCACTTTCTGGACAAAAACATAACTGATACTTATTACTTTTAGCTTTGATAATATCGTTACCATAAACACATGGATGGGAATTACGTATACCCTTTTAGATCAAATTTCTGCATGTAAAATTGTATTTGTATACAAAATCTTCATAGCGGTAATAAAACGAAAACAGCAAATATCACACTGTCGGAACAATGGCAAAACCAAATATCAAAATAGTAGAAAGAAGCAAAATTGATACCCCATAATTACACATAGAAATACATGACCGATCACTTTCTTATGCTATAAATAAATAAAAAAGACAAATACATGACCGATCACTTTCTTATGCTTGGCACACGCATATAAATAAATAAAAAAGACAAATACATGACCGATGACTTTCCTGGCTTGGCACACGCATATAAATAAATAAAAAAGACAAATACATGACCGATGACTTTCCTGGCTTGGCACACGCATATAAATAAATAAAAAAGACAAATACATGACCGATGACTTTCCTGGCTTGGCACACACATATAAATAAATAAAAAAGACAAATACATGGCCGATGACTTTCCTGGCTTGGCACACGCATATAAATAAATAAAAAAGACAAATACATGGCCAATGACTTTCCTGGCTTGGCACACGCATATAAATAAATAAAAAGACAAATACATGACCGATCACTTTCCTGGCTTGGCACACGCATATAAATAAATAAAAAAGACAAATACATGACCGATGACTTTCCTGGCTTGGCACACACATATAAATAAATAAAAAAGACAAATACATGACCGATGACTTTCCTGGCTTGGCACACGCATATAAATAAATAAAAAAGACAAATACATGACCGATGACTTTCCTGGCTTGGCACACGCATATAAATAAATAAAAAAGACAAATACATGACCGATGACTTTCCTGGCTTGGCACACACATATAAATAAATAAAAAAGACAAATACATGACCGATGACTTTCCTGGCTTGGCACACGCATATAAATAAATAAAAAGACAAATACATGACCGATCACTTTCCTGGCTTGGCACACGCATATAAATAAATAGTGGCGGGGTTAAACTAGTTTCATGAGCCAAATTTCAATACGTTATAAAAACGGTATTCTTGTTGTAAAAACAGATAACGACATTACTGTCATTAAATTCAGAAAAATTACAACTAAAAAAATAAACATAAAAAAGACTATTGACGATTTTATTAGCCAATAAATTGTAAAATAGTAATTAACAATGTACAAGAATAGTCATTCATATCAAAATTTCATCTTTAAACCAAATTTCTTCAAGCATAGACAGAGTAGTGAAATTAATTTTATCAGCACCCGGTTATATGTGGATGTTGGCATTTTACTCACATGGGGAAAAAAACACATGCATAACCGCATCATTTCACAAAGAGGGGAGGGATGTTTGGGTCTATAAAACTTACATAACTTTTTATCGAAGTGTATGTACCTAATACGGGTAGTGAACGGTCATATATGTTAAGGTGCTGATTTTGCCTATTTTTTGCTATGTTTCTATTGAATTTTGGAATTGCTCCGACAGTGTGATATTATTTTTTCTCTTCAATTTATCATTACAAAGCATACCATGTCATGTTTATCATTTATTTGAAATATGTATCCTTATTTTCTATCACACGTGTTGTATTTAGGAAAGGTCAAGCAATCAAAAAGAGAAAAATAGGTCATTCATCATTCTGTAAGATGAATTATGTGATTTCTGAATAAGAATGATTATAACATCAGATTGAATAATGAAAATGACATATTCTAAGAAACATTTGAAGATATTGCAACATTAAATGATCGGTTAGTATCTTCCATTATAAGGTGCAATCGTCCGAATTGCCGCTGTATTTAGCAGCATATTGTAAAAAGACTTCTATACTAACAACATTGTCCTGAAGTATATTAACATATATCCTTCACAGCGCATTTTTCTTTAAAAAAAACCCAAAAGGTGACCAACGTTACAAGTTTATAACTTGATCACAAATTAACTGATTTTGTCAAGCACGAACCAAACGGCAAAATGTGTTGCAGAGAAAATGAAGTCATCAGTAGTTTCTATATATTTCAAGTTCGGAGAGCACATTTTTCAACAAGTATTCGGCATGTACATGAGAACAAACTGTCACCCTCTCTTCGCCGATCTTTTCTTTTATTTCTATAAGGCAAAATCGTATCAAAGATAAAACAATTACGGAAGTTATAGCCTTTAATATCACTTTCATGTTTATTGATGATGTTCTGTTAATTAATAATTAAAACTTTG
Source organism: Bathymodiolus septemdierum (assembly GCA_963383655.1). Classification (NCBI taxonomy): domain Eukaryota; kingdom Metazoa; phylum Mollusca; class Bivalvia; order Mytilida; family Modiolidae; genus Bathymodiolus; species Bathymodiolus septemdierum. Next base: position 49,698,520 of record OY726520.1, read on the forward strand.
ATAACTGGATTACATTGATATACCCCGGAAAAAAAAACCGAAAGAAACATCTACCTTTTCCTCATTTCTTAACTTTTACCTCAATTTTATACCAAACTCCACAACAAATTTGCAAATTTGAAAGGATGTTTAATGCAGATAGCCACTACATAATTGGAATATGTCTATGAGAGATTGTGATGCTTAGAGGTAATAAATCACAATTAAATTGTTTTATCAATAACATTGGTGCTTGTGAGCTTTGGTCAGATACACACAGTAATGTTTTCTTTGGTGTCAATTGTTGGTTTGTTTTAGAACGTCAGACATGGTAGAAATTGTTGATGAACAATAATAGCCCCTTACCAGTTTTCACTGATGGCATATTTCCAGATCATATTTTAATTCTTACCAGTGATTATTGCCATTTAGCCGTTCATAGCCGCATGTCTATAGTCTGAGTTCCCGCTATATATATATATATGTATATGCGTAATAAACATTTATTATTCCCCGGTCACAACAGTAAACAATTGTCTATGTGATACATGTAGCGTAATAAACATTTATTATTCCCCGGTCACAACAGTAAACAATTGTCTATGTGATACATGTAGCGTAATAAACTTTGATTATTCCCCGGTCACAACAGTAAACAATTGTCTATGTGATACATGTAGCGTAATAAACATTTATTATTCCCCGGTCACAGCAGTAAACAATTGTCTATGTGATACATGTAGCGTAATAAACATTTATTATTCTCCGGTCACAGCAGTAAACAATTGTCTATGTGATACATGTAGCGTAATAAACATTTATTATTCCCCGGTCATAGCAGTAAACAATTGTCTATGTGATACATGTAGCGTAATAAACATTTATTATTCCCCGGTCACAGCAGTAAACAATTGTCTGTGTCATACATAGCAGTAAACATTTTTCTGTGTGATACATGTAGCGTATGGAACATTTATTGTTGTCACACCACATAAATAAATTATTTTCTGTGTCATTCACGTGGTTTAACAAATATTTAAAATATTATCGGTCACAGTAATAAACCATCTTTCGGGTCATACATGTGGCGTAGCAAATGTTGATGATTATTCGTACAGAGAAATAAACATCTTCTGTTTTCTTATAAGTCATTTGCAATACTAAAGAATATAGTTTTAAGTTATTTAACTACATGTTGCGTTTGGACAGTTTATTATCACAAGTTGCATGCACAAAGTATTCTCGTTCATTTTCTAAACACTACTCTAACGCGGTTCTTTCATTTATGTCATGAAATTATTAATTTAAAAAAAAATGATAATTTGTTGTTATGAAACTATTCAATAATAATTCCTTTTACATATAAAACAATAAGAATTATAATTGCAACATAAAACTTAATTTTCATGAAGTGTATGCACGCGTAGTCAGTGTGTAGAAGGAACAATATATAGACCCCATTAAAATAGAATGAAACACCACATCACTTCAATAAGAGGGGAAATTTGCGGCCATAAAGTTAGATTAACCCTGCACTTTTTATTGACGTGCATGTACAAAGTCATGGAAGTGAGCGATCTAAGATTTGTGTGTTAAGGGTATCGATTTTACCTTTTTCTACTATTTTGATATTTGAGTTTGGAATTGTTCCGACAGTATGCTATATTTGTTTGTTTTTCTTGTTATTAACTAAACATACTTTCAAATAGCTTCAAAATATAATGCAACAAAAACTAGCCGGTTTACTTCTACTGTCACGCGTACCGCCACGAGTACATGTTATGATTCTGTAAGTACACGATGTAGATGTTTCGGTATTAAAATGTAAATTTGATTTCTGTAGGGTAAATATAAAGACGACATACACAATCACTCTTCGTTGTTATTGATTGTATTTCACCCTAATAGTAGTATTACAAACAATGTGATATATGATATTGTGGATTTTGACGTAAATGTTATTATTCTTAAGTATGAAATACATTACTTGCAATAATTTTGCATAGATAATAATTCACGAGCGCAGATAGGATTAATTACGAAACTACAGTTGGAAAAGTGATTTGGTCTTTCAATCTAATAAGAAAACCTTGTCATTTGAAAAGGCCTGAATTCACACACACCTTTTGTGAAACCTAGAGTCATTATCTATCTTCTTTCCAACATTTAATTATTGAAGATCCCTGGCAAAGTTGAAATACAGATCTTGGATTTTGGTGGTATAGGTTTTACTTCTAGTATGTAAGAGGTTTAAAACTCTGAAAAGGATGTCATCAGATCTCTTCCACGCACACGAGGCGACGTGCGACTGTGAAACGATTACACGTTTTTGGGTATGTCGAACGTCAAATATACTTTAGACGACAGAGAGAAAAACTGACAGCCTTTTTCTGACACCGATATGGTGTATCAAATCAATATTTGTGGAAATGTCATCACAGTTTTCCTCGTACTGGAAGAGTCATCACAGTTCTCCTCGTAATAAAGTTTACCATTTGTGGAATAGACATCACAATTTTCATCGTAGTAAAGAATATATTTATGGAAGAGTCATCACAGTTCTCCTCGTAGTAATGATTATATTTGTGGAGCAGTCATCTCAGTTCTCCTCGTAGTAAAGTTGAACATTTGTGGAGGAGTCATCACAGTTCTCCTCGTAGTAAAGTTGAACATTTGTGGAGGAGTCATCACAGTTCTCCTCGTAGTAAAATTTAACATTTGTGGAGGAGTCATCACAGTTCTCCTCGTAGTAAAGTTTAACATTTATGGAGGAGTCATCACAGTTCTCCTCGTAGTAAAGTTTAACATTTATGGAGGAGTCATCACAGTTCTCCTCGTAGTAAAGATTAACATTTATGGAGGAGTCATCACTGTTCTCTTTGTAGTCAAGTTGAACATTTGTAGAAGAGTCATCATAGTTCTCCTCGTAGTAAAGATTATATTTGTGGAGGAGTCATCTCAGTTCTCCTCGTAGTAAAGTTGAACATTTGTGGAGGAGTCATCACAGTTCTCCTCGTAGTAAAGTTGAACATTTGTGGAGGAGTCATCATAGTTCTCCTCGTAGTAAAGTTGAACATTTGTGGAGGAGTCATCACAGTTCTCCTCGTAGTAAAGTTGAACATTGGTAGAAGAGTCATCATAGTTCTCCTCGTAGTAAAGATTATATTTGTGGAAGATTCATCACAGTTCTCCTCGTAGTAAAGTCTAACATTTGTGGAAGTGTCATCACAGTTCTCCTCGTAGTAAAGATCACATTTGTGGAAGAGTCATCCAGTTCTCCTCGTAGTAAAGTTGCACATTTGTGGAAGAGTCATCACAAATCTCCTCGTAGTAAATTTTAACATTTGTGGAAGAGTCATCACAGTTCTCCGCGTAGCTAAATTTTGATATTTGTGGAAGAGTCATCCAGTTCTCTTCGTAGTAAAGTTGAACATTTGTGGAAGAGTTATCGAAGATCGCATCGTAGTAAAGAATATATTTGTGGAAGTGTCATCTCAGTTCTCTTCGTAGTAAAGTCAAACATTTGTGGAAGAGTCATCTAAGTTATCCTGGTAGTAAAGACTAAAATGTTAGTTTTAGTTCCCTGTGACTTTTCTTGTATATGATTGGTGAGCAATATGAATTGAGATGATTAATCATATATCCATATACTACTATGTGCTATATATTTATATAAAGTTTAATATCACACAATAGGGCGACCGTATAACAATACTACTATGTGCTATATCTGTATATAAAGATTAATATCACACAATAGGCGACCGCATAACAATACTACTATGTGCTATATATGTATATAAAGATTAATATCACACAATAGGCGACCGCATAACAATACTACTCTGTGCTATATATGTATATAAAGTTTAATATCACACAATAGGGCGACCGTATAACAATACTACTATGTGCCATATATGTATATAAAGTTTAATATCACACAATAGGGCAACCGTATATCAATACTACTCTGTGCTATATATGTATATAAAGTTTAATATCACACAATAGGGCAACCGTATATCAATACTACTCTGTGCTATATATGTATATAAAGTTTAATATCACACAATAGGGCAACCGTATATCAATACTACTATGTGCTATATATGTATATAAAGTTTAATATCACACAATAGGGCAACCGTATATCAATACTACTCTGTGCTATATATGTATATAAAGTTTAATATCACACAATAGGGCAACCGTATATCAATACTACTCTGTGCTATATATGTATATAAAGATTAATATCACACAATAGGGCAACCGTATATCAATACTACTCTGTGCTATATATGTATATAAAGATTAATATCACACAATAGGGCAACCGTATAACAATACTACTCTGTGCTATATATGTATATAAAGTTTAATATCACACAATAGGGCGACCGTATAACAATACTACTCTGTGCCATATATGTATATAAAGTTTAATATCACACAATAGGGCAACCGTATATCAATACTACTCTGTGCTATATATGTATATAAAGTTTAATATCACACAATAGGGCAACCGTATATCAATACTACTATGTGCTATATATGTATATAAAGTTTAATATCACACAATAGGGCAACCGTATATCAATACTACTCTGTGCTATATATGTATATAAAGTTTAATATCACACAATAGGGCAACCGTATATCAATACTACTCTGTGCTATATATGTATATAAAGATTAATATCACACAATAGGGCAACCGTATATCAATACTACACTGTGCTATATATGTATATAAAGATTAATATCACACAACAGGGCAACCGTATAACAATACTACTCTGTGCTATATATGTATATAAAGTTTAATATCACACAATAGGGCGACCGTATAACAATACTACTCTGTGCCATATATGTATATAAAATTTAATATCACACAATAGGGCAACCGTATATCAATACTACTCTGTGCTATATATGTATATAAAGATTAATATCACACAATAGGGCAACCGTATATCAATACTACTCTGTGCCATATATGTATATAAAGTTTAATATCACACAATAGGGCAACCGTATATCAATACTACTCTGTGCTATATATGTATATAAAGATTAATATCACACAATAGGGCAACCGTATATCAATACTACTCTGTGCTATATATGTATATAAAGATTAATATCACACAATAGGGCAACCGTATATCAATACTACTCTGTGCTATATATGTATATAAAGATTAATATCACACAATAGGGCAACCGTATAACAATACTACTATGTGCTATATATGTATATAAAGATTAATATCACACAATAGGGCAACCGTATAACAATACTACTCTGTGCTATATATGTATAGAAAGTTTAATATCACACAATAGGGCGACCGTATAACAATACTACTCTGTGCTATATATGTATATAAAGTTTAATATCACACAATAGGGCGACCGTATAACAATACTACTCTGTGCCATATATGTATATAAAGTTTAATATCACACAATAGGGCAACCGTATAACAATACTACTCTGTGCTATATATGTATATAAAGTTTAATATCACACAATAGGGCGACCGTATATCAATACTACTCTGTGCTATATATGTATATAAAGTTTAATATCACACAATAGGGCGACCGTATAACAATACTACTATGTGCTATATATGTATATAAAGATTAATATCACACAATAGGGCGACCGTATAACAATACTACTCTGTGCCATATATGTATATAAAGTTTAATATCACACAATAGGGCAACCGTATAACAATACTACTCTGTGCTATATATGTATATAAAGTTTAATATCACACAATAGGGCGACCGTATAACAATACTACTCTGTGCTATATATGTATATAAAGATTGATATCACACAATAGGGCGACCGTATAACAATACTACTATGTGCTATATATGTATATAAAGATTAATATCACACAGTAGGGCGACCGGATAGCAATACTACTCTGTGCTATATAAAGGTAAGATAAGAAAACTTTATTTTGATTCGGCACATAATAAAACAGTACAACATAAGCTCTAAGGAGCTTTTTATCGAATATACATTAACAATAAAACAACACAAGTCACATGCAAAGTTACAAACTAAAATAAGCTAAGACACACAGGCATAAAACTGAGGACTGTGCATAGATCTGCACAAGAACCCACGTGGCAAGTGCCTCTTTTGACTCTTGTTCAAGATCCACACACAGATGCTCCAACATAAAGCAGCATTTAAAAAAGAAGCAGCAGGTAAAAAAAAAAAAATAATAAAATAATAATACTGAATACTTAAAACTGGTACCAACATAATCAGTAAAAGCAGCACTGTCTAACTAAAAAATCAAAGAATATAAAATTTTCAAGCCAAACTAAAATAAATTAATAATTAAAAAAATAAAAAATAAAACAAATATAAGCAAACCAGAAGCAAAATTTTAATCATCTACATGCAGAACAGCGACATTTGGACCCATTCCAGGACTGCAAAAGACTCTTGAATTGAGAGAAGCTATTTTCAGTCCTGGAATGATCTGGGAGGCTGTTCCACAATGTAGATGCAGCAAATCTGAAAGAGTTTTTACCGTACCGTGCATACTGCATAAAGATGCCGGCCGGGGACCAGGTGGCAATGCCTCGCTGGGTTCCCACCGGCATCTACATGCAGCATGACATAATAAAGCAGAAAATTAAGCATGTTTGGATAAAAAATTGACAAGCACTAAAACAAAGCAATATAAATTTAAAAGCTATATGCAAATAAAAAGAGCAAAAATAGTAGCAGAATATTTATCATCTGCATGCAGAACAGCAACATTTAGTACCATTCCAGGACTGCATTAAGCTCTTAAATTGAGAAAAACTGTTTTCAGTCCTGAAATGGTCTGGGATGCTGTTCCACAATGTAGCAGCAGCAAATTTAAATGTTTTTTTGCCATACCTTGATGTTCTGATCTGTGGAATGTCCAGTATATTGTTGTATCTAAAATAATATTTTGAATTTCGTAAATGCACAAGATTATGGAGACATGATGGCGACAGTTTATTCATAATCTTAAATGTTTCCAGGCCCATAGTTCTCATTCTACGAATCTGCAAGGAAGGCACCTTTGCTTTTTTCAATAAATTATCATATGAGCTATTGTAATCCTCATACACAAAACGAAGAGCTCTTTCTTGCACTTTTTCTATCTTTTTGGAATTTTTCTCCGTACAAAAATGCCAGGCCAAAGGGCAAAAGTTAAAATTACTAAGAATAAAAGTATGGAAAATTGTAAGTTTGTTTAATCTGTTCAAATAGGGGCCTAAACGTTTGATAATGTTCAGCTGTTGAGATGCCTTCCTGCAGATTGTACTTATATGTGTGTCAAAATTTAATTGATAATCGATCTCAATGCCTAGTAATTTAACACTGTCTTCACACGTTAGTTCAAAATGGTGTATATTTATAGTTGGACGTTTTTCATAGGTTTTTATGTACATAAAGTTCAAAATCACACAAAAGAACGACCGTATAACTGTTGATGTAATGCAAAGCCTGTAATCATAGCGATGCCAAGATGTCTGAAATAGTTCGGATCTAAGTACTAGCCGATTATATTGAAAATTAATGTCTATGGATGTGAACGCAAACAATCAAACAATTATTCACTAATGCACTTGAAAATTGTAAGAGAAATTGATTAAATGAAATAATGTAAATACACGTGATAACAACGTGATAGGCTTACTAGTAAAAAAAAATATATTATCATCAATACGCACCGATTTATATGGCGAGATAGTCAGTTAGGACTTTGACAGACCTAAGTAATTCTTTAAAGTGATGGGTTTAAAAAAAATGATATCTTAATGTCCCATTATTTCAACGTTTGTCTTTAAAAATCTGATAGCTACAAATAATCGCTCTGGTCTTTTGGAGTATGTAATATATTTCATACATCTATGACAGCGTTGAAACCACACATATTTTTTCTTATTTCGTTAACACGATCTGTTATATTGCATTCGGAATTTAAAGGTAAGGTATTTAATTGATAACGCAATTGGTTCTTACTAAGTCATATGGCATGCTCTTTTGTCTGTATTATATGCCAACTGAATCCAGTACCATATTCTGGAAAGATTAAATTTGTAATAGACAAATCCGTAATAAAGAGCTAGATTTTATTTGACCAATCTGGGGTTGTTTTTTTTTTAAGTTGTATGATCACTAAATCAGCATAAATAATAAAATAATAATAACAAGCCATATGTATTCATTTAACTCTAACATGACCCACAGAATGAAAGGACAAGGTAACCATTGTCGGTTTTGGCTATCCTGTTTGGGCCATTTGATTTTCGTTTCTCCCAAAGACTTTTATATTATTGGTTTCCCACTCTTTTGACTTTGAACATACCCGATGAAGCTTATGCCGGAAAAGCGTCGTGGGCACTAAAATAATTATTTCAATTTTCATTACTGAGTATAACAAGAATAGACTTGCATATTCTTATTACATGTTCATTGTTACATACGGTAATTTAATTTTCCACACGATTTTCACCATATCATAATAAAAGACGTTTCTGTATGAATTTATAATTCAGTGTTACACTATAACTCTTCAGAATTGAAAACGCTCTAAGCGCCATATTACATTAATGTTTTGGCGTCGAGATCAGCTTAAGTCTTACTATTGTCTACGCTTGCACTCTACATAAAAGAATTACAACTTTCACGTGGGTCTGAAAGGGCTCTAAACGTGATACGTGAATGGCCTTTTTTCGGAAGCGTGACACGTGAAAAACGGAAAATATAGACGTGAAAACGTGATCTCTAGTGCAACGTGATTCGTGACAAATCATTATTCTGTACGTGAATGCGTGAAAATCTAACTTACTTATAAGCGTGAAGACAAAACAACAAAAAACAACTATAAGACTACACATACAGATGTCACAATAAGGTCTTCAACATATATAACTGACACCAAGAAGTCCCTGACAATAAAAGGTAATCAACCCATGCAGATAAGCGTGAAACGTGAAATATCCAAATATCTAAGCGTGAAGCGTGATTTTGCCAAATTTTAAGCGTGATCGCGTGATTGGTACCCCCCTTTAGGACCCCCTTTCAGGAATCAAGGATTTTTCATTTACATTTATATAGCAAATTTGCAAATATCATGTTGAAATACGACGCGCCTTACATTTAATCTCATATATCATAAAAAAGATTTCGCCAACTAATTATTCGGTAATTAAACGTCTGTCATGTCTTTTTCTGACGAAATTGATCACGTATTTAAATGTCAAATATTCGGCATTATTATTCTGGTGAGAGTCACGTCTTACTCTTAGTTATTGACCTTGACATTGTCGTAATAAATATAACATTAAATCCCACCCATTCTTGAGACAATAATATTGTTGTTCTCCCATAAGAAGGAATTTGTAATTATTACTAAAATATTCTAAAATGCCGACTGAATGGAAATGTTTTGATTTGAACTCGACATTCAGGACTGGTAACACATCGGGATCAATATAATATTATATTAATAATAATATTACGTACCCTGAATAATTTACATGTTTGGAAAATCCCAGAAACAAATGTGTTAGCTTGTTCTTTAATGAAAATAGAAGTGAATCCAAAATAAAGTGCCGTAAGCAACACAAGTTCAGATTTCTGAAGAATATCTTAATTAAACAACAGAAACAGACTCATTTGCATAACTTTTTGACACTGACCTCGAATTTGACAACAAACTCATCTTTTTACCAGAATCTATCACAAAAGAGACGACTTCAGTTTTGCCATTATAAATTTTCCACACCTTTATAGTGTATATCAACCACGCCGGGGTATGAAAATAATATTTCACAATTCAAAAAAATACGCACGAGGTTGCAGTTTGTATTTTGGATACTTACAACGTCACCGTCTTCTGATTACTAAACTATTAATTCAATGAGTTTTAAAGTATCGTCCCACCATATCTTTCAAATTATTTCAGGATGATATCTTTCCCTTGTAGGAAAGTATTATGTCACTTGTGTACAGAAGATGACAAATGCTAGTTTGGTAATTAGCTGACCATTGTTTCCGATAGCCTTGTGTACTAACTAGTGTAAATAGTAATAAACATACGACAACTTTGGCATGGCGAAGTATAAACATAATATATATCCAATATTAGAGCTCTGTGTTCTTAGAAGTGTCGCTGCTCAGTAAGGGTCGGTAATTCATACATATATGGACAACTCTTATATGATGGCATCATCTCACTAAGAGTTTGGATCAAAATAGTATTGAAAAACAAATCACGATGACCTCAATCTTCAATTGAAAAAACAACAACAAAAGAGATGTGTTATAATATCCGACATGTTAGCTTGATTGTCATTCCTCTGAAAGGTTAATACGAAAACCCTGTATGGGAGAAGTTAATTTGTAGATGTACATTAGATGTTCATTGTTTCTGCAATCTATCATTAAGACTGATTAACTGTACCAATTTCAATATATTTTCAGATGGGCGATATTTTAAACAGAACAACACTTACAGACTTAATTGGTTTTATAGATAAAGAACATGGTTCACATTCTAAAAGCATTGTCAATTTTGCAATTGTTTTAGACATTCTTACAATTGTCTTAAACAGTTTCTTAATTTGCACAGTTTTATCTGAAAGGAAACTGAAACAGCAATCTGCATACCTGCAAGTAATAAATACATGTATAGCTAACATACTATCTGGATTATTTGTTATTCCGTTATCAATTTATTCAGAACTTGAGATATGGAATCTTGGTCAACTACTTTGTCATTCCTGGATAACAATGGATGTTTATTTACCATTTGTAAACGTATTGATCTTTGTGTTTCTTAATGTCGAACGTATTGTGTTGATTTCTACCAATCGTTATTCTAAATGTTCAAACATCTTTATTGTTATCGAACTACTGGCTCCGTGGGTAATTGGAATTTTAATCATTTTTCCGATCTGGATAGAAGGTGCCATTACTACGCCTGATGACTTAGGAGTGTGTTTGGTTCATTTAAATCAAAATGCTGCCCTGCTATCGCCAATAATGGCATTTTTTATTCCTGCATGGATTTGCATCGTCTTGACAGCTGCAATCTTAATTCGGAATTTTCGAAATGACACTCCAAACGCCATAGTTAATCCAGGAAGTACGTCTTCACGTATAGCATGCCTAAACAAGGACTCAGTATCTATGGTTGGTCTTTGTTTTGCAAATTATATTTACTTAACACTGTGGTTCCCGCATCAATTCATAAGTGCCCTACTAGTCTTCTGTGAACAATGTTATCCACCATATCACGTACTTGTTGGTATCACATGGCTAGGTGCAATAACATCTATGATTTGTCCCATCTCTTGGTTTACGGATACAAATATAAGAAGTGCAATAAAGCATCTTTTACTATCTTGTAAATGTAAACGCACTCATTCTGCACTGTCGAACATTGACAGCAACGAAATAGAACTACTAGACAATTGTGAAAGATCAACATCACTCTGATTGGCGATGTCATGTCTACGATATCGTGAATGTTTGATATCTGATTATCGATGTCATGTCTACGATATCGTGAATGTCAGATATATGATTGGCGATGTCATGTCTACGATATCGTGAATGTCAGATATCTGATTGACGATGTCTTGTCCACGATATCGTGAATGTCATATACCTGATGTCTATGTCATGTCTACTATATCGTGAAAGTCAGACACAACAACATTCTCAGCAAAATTAGACGTCTGTTACATCTTTTTGTAATCCTTTTCTTACTTCGGCGAGGCACTAACATTTATCTACATCATGTTTGTGGTCATGTCATGTCATCATCATTGACCGTCCAATAATATACAAGACAGCTAAATATATTGACTAATCGGACAACAGCTCTTATCTATAGATTTAGTAGGCGCTTTGCTAATTGGTCAGTTAAAATAAAACCCTGACGTGACCACACACTGGATGTCGTTAGATGGCAGCATATCGCCAAAGAAAATCAAAATCAAAATACAAGAAAAATATTTAGTTTTCATTAGATTGGTACAACATTGTGATGACATCAATTGATAATTGTTAAATAGAACACTGTTTATAATCTCATATTTCTTATATTTTTAAACTAATGTTGAAAATAAAACCAGAACATTAATACTTCATTCATTACATGAACATAACTTTTTAAATATTAATGCAGTGAAAATATAAAAGCAAAACCAATTGAACAAATTGACCGACTCAACACACCAGTATGATTCTACACAAATACGAACACATACGAGAAAACAAATAGTCTGCATTAGATTGCATGTCGCTTAGTTAATATATAGTATATATGCATCTCTTAACGGAATATCTAGAAGGACAAAAACCAGAAAATATTAATATTGATTGATTGATTATTGCTTCACGTTTAGCGAGCACTATTTCGGTTATATTCGGGACGAGTGAAAAGCTCAACAATATATGATAAATAAAAACTATATAGAAATGAGGGAGGATGGAAAACGGGGGAAAACTTTAGTCTTAGTCTTCTGTACCGGTTGCAATGCACGTACATTTTGTTTGCGAAAGAGATGTTTAACGTGCATGGAGTATGGAATCCGGATAGTGTGTCTGAGTGGTGCGACATCTCTACCCCTGATTGTAGTCCCAGTAAACTAGCAATATAAAAATCCAATTAGGCATGGTGGTCTAGTACAAAGCTGACATGATCATCATCATAATCATTGAATGCAACTTGCTGTAGCCATGATATAGCCGGCAAATTGTCCATTTAGCGTTAAACAACAATCATTCAAGCATTAGGAAAAGTGTTTCTCTTATTAGTAGACAGCATTGCAAATCATACGACTTTAAGAACAAGTGTTTCCTTAGAATAAGTACTGAAACACAAACAAGGATCTACAAAACACTACACAGAAACCAAAGATTGAGCAAAAAAAACCCAGAAAAAACCGGAGGTGAACTCAGTAAGCAGATACGTCTTCACTAGTGGAAGCCATTGCTATACTCTTGTTACAAACATGTTTCTTTTATCCATGGTTTTCAATATATATATGATCGCGTCGGTCATGCTACTTAATCAAGCCAAAGGGTTTGACAAATATCCTCCACTGATTTTCTATTGTGAAATGCGTAAACACAATATGCTATGCGGTGCATTGTGGTATACACCGACTAATACCCTTTGCAGAGCACATGAGTTCACCCCAGGTTTGATGGTGGGGTCCGTTTTGTTCATCTTTATTGGTTTTTTTTGTGTAGTCCTATTATGTGCCTTTGCGTTCTTAGTTACGATTTCAGTTCGTCTTTACCTCCAGTTGTTTGCAGGAAGGTTCATGTCTTATTTATGTTATGTGTGTTTGTTTGTTTAGTCTTTACCTCCAGTTGTTTGCAGGAAGGTTCATGTCTTATTTATGTTATGTGTGTTTGTTTGTTTAGTCTTTACCTCCAGTTGTTTGCAGGAAGGTTCATGTCTTATTTATGTTATGTGTGTTTGTTTGTTTAGTCTTTACCTCCAGTTGTTTGCAGGAAGGTTCATGTCTTATTTATGTTATGTGTGTTTGTTTGTTTAGTCTTTACCTCCAGTTGTTTGCAGGAAGGTTCATGTCTTATTTATGTTATGTGTGTTTGTTTGTTTAGTCTTTACCTCCAGTTGTTTGCAGGAAGGTTCATGTCTTATTTATGTTATTTGTGTTTGTTTGTTTAGTCTTTACCTCCAGTTGTTTGCAGGAAGGTTCATGTCTTATTTATGTTATGTGTGTTTGTTTGTTTAGTCTTTACCTCCAGTTGTTTGCAGGAAGGTTCATGTCTTATTTATGTTATGTGTGTTTGTTTGTTTAGTCTTTACCTCCAGTTGTTTGCAGGAAGGTTCATGTCTTATTTATGTTATTTGTGTTTGTTTGTTTAGTCTTTACCTCCAGTTGTTTGCAGGAAGGTTCATGTCTTATTTGCGTTATTTGTGTTTGTTTGTATAAAGTAGTGTGTTTTTTCCTTTGTTTGTCCAATGTTGTCAGTTTGTCTGGATTGTCCATTTTTTGGCCACTTCGGTATTCTCTAACATTTATTATCTATAATGTTTAAAGTTGAACAACGTAAGACAACTCTTCTAAAACATCTATCATTGTTAGCATACCATTTAAAGAGTCCAAAGATACAACTATGGTAAGACGTAAACGTCTAAAGCACGAACACTACTATAATAGTACTAAATAACAAAATGTGTATATTTGTTATGTATATTTGACAGGATTATTAATAGCCAAAATATTGAGATCAAAACGGAACTTTCTATAATCTTAATCTTTTTCCAGACAAAAAATCAAAATCATATTCTTGTACAACTGATGAAAGGTTTTAAGATACCAAGGAGGTAATCAGGACAGACAACACTATAGCCAAAAGAAAAAATGCAAAAGATCAAACACTGATCTATAAAGCACTACCCAGAAACCGAACGATCGAGCAACACGAACCCCACTAAACCGGAGTACACCCAGGTGCTCCGGAAGGGTAAGCAGTTCCTGCTCCACTAGTAACACCCGTCGTGTTATTCTATGACCGGGTATTACTTACAACAAGCGGCACCTATCCGTGGACATTTGTGACACAGATATTCCGCAATGGTTAACCGGATAAATCATGGTGGCGACTGTAAACCTTTCGAAGTGATGACTTCAACTTAGCCAATAGGAACCCTTGGCTTGGTGCAATAGCTTCAATGTATATTGAGGGACTGAGAGTACGACTTTTGTTATCAATCTAATGATAAATCATGAAAGAGGATAGACGGAAGGAATTTTGACTGTGATAAATGTAATATGTTATCTGTGACACTTATATACCGTAAGGGTTAACAAGGTCATGATAGCAACCGTCAAATGTTTGAAATGATGACTTTAGCTTAACAACTATGAACCTTGGTACAGTAGCTTCCTTGTTGGTGCCAATCTCTATTAAAAATATCCTGATAGGAACCATAAACTTTAGAATATCGTTTACACTGACAGAAATATACTCAATATACTGGTGCCGCTGGAATGTTGCTACATATAAATGTAAAAATGTTCACAATGCGAAAATCTAAATCATCTCTATTTTCGTAAGCATAATGCTATTTAACAATTGTCACATTCGGGAGAGGAGCCTACGTGCCTATCACCACTAACGTTGTGAGTTCGAATCCTGTTCATGACGAGGTGTGCTCGATACAACATTATGTCATAAAGTTTGTCAGTGTCTTGCGACAAGTCGGTGGTTTTCGTCGGGTACTCCGGTTTCCTCCACCAATAAAACTGACCGCCACGTTATAACAGAAATATTGTTGAAAGTGGCTTTGAACACCATACACCAAAGCAATCACTTTCTGGGGAGGGGATAATATCTGCTGACACAAGAAAAATATGGTTCACTGACTATCTGAAGTATACTACTACATCGTGAGTCGCCATCAAACCTATCGTTTCATATAAAACAGTAAAATATTGGATACACATTTAAGAGTGCTGGATTTCATGGCTGCATTTTTATTAAAGGACTATTAAAGTGTAAGGTTGCCTATTTTTACCAAGTACCGCTTTTACTAGGTGTTTTTTTCATATTTCACTTTCAAACTATTTTCCATATTAAGTTTGTTCAGTTTCATCAAAATGGTTTACATAAATATCCCCGCCACATATTTGTGCCTGTGCCAAGCCAGGACCTGGATTTCCCACGTGCAATGTCATGATCTTTTTGTGCTTAGTTTGTTCTCTTAAGATGAGAGTTATTTGTTAGTTTTGTTGATATTTGTGGAATTAACGACCATCACTGTTTAAACTTTCTTTTCGTAATATCTCGTGGGGATGTGTATTTTCTGTCAATGTGGAATAATTTAAAGTATTTCAAAACTAATAAATGCCACGAAAAGAGGAAATAGTATGACAGACTTCAAAATATTCACCAGATGGTTTGAAGGCAATAAAACAGGTATTCGACATGTATTTCTTTTCTAACCAAATTGTCCAGACAGTCAATATCTATATTCAAATCATGTGACGTAAACTTAATTTTCACTTATCAAAGTACATCTGAAAATAAAATGAAAAATTCTGGTAAACGTCATATTGACATGTCTATGATTGTAGAGTAAATAAAGTACAAAGATGTACCTGTCATATATAATTTTTAAAAAACATTAACATTATCATGGTGATAATCTATCATCAGCTTTCTCTATCAACCACACTGTTTATATGTAAGACAAATAGTTTTACTATTTAACTCAGCGTTAGAGGTCCTAAGAGGCGTGTTTAAATGCCCATGACCCATTCATTAATCATTTTCGTCGTTAAACTGGAAATTTATTAATGCGTGCTTTATATTTCAAAAGACACATAGTCGGTTTTATCTAATATTAAGTATGTATGCTATGGTTATACATGACGATCACCATTCCATACAACCCATCTGATACAACCCATTCTATACAACTCATCTGATAAAACCCATTATATGCAACCCATCTGATATAACCCATTCTATGCAACCCATCGGATATAGCACATTCCATACAAGCCATCTGATATAACCCATTCACAACCCATCTGATACAACCTATTCTATACAACCCATCTGATACAACCCATTATATGCATCCCATCTGATATAACCCATTCTATACAACCCATCTGATATAACCCATTATATACAACCCATCTGATATAACCCATTCTATGCAAATAAGGGTAATAACAAAATTACCGAACTCCGAACAATCTTACAAAGGGAAAGTCAAAACTCATAATTATATAAACAGACAAAATCAATCAACAACCAGAAAACTGTGAAAACCGCAATGACCCTGACTTGGTACAGGCATTTCTAAAGAAATGGTGGGTTGAATCAGATTTTAAAGCGCCAAACCTCCCGCTCTCATTACGGTTCAAAGTCTCCAGCTGTCACTATAACAGTATTTAAATACAGGAACAAAATAGATAAAATAGTTGTCAAAACAGTACCATGTAAGTGAACATGAAGAGGGGCTGAAAATAGTGAAATCAGATGAAATTTTGTTCAAACACACCAAGATAAAATTTTGCCAACAGTCTGGAAATGGTATGTTTGCAATCATTCTCATCTCCCCATTAGATAAGGCCAACTCATAGAACAGTTTCAAGTCTGATTTTGTTTTGGTACAGGTGTTTTTATTCCTATTGTCCTTTAATGTTCTGTGTTCTCCAATGTTACGACTTTATGTCTATCCTGTCGCACACCATCATTCGATGTATCTACATTATCCGGATCAACAGAGTTTTGTGTTTGAGTTACCGGTATGCCTGTGACATCAACAGGATCATTGCGATCAAGCGTGGGCACCACCTCAAGTACTGCTTCATTTCCGACCAGAGCCCTGGCTAATGCCAATAGTTCCTCCCGATTACTCAATTGTTCGTATCTGTCAATGTCATCGACGAGAATGTCCGTCATTTCCTCTCCGTTTTTAGCGTATTTGTCCGATTTTCACTTCAGACTGCTCCATGGAAGCCCTTCGTCGTCCATCTCTCGTCTGCTCATACAAATTATAGGTGGCGCTTTCAGATCGATTGTCAACACACACAAACTTTAAAACAAATTGTCACTTATTGCTAGAAATGTACGCCATTTTGATTCTGTCGATAATGGCCCCGTAATGATGCCTCGTTTTTAAATTCGTAATTACTGGCTGTGACTTCGTAATGACTGGCTATAGGAAATTCCGGTTCATAATGACCGGCTGTAGAAATTTCCGGTTCAAAAAGGATGGACATATCTATTCATATTGTAGTAAATTGGTTAATAAAACCCATTATATACAACCCATTCTATGCAACCCATCTGATACAACCCATCTGATATAACCCTTATATTCAAGCCATCTGATAAAACCCATTCATTACAACCCATCTGATATAACCCATTCTATGCAAGCCATTTGATCAAGCCCATTCTATGCAACCCAACTGATATAACCCATTCTATGCAACCCATCTGATAAAACCCATTCTATACAACCCATCTGATAAAACCCATCTGATATAACCCATTCTATACAACTCATTCTATACAACCCATCTGATAAAACCCATTCTATGCAACCTATCTGATACAACCCATTCTATATAACCCATCTGATATAACCCATTCTACACAACCCATCTGATATAACCCATTCTATGCAACCCATCTGTTTAAACCCATTCTATACAACCCATCTGATAAAACGCATTCTATACAATCCATCTGATATGACCAATTCACAACCCATCTGATCCAACCCATTCTATACAACCCATCTGATAAAATCCATTCTATACAACCCATCTGATAAAACTCATTCTATGTAACCCATCTGATATAACCGATTCTATGCAACCCATCTGATATGACCCATTCACAACCCATCTGATCTAACCCATTCTATGCAACCCATCTGATACAACCCATTCTGTACAGACCATCTGATATAACCCATTCCATACAACCCATGTGATATAACCCATGCTATGCAATCCATCTGATAAAACCCATTCCATACAACCCATCTGATATAACCCATTCCATACAATCCATGTGATATAACCCATGCTATGCAATCCATCTGATATAACCCATTCCATACAACCCATGTGATATAACATGTCAGCTGTGTAAACCGCTTCACTACTCGATGCTATGCGTCTCGTAGTGATATTGTTTACACAACCGACTCAACATGATACAAACAGTTGTATCACCAGAATATGCATATACTGTGTATAACTCTTAGTTTTCTTTGCTCTCAAAATTTTGATATAGTGTCAGTTAAGTTGTTACTTTGCTAATCGTATCTGCTGTTCCGCTTTGTTGTTAGAATATTGAACTCCACGGTAATGAAAGTGACAGTGAAAAAATGATTTGTGGTAGGCCACCATATGAGACTAGGATAACAATTACCAATATGCAAATATTTTTCTCTGCATAATAAATGTGTTTGTTTCAAATATGAATAGTGCTCTACGAATAAAAAAAAATAATAAGATATTATATATTTTAAAAGATCTGCCGACCGAAGATTACTGGTTATTTTTAACTATTTTTATAGTTAATGAGGATTTGAGGTCCAATAAAACCACTGATGATGAAGAACAACCAGAATTTAGAAAGCATAGTGAATTTTGCATAATTATTTTTCTAAATAAAAAATTCATGGACACAGGGGTCCTGGATTTTTTTTAGTAAAAAACTAATCCTGGATTGTTATTTTTGCTTAAAGTCCGGTCCTGTCTTTTTATTTCAAATTTTCATCATAGCCCCCCTCCCCCTACCCCTCCCAAGGGATATAAAATTGTATCAGTAATAATAAATTAATAAATAATAAATTCAGATTTTCTATTTAAAATAAATCTCATTTACAAAATCACTGATATTTGTTCAATTTGTAACGCTGATTTAAGCTTTAGTCGCAACAATTTTAATTTTTCTCTTTAAAGTGTCGAAACAACATTTATTTAACTGTAAAATTCACCCCCACCCCCTTTTTTTTTCTTGTTTAAATCAATGATCAACAATATTCCAGAATCAAACAAATGAATAAATATAACATAGATTTCTTTTACATGCATCTTTTTACCATGCGGTGTCAGTGTGTTTTAAATTGGTCATCAAATCAGGACGCTCATTATTCTTGTCCAAGATAAAAATACATCGCTAAAATTACCTGTGAGAAAGTTGCCGTCCAAATTCAAATCAATACCTGTGGGTGTTTCCCCACTTCAACTCGTAAATTTACATAGAAATCGGAGATATTTCGTCATAAAACTTCACACATGGTTTTGTCTATCATATTTCTTGAAGACAAACATAAAATTGTATTGTATTTATCAATATTGTATGAGTATCAACAGTTTTTTCAACACCGTATCTGTTTCTCGATACAGCCGCAACTTCAACTCGTAAATTTACATAGAAATCGTAAATATTTCGTCATAAAACTTCACACATGGTTTTGTCTATCATATTTCTTGAAGACAAACATACAATTTTATAGCATTTATCAATATTTGATGAGTATCAACAGTTTTTTCAACACCGTATCTGTTTCTCGATACAGCCGCCCGATTACAGTGACCCGTGACCCAGATTAGCACATCTCAGCAGTTTTTTTTATTAATAAGGTTGTTTAACTATATAAACATTAATCAGATAGAATTTTGTTATGCCAACTTACAAAGAAAGGTCCTCTTAACATATTTACATACATAGACAATATTTGTTGGCAAATATAGCATCTATTTACACGAACTTTAGAAACAGAATGAAAGCCAACTGTTTAGGCCTCTTTCGCAGCGATTGAAAATACATTTTATATTTACAGACAATCTACGTATGTTGTGTTTATCCAACAATGTCAAAAAGTCAAAAACAACTAGCATATTGTCTGAAAAGAGCTGCAGCGTTCTTGTCGTTTTCAGCGAAGTCCGTATTTATACTGCTACTGTTCCTTACCGTCGCTCTACATGAATCAGCACAAGAAAATTATGTTTTTTGTCAGTGAGCGTACGACACAAAATTATCCACTTAATGCAGTTTTACTGCTCAAATAGAACCAGTGCAGGATAAAATCATATATTCATGCTCCAGCAAGTAATGAAGTAGGTCATGATAAATACATTTATTGAAATGAAATAAGGAAGGATTAATTAAATTGTATTACATTAAGTTGTATATATACTTACGTAGCTATAACAATAATGGATTGTGTTGTATAGAAAGTGGTGTCCAAAAGTGACAAGTGGTAAATTAGTGTACAAACAGTGAGTTTTACTTGTATCTTCAGATCGTGATGCAATGTCGAATATCATCCATGACATACAATTAGCATGTTCATCCAGAGATTGAACAAACTAAAGCCCGTGTTTTGCAGATTTGTTATTGTACTGACGTTTTAATGATGTTGAGAAGTATTGTCGTTGGTGCGTTGTGTGTCAAAAGTCAGAAAAAGTACCAAAGTATAGTAAGGTATCATCTATTTTTGTTCTAGTTGTATAAAAACAGTTCAAAAAGATCGCAATTAACATTATTGGTTCGTTGTCTAAAACAAGAAAGGTACAGTCAAACCTGTATCAACAAGTCTCCTTTGGGAGAAAGAAATAATGGCATTATGAAACAGGTGACCACAGGAGTATGCTTGACTGTAATATTGTATAAGTGGTTATTTCAACGAGGGTTTCACTATCTTCGCGAAGACAATAAATTCGTGAAAATAAAAACCCGCGGAAATACTATCATTTATCCTATTGATATTGTTTAAGTGAAAATAATCGCGATATTTAAAACTAGCTAACACCTTTGTCTTTCATACTAATATTAGTGAATTTTAATTCCCGCGATTGTTATTACCTATACCGTAGTTACATGTAAATTCTGACATTGGTTGATTTTTCCACTTTCCAGAAGCCGTTACCAGGGGCGGATCCAGGATTTGTTGTTAGGGGGGGTGTGAGTAGGCCAGGGGTCTGGGGAGCGCTTAATGTCCCCAGCGGTTCCAGGGCAGAGCCCTGATAGAGGGCCCAGAGGGGCGATCCCTTGAAGCTCTGGGGATTTGATGAATTACAAACATTTATTTGAACGACAATTTTGAACCAACCACACCATTTTTATCAGACCAAAAAAACTTGACTTTGAGCCTTAATTGTATATTTACCAGCGTCAAGCATTGAACCAAGCTCATAATTTGTATTCAAATTAAAAAAATATCATTATATTGCATATAAAATCGTAAAATCAAGATAGAATACAAGAAGCACCTGGGGTACATTTTTAGTTTTGATATTATTAGGTTTCGTTTTTATTGTATAGATTATAGAACATCTAAGAACAAATATATTACTGTAACAAAAGTCAATTAAAGGTCTGCAATGCTCACCTGAGAAACAAAGTCAATTATGTACAATGTCCTATGCTTTGGGTCGATGAAACAGTAGCTTGTTCCCATTCTGTTTAAACCTTATTACAATTCACAGTCCTGTGACACTGGTCCATATAATATCCCCTCCTTATATAGTGTGTACTTTAAAAAAACAGAATTAACAGTAGCAATTTTTTTTACAGATAACAGAAAGAATTGGTGATATAATGATAATATACATACATTGGATTGATTATTTATTGCTTAGCGTCCAGTGAGCAATAGTTCTGCTATATTCGGACGAGAACAAGTGCAACACTATATAAACACTAGATAGAAAAGAGGTAGTGATAGGCCAACAGGAGTAACGAATGTTGACTGCCACTGGAAAAACACGGGGATTTTGGGTAGGGACAAACATTTAGTCTTTTGTAGCGGCTATCATATGCCTTCCCTTTTCTAAATCAACAAGTATTTAACGTACTTTTCATTTGTTTCTAAATATAGTGTTGGATAGTCTCTGATTTTCTTAAACATCTATATTCTTTCGTACTGCAATTATCTTCTTTTTTAAGATGAAGGGTTAGTAAAATTAGAGTTATCTTTCTTTATTCAAGTTGAATTCTTAGGAAAATCACCATCAGATAATGATCACAGGACTCACCACCACCCTTTTTTTTCTAACTTTCTGTTTACAAATTTATTTTCAATAAAAATTCTTTATTTCTTTATTATTTCATCTCTTTTTCCTTATTTTAACTTGTTCGTGTCAATATTCATGCAATCTTATGTTAACATCGAATTGCATGTATCGACACTATATAGAAACTAATAATCCACGTGGATGTCGGATAATTGTTAACAGTATGTTTTTGTCAGATTATAAGGACCTAAAGTAAAACTTTTTTAGAACAATCGTGATGCGAATTCATGGAATTGTTCAACTCATGACTTATCGATCACGATATTTTATGCTTAATTAGCGTGAGAAAATAGTTGATGTCTGGTACCTGATCGGAACCAATCAGAATGGAATAATCTTTGAACTACTGACGGCGAATCCATATATGGTGTCAAACTTGATAATGATTATTTTGGAACCAATCAGAATGGAATAATCTTTAAACTACTGACTCGCCGTCAGTATATGGTTTCAATATATGGTTTCAAAATTTATAATTGAAGTTAAATATATAGGGATTATTTTGAGTCCAAATGATGGACGTAGTTGTATTTTAATACCTCTATGGAAGATTTGATGCATGACCTATAAACACTGAATTTCTTTGGGAGGATGACCGAGTTATTTTTAGAGTAGGTGTTTTCCGTAGCATGGCATTTCACTGCAAGATTTTAAACATGCCGTGATATTTTGACAGAACGTAGAGGAATCATGTACGTTTCAGAAAATATATGGTCTTGGAAAGGTTAAACTTAAGATAAAATGGTCAGGTAGGCTCGAAAAAACACAAATTAATTAGTGGTTTCACACCTATATGAATCAGCGAACACACCCAACGTGTATATTTACAATGTGTAGGAATATTTTACTACAGGTCACGAGTTAACCATTCATGAAAAAGTTGTTTGTTGAACTGCTTAATTAACGTTGCATAACATATGCTTTGCGAATTTTAGGGGGGCGCAGGCCCCGCTCTAAATCCGCCTCTGGTTACTTCATCTACAATCGACACTGAAAATACTGCAGATGAACTTGTGAACATATGTAGCCGTGTTGGGTTATCTGATAAAATTTGTCTGATCAGGGTTCAAATTTTACATCTCAATAAATGAAGGATTTATGTCATTGCTTGTTAGGGTAGAAGTTAATAACTACTCCAATGTGTAATGGCTTAGTAGAACGTTTCAATAGTGTTCTTCTCATATCTAGGCTTAAAAGTATATATTCAAGCAACAAAATATTTGGGACACATATCTCCAAATAGCTTTTACTAGCTCATCGTTAGGTGCCACAAGCGTCAACTGAATTTTCTCCATTTTAACTACTTTATGGTAGAAAAGAAGGGTAATAACAAAATTCCCGAACTCCGAATAATCTTACAAAGGGAAAGTCAAAACTCATAAGTATATAAACAGACAAATTCAGTCAACAACCGGAAAACTGTGAAAACCGTAATACCCTGACTTGGTACAGATATTTCTAAAGAAATGGTGGGTTGAATCAGATTTTAAAGCGCCAAACCTCCCGCTTTCATTACGGCTCAAAGTGAAACAGCCTTTAGGCTTAGCTTATGATACATGAACTGAAGAATGCAGGCCTGATGAACATCTAGTTAAGCATGATCTTGGAATGCGAAATAATACGTCAGCTATGGCCGGGGTAGCTAAGGAGAAAACGAGGATACAACAACAGGATA
The DNA here is from genome assembly GCA_963383655.1 of Bathymodiolus septemdierum. Taxonomy (NCBI): domain Eukaryota; kingdom Metazoa; phylum Mollusca; class Bivalvia; order Mytilida; family Modiolidae; genus Bathymodiolus; species Bathymodiolus septemdierum. Next base: position 49,722,815 of record OY726520.1, read on the forward strand.
GTCAAACATTTACTATAATAAGAAGTCAAGGATGAGGTCATATTCAGTAGGTGATAAAGTTCTTATACTTTTACCTAGTGACTCCAACTATCTGTGAAATACTTTTGGAAAGATCCTTTCACGATACTAGGAAACGTAATGACGTTGATTATAAATTAAGGGTAGGGGAAAACAGAGTAGTTTATTTATGTCGTAAATATGTTGCGAAAATGGGAGGAAAGACATGCCGCACTTTTCGATGTAGACGAAAATAAAACAGAGTTTGATAGTTTTGAAAATATATCTTTCTGTCCAACCCAGTTGTGGTGTGGTTAGTTCACACGACAGGCGAGACCTTATACAAAGTTTGTATCTAACACTATGTACGAAATAAGTTTATCTTGCATTTGGGTATACACAAATTTTATACAAAATAGGCGGAACATACCTCGATTCTCGTTGCTTCGTGTTGTTTATTGCACTTTAGCTTGTATATCGTCAGTTTATGGTCGTTCTCTAAAGATCAAAGCTCTTCCCGTCTACAAATATACTACACACTCACAAAAAAGTGTACAAAAACGTCAGATGGTCGCATTTCCAGGGTTACTATTACGCTTTTTTCACCTAAATTTCTCATTTCAATATATTCCCCAACTGAATTACTTAAATTACTGAGAATTATACCCAACGGTATTAAAATTAGATTTTCGAGCTGACATTTTTTTTTTGCAACACCAATCGCTTAGCCATATATACATATTTGTTATCTGTAGAAATGGCTCGAAATGTCTACAATTTGTAACAGAAGCTAAATGTATATAATCAGAATTGATTCAAAACGAAAACATCTTCTTGGAACCAAATTCATTAGTTAAAATGGCGTCGGTAGAAACATTAAATTATATTATCAGACTATTATCGATAAAAGGAACCATTCCAGACATTGTGCCAATAGCAGATCCCGTAGAATTATATTCCTGCTTTGTTGTGTTATTTGAGACAGAAAATAGAAAATAATAAGCCAAATTCCGAATCCATATTGTCTAACCGGACGTTATTTATGACTATTTTTCTTTTAGTGTAAATTCAACGGATCTTTACCCGATCAAATACTCTATTAGATAGCTATAAATGTTTCACGTAGTTTTACGCTCTGTTGGATACCGGCAACCATATACAACCACCGCTGACAATTAGGAAATCAAATTATTCTTGTTTTATCCAATATTTAGAGAAAATTAAATGTGATTTAGTGAATATTACAAAGAAAGTATATTATTAATAATACTAGAAATTGTGGAAAATATGTATTTTTTTTACCTTAAATTCATATTTTACATTAAATGTGCAAATATACACCATAAAATGACAAATAAAACTCTAGAAAGACTAGATTAGTATACAATATTTATATATTTATCCTGCAATCAGTAAATTTGCTGTACAAATATGCTATACGAATAAATTTTTGCTTTATTCGTACTATACGAATAAACCTTTCAACCTACGAATAAACTTTTCAGCCTACGAATAAACTTTCCTGGTACTCTGTAGCTATGTACAGCGGAGGGCGAAGACAAGTATGAAACTGGTACTAATGTAACGCGGACCACGAAGAAGACACCCTTGACAACATTTATGAAAGGCGAGGAATGACGCTTGTTTCTGTCCTTTTTGTTTAAATCTCACAAGTTTTCCGATTTTTTTGACATTGCAGGATAAACACAATATACGTACATTGTCGTTAAATATAAAATTCATTTGTACTCGCTGCGAAACAGGCCTGAAAAGCTCGCCTAAGGCTCGCTATTCTGCCTGTTTCTAAAGCTCGTACAAATAAATGTTATATTTACCGACAATGTACGTATATTGTATATATATTAGTTTGGTTCAGGTTTATGGTGTTAACACCACTTTCAACAATATGTCAGTTACATCGTGACGATCAGTTTTATTGACGGGCGGAACCGGAGTACCCGGAGAAAACCACCGATCTGTTGCAAGTCACTGACAAACTTTATCACATAATGTTGTATCGAGTACACCTTGCCGTGTACGAATTTCGAACTCAAAATATATATTGTAAAAGGTCAAAATTATGTATATATTAAACACGAACAAATATGTATTTGAAGGTTGTTCCATGAACGTGTCTGGCGCATTATATTATATATCTACGTTTCTATTTTAAGCAAACCATGAAAGAAAATTTATATAAAGCTTTGGTAAAAATTGGAAGATATGTAGTCGTAAACGCCATTACAGAATCACAGTTACATCTTCAATAATTGTTATATCTCGTATATAATGTAGGTGCTAAATGACTTTATACGTATCTTGAAGCTTAAATTCAAATTTTATTTTCGGCTGTCATAGATATGATTTAAGATTAATCTAATAATTTTACAACCAATCACTATCATCAGTGTGAATGATATTCTAAGTACAAACAATGAAAGAGCTACATCGTGAAAATAGTTGTTCAATAGGTTAATAGTGAAAACAAGCAGATACTAAACCAGAGCAGTACACACTTCAACAAAATATATAAGAAGAGAGCATTCTGATGCAAAAATGGAGCAGTAGACACTTCAACAAAAACACATAAGAAGACAGGAATATTATACAAAAACAGAGCAGTACACACTTCAACAAAAACACGTAAGAAGACAGGAATATTATACAAAAACAGAGCAGTACACACTTCAACAAAGACACATAAGAAGACAGGAATCTGATACAAAAACAGAGCAATGCACACGTCAATAAAAACACATAAGAAGACAGCATTAAAAAAACACAGCAGAAGACAGGAATCTGATACAAAAACAGAGCAGTACACACTTCAACAAAAACACATAAGAAGACAGGAATATTATACAAAAACAGAACAGCAATACACAATCGAACAAAAATACATAAGAAGACAGCATTCTCATACAGAACCAGAGCAATGCACACTTCTACAAAAACACATAAGAAGACAGGAATCTGATACAAAAACAGAGCAATACACACTTCAATAAAAACACATAAGTCGACAGCATTCTGATACAAAAACAGAGCAGTGCACACTTCAACAAAAACACATAAGGAGACAGGAATCTGATACAAAAACAGAGCAATGCACACGTCAATAAAAACACCTAGGAAGACAGGAATCTGATACAAAAACAGAACAGTACACACTTCAACAAAAACACATAAGAAGACAGGATTCTGATACAAAAACAGAGCAGTACACACTTCAACAAAAACACATGAGAAGACAGGATTCTGATACAAAAACAGAGCAGTACACACTTCAACAAAAACACATGAGAAGACAGGATTCTGATACAAAAACAGAGCAGTACACACTTCAATAAAAACACATAAGAAGACAGCATTCTGGTACAAAAACAGAGCAATGCACACTTCAACAAAAACATATAAGTCGACAGCATTCTGATGCAAAAACAGAGCAATGCACACTTCAACAAAAACATATAAGAAGACAGCATTAAAAATACACATGAGAAGACAGGAATATTATACAAAAACAGAGCAATACACAATCGAACAAAAATACATAGGAAGACAGCATTCTGATACAGAACCAGAGCAATGCACACTTCAACAAAAACACATAAGAAGACAGGAATCTGATACAAAAACAGAGAAATACACACTTCAATAAAAACACATAAGAAGACAGGATTCTGATACAAAAACAGAGCAATGCACACTTCAACAAAAACATATAAGAAGACAGCATTCTGATGCAGAACCAGAGCAATCCACACTTCAACAAAAACACATAAGAAGACAGGAATCTGATACAAAAACAGAGCAATGCACACTTCAACAAAAACATATAAGTCGACAGCATTCTGATGCAAAAACAGAGCAATGCACACTTCAACAAAAACATATAAGAAGACAGCATTCTGATGCAGAACCAGAGCAATCCACACTTCAACAAAAACACATAAGAAGACAGGAATCTGATACAAAAACAAAGCAATGCACACTTCAACAAAAACATATAAGAAGACAGCATTAAAAAAACACATGAGAAGACAGGAATCTGATACAAAAACAGAGCAGTACACACTTCAACAAAAGCACATAAGAAGACAGGAATATTATGCAAAAACAGAGCAATACACACTTCAACAAAAACACATAAGAAGACAGCATTCTGATGCAGAACCAGAGCAATGCACACTTCAACAAAAACACATAAGAAGACAGGAATCTGATACAAAAACAGAGCAATGCACAGGTCAATAAAAACACCTAGGAAGACAGGAATCTGATACAAAAACAGAACAGTACACACTTCAACAAAAACACAGAAGAAGACAGGAATCTGATACAAAAACAGAGCAGTACACACTTCAACAAAAACACATGAGAAGACAGGATTCTGATACAAAAACAGAGCAGTACACACTTCAATAAAAACACATGAGAAGACAGCATTCTGGTACAAAAACAGAGCAATGCACACTTCAACAAAAATATATCAGTCGACAGCATTCTGATGCAAAAACAGAGCAATGCACACTTCAACAAAAACATATAAGAAGACAGCATTAAAAATACACATGAGAAGACAGGAATATTATACAAAAACAGAGCAATACACAATCGAACAAAAATACATAGGAAGACAGCATTCTGATACAGAACCAGAGCAATGCACACTTCAACAAAAACATATAAGAAGACAGCATTAAAAAAACACATGAGAAGACAGGAATCTGATACAAAAACAGAGCAGTACACACTTCAACAAAAACACATAAGAAGACAGGAATATTATATAAAAACAGAGCAATACGCAATCGAACAAAAATACATAGGAAGACAGCATTCTGATACAGAACCAGAGCAATGCACACTTCAACAAAAACACATAAGAAGACAGGAATCTGATACAAAAACAGAGAAATACACACTTCAATAAAAACACATAAGAAGACAGGATTCTGATACAAAAACAGAGCAATGCACACTTCAACAAAAACATATAAGAAGACAGCATTCTGATGCAGAACCAGAGCAATCCACACTTCAACAAAAACACATAAGAAGACAGGAATCTGATACAAAAACAGAGCAATGCACACTTCAACAAAAACATATAAGAAGACAGCATTAAAAAAACACATGAGAAGACAGGAATCTGATACAAAAACAGAGCAGTACACACTTCAACAAAAGCACATAAGAAGACAGGAATATTATGGAAAAACAGAGCAGTACACACTTCAACAAAAACACATAAGAAGACAGCATTCTGATGCAGAACCAGAGCAATGCACACTTCAACAAAAACACATAAGAAGACAGGAATCCGATACAAAAACAGAGCAATACACACTTCAATAAAAACACATAAGTCGACAGCATTCTGGTACAAAAACAGAGCAGTACACACTTCAACAAAAACACAGAAGAAGACAGGAATCTGATGCAAAAACAGAGCAGTGCACACTTCAATGAAAACACATAAGAAGACAGGAATCTGATACAAACACAGAGCAATACACACTTCAATAAAAACACATAAGAAGACAGGAATCTGATACAAAAACAGAGCAATGCACACTTAAAAAGAAACACATAAGAAGACAGGATTCTGATACAAAAACAGCAATGCATACTTCAACAAAAATACATGAGAAGACAGGAATCTGATACAAAAACAGAGCAGTACACACTTCAACAAAAACACATAAGAAGACAGCATTCTGATACAAAAACAGCAATGCATACTTCAACAAAAATACATGAGAAGACAGGAATCTGATACAAAAACAGAGCAGTACACACTTCAACAAAAACACATAAGAAGACAGCATTCTGATACAAAAACAGCAATGCATACTTCAACAAAAATACATGAGAAGACAGGAATCTGATACAAAAACAGAGCAGTACACACTTCAACAAAAACACATAAGAAGACAGCATTCTGATACAAAAACAGCAATGCATACTTCAACAAAAATACATGAGAAGACAGGAATCTGATACAAAAACAGAGCAGTACACACTTCAACAAAAACACACGAGAAGACAGAAATCTTATACAAATTAGAGCAGTACACACTCCAACAAAAACACATATGAAGACAGCATTCTGATACAAAAACAGAGCAATGCACATATCAACAAAAACACATTAGGAGACATGAATCTGATACAAAAACAGAGCAATGTATGCTTCAACAAAAACATAAAAGAAGACAATCTTTTGATGCAAAAACAGAGCAGTACACACTGCAACAAAAACATATAGGAAGACATGAATCTTATGCAAAAACAGAGTAGTACACACTCCAACAAAAACACACAAGAAGACAGGAATCTGATACAAAAACAGAGCAGTACACACTTCAACAAAAACACATGAGAAGGCAGGAATTTGATACAAAAACAGAGCCGTGCACACTTCACCAAAATCACATAAGAAGTGAGCATTCAGATGCAAAAATAGAGCAGTACACACTTAGGAGAAAATATCGGAAGATAGGAATCTGATACAAAAACAGAGCAGTACACACTTCAACAAAAACACAGAAGAAGACAGGAATCTGATGCAAAAACAGAGCAGTGCACACTTCAATGAAAACACATAAGAAGACAGGAATCTGATACAAACACAGAGCAATACACACTTCAATAAAAACACATAAGAAGACAGGATTCTGATACAAAAACAGAGCAATGCACACTTAAAAAGAAACACATAAGAAGACAGGATTCTGATACAAAAACAGCAATGCATACTTCAACAAAAATACATGAGAAGACAGGAATCTGATACAAAAACAGAGCAGTACACACTTCAACAAAAACACATAAGAAGACAGCATTCTGATACAAAAACAGCAATGCATACTTCAACAAAAATACATGAGAAGACAGGAATCTGATACAAAAACAGAGCAGTACACACTTCAACAAAAACACATAAGAAGACAGCATTCTGATACAAAAACAGCAATGCATACTTCAACAAAAATACATGAGAAGACAGGAATCTGATACAAAAACAGAGCAGTACACACTTCAACAAAAACACATAAGAAGACAGCATTCTGATACAAAAACAGCAATGCATACTTCAACAAAAATACATGAGAAGACAGGAATCTGATACAAAAACAGAGCAGTACACACTTCAACAAAAACACACGAGAAGACAGAAATCTTATACAAATTAGAGCAGTACACACTCCAACAAAAACACATATGAAGACAGCATTCTGATACAAAAACAGAGCAATGCACATATCAACAAAAACACATTAGGAGACATGAATCTGATACAAAAACAGAGCAATGTATGCTTCAACAAAAACATAAAAGAAGACAATCTTTTGATGCAAAAACAGAGCAGTACACACTGCATCAAAAACATATAGGAAGACATGAATCTTATGCAAAAACAGAGTAGTACACACTCCAACAAAAACACACAAGAAGACAGGAATCTGATACAAAAACAGAGCAGTACACACTTCAACAAAAACACATGAGAAGGCAGGAATTTGATACAAAAACAGAGCCGTGCACACTTCACCAAAATCACATAAGAAGTGAGCATTCAGATGCAAAAATAGAGCAGTACACACTTAGGAGAAAATATCGGAAGATAGGAATCTGATACAAAAACAGAGCAGTACACACTTCAACAAAAACACAGAAGAAGACAGGAATCTGATACAAAAACAGAGCAATGTACACTCCAACAAAAACACATAAGAAGACAGGATTTTGATACAAAAACAGAGCAATGTACACTCCAACAAAAACACATAAGAAGACAGGATTCTGATACAAAAACAGAGCAATACACACTTCAACAAAGACATATAAGAAGACATGAATTTCATACATAGACAGAGCAGTACACATTTCAACAAAAACACATAAGACGACAGGAATCTGATACACAAACAGAGCAGTACACAACTCAACAAAACACATAAGAAGACAGCATTCTGATACAAAAACAGAGTGGTACACACTTCATCAAAAAACATAAGAAGGCAGGAATCTGATACAAAAACAGAGCAATGCACACTTCAACAAAAACATAAGAAGACAGGAATCTGACATAACAACAGAGCAAGGCACACTTCAACAAACAGACTTAAGAAGACTACAATCTAATACAAAATCAGAGCAGTACACACTTCAACAAAAAAAAACATTAGAAGACAGCATTCTGATACAAAAACAGAGCAATGCACACTTCTACAAAAACACATCAGAAGACAAGAATCTGATACCAAAACAGAGTAATACACACTCGAACAAAAACAAATAAGATCACAGCATTCTGATACAAAAACAGAGCAGTACACACTTCAACAACAACACATAAGAAGACAGGAATCTGATACAAAAACAGAGCAGTACACACTTCAACAAAAACACATAAGAATGCAGGAATTTGATACAAAAACAGAGCCGTGCACACTTCACCAAAATCACATAAGAAGTGAGCATTCAGATGCAAAAATAGAGCAGTACACACGTAGGAAAACACATCGGAAGACAAGAATCTGATACAAAAATAGAGCAGTATACAGTTCAACAAAATCACATAAGAAGACAGGAATCTGATATAAAAACAGAGCAGTACACACTTCAACAAAAACACATACGAAGACAGGAATCTGATACAAAAACAGAGCAATGTACACTCCAACAAAAACACATAAGAAGACAGTATTTTGATACAAAAACAGAGCAGTACACACTTCAACAAAAACATATAAGAAGACATGAATCTGATACATAAACAGAGCAGTACACATTTCAACAAAAACACAAAAGAAGACAGGATTCTAATACAAAAACAGAGTGGTACACACTTCAACAAAAAACATAAGAAGACAGGAATCTGATACAAAAACAGAGCAATGCACACTTCAACAAAAACATAAGAAGACGGGAATCTGACACAAAAACAGAGCAAGGAACACTTCAACAAACAGACTTAAGAAGACTGGAATCTGATGCAAAATCAGAGCAGTACACACTTCAACAAAAACACACGAGAAGACAGGAATCTGATACAAAAACAGAGCAGTGCACACTTCAACAAAAAAACATTAGAAGACAACATTCTGATACAAAAACAGAGCAATGCACACTTCTACAAAAACACATCAGAAGACAAAAATCTGATACAAAAACAGAGTAATACACACTCGAACAAAAGCAAATAAGATGACAGCATTCTTATACAAAAATAGAGCAGTACACACTTCAACAACAACACATAAGAAGACAGGAATCTGATACAAAAACAGAGCAATGCACACTTCAACAAAAACACATAAGAAGACAGGAATCTGATACAAAAACAGAGCAGTACACACTTCAACAAAAACACATAAGAAGACAGGAATCTGATGCAAAAACAGGGCAGTACAATGATAAAGTAAAACAGGATAATACAAATCGGCCAACACAAACCGCTACTGTGCTAGGAGTGCGAATAAGTGGTCTAGCATTCGGTATTGTGGTCAAGTCCTAGCCACAATACACAATTTAATGATGCGATGTTTCACTCATTTCAGAAACAACCAGTGTAATCACTTCATGTGTTTGTATCTGTATAAATCCAAGACGTTTGTGTAGATATTAATTATCTTTTATCGTTAAGCCATCCGAACATCAGTATATGTTTTTGTTTTCTCTTCAATTGAATCTTGTGATTAACGAAAGATAAATGATATTGCCATCTGTCTATTGTTTTATTATTAGCATGGCTCTTACTTCCTCTAATTTCTATCCAGTAAATGTATTTCCAGTCTTATCGGAAGCCTTAAGCCGGTTTAGATTTACTACAAGACATAAGTCAGGTATGTCAATTGAGTAATAAATGTGACACGAAGCATGTTCTAAATAATTATAAGTCACGATTTTGAAAAACAACAACATTTTATGTCTATCTAGAAACGATAGCTCTTGCGTGATTTGTAGTTCTATTTCCACATAGATACGTTACAATTTAAGCCATATTATAAGGATTCTGATTACCCCTTTGGTATCTTTAAGCTCTTCGTACAATAAATATACTGGAATTGTTTACGAATTTTATGTATTATATACCTTACTGTATGTTTTCTTTATTTTAAGACAATAATAGAAACATTCATGTTTTATGGAATAATTTAGAGCTCCTTGTTACGTATTTTGATACAATGTTCATACTTCAAAACTTTTATCCGAATGTGAGTATGATAACGAAGATTATAGTGTATATAATTATACATCTTTATACTGCAATCAGTACATTTACTGACTATATAAAGGTGTACGCATAAATCTTTGCATTTTACGTCTAGTTTTTAAAAGTTTAATAATATTTTATTGTGCATAAATAATAGAATTGGACAGCAAGTCATACCAACTTATATAAAGTCCTCTCCTTACAAAATATATACATGAAATAATGTACCCAACAGCATAGACATTTGTCCCTTTTAAGTAAATACTTGTTATAATACAAAGTGTTAGCTGCTCACACGACAAAGGTGAAAACATCTATTTTAATGTATTGTTCATCTAATGCCTTTCTTAAAACTCCTTTTACAGATAAGCTGAACATTTTCGTAATTGTTGCGTCATAGTTTCTAACAAAAAAATATTTAAGCTCTTGAATAACCTTTGTCACGAAAAAACACAAAGCGCTTTCAATTAATTCAGAAAACATGCTTAATAAGCTTTGTTCTGCTAGCTTAAAATCATTATGAACAATCTTGGAACTATAATTGAAGCAAACTCAACAGCATGAGTATTTGAAACCTGTAACGTTTGATAAATTATTTTAGATGCAAATCGCCTTTGAAAGCCGTTGTCGTACTGGCATTGTATTTGTGTTATTGCAAATGCATATGCTATGTGTATTTGTTAACATTAAAACATCATCTTTTAACCATAACGTTCTTAGAGAAATATAATTAACAACTCCTCCTTCATGAAATGGCGGCTATTCATTTTAATTACCATCTCACGTTAGAAGCTTTGGATATTATGATATTTAAAGCCACTTTCAACATTATATCAGTTAAATCTTACCGGTCAGTCTTGTTGGTGGAAGAATCCGGAGTATTCTGAAAAATCCACCGATTTGCCACAAGTCACAGACAAACTTTATCACATAATGTTGTATCGAGCCCACATCACCTTGAGCGAAATTCGAAATCACAACTTTACTGATAATAGGTACCGATTGCTTGAGTAATTGTAAATCTTGATTGTAGTCTTTATTTTTCTAAAATAATATCTGTAGACAAGCGAACTTATCTAATAATGTAGAATTTCAGTCGTTAAGATTAAAATTACAAACAAGGAATTGCAATCGTGTTCTCAATAGTACAATCAACAGAATGAAGTTACCTGTCAGTCTAGTATGAGAAGCATGTCCTAGTATAATGCAGAACCGTAGCTCTTATTGTCTTTGTGTGACCGTAGTACTATGGATTTGGCCCGTTTAGCAACTTTTGTGATTTCGACCTCAACGTGATTCCCACATTTGGTTAACAATTTCACTTTAAAAAAAACTTGAGCTTTTCTGATGGAAAAGTGGTTGGCGTCTGTCCATCTGTCCGTTGATCCATCCGTCCGTATGTCGTTGACTTTTCAAATTCGTCATACGAACTACATGGCCAGCCACTAATCTTACCACAATTGTTCCTCTAGTGGTCAAACCGCATCAGTGGCGTAATGGTTAGCGTGCTCGCCTCGAGTGCGGTAGATCGTGGGTTCGAGCTCCGCTCGGGTCAAACCAAAGGCTAAGAAATAGACATTTGTTACTTCTCCGCTAAGCACGCAGCATTGAGGAGAAAGAGCAAAGATTGGTTGGCTCGGAATCAGAATAATGTTTCCGAGGTGTTGTTTCAGTGAGCTAGCACTATAAAAATCCAACTCAGCGTGTTGGTCTAGAACAAATCGGACCTAATCATCATCCCACTGAAAATTAACTTGTTCTCGCCGTGATTTCGCTGAACAATTGCGGTGGTCCCGAAGACGTGTTGTATCTTTGTGAAACGATTGGAAATCTACGATAGCTGTCTTGGCCTCTGTTTGGCCGAGAGATCTTTGACTTATTCTCGCGAACCACTGCATGTGTAGTCACCAGACTTGCCCTAAATGTTCCTATGAGGGTTCAGGAGAAGTGTTACTTTTTGGAGTGATTCGAAATTCAAGGTGGACGCCTGGCCTCTGGCTGTCGGAAACATTTTTTACTTCATTTCCAGAAAAAAACATCATTCTAAGTCACCAGACATTCAATGTGTTTCTTCTATGATAAAACCTTTAATTCAACTGTATCATCACATATGATGATATATAAATTAAATTGTATCCATATCATTATCACAGGCACGGACTTACCACCCCGCTTTTTTCTAACTTTCTGTTTACAAATTTATTTTCAATAAAATTTCTTTATTTCTTTATTATTTCATCTCTTTTTCCTTATTTTAACTTGTTCGTGTCAATATTCATACAATCTTATGCTAACATCAAATTGCTTGTGTCGACCCTATATATATACTAATAATCCACACTTAGGGTCGACGCGTGCAATTTGATGTTAACATAAGATTGCATGAATATTGACACGAACAAGTTAAAATAAGGAAAAAGAGATGAAATAATAAAGAAATAAAGAAATGTTATTGAAAATAAATTTGTAAACAGAAAGTTAGAAAAAAAAGGGTGGTGGTAAGTCCTGTGATCATTATCTGATGGTGATTTTCCTAAGAATTCAACTTGAATAAGGAAAGATAACTCTAATTTTACTAAGCCTTCAACTTAAAAAAGAAGATAATTGCAGTACGAAAGAATATAGATGTTTAAGAAAATCAGAGACTATCCAGCACTATATTTAGAAACAAATGAAAAGTACGTTAAATACTTGTTGATTTAGAAAAGGGGAAGGCATATGATAGCCGCTACAAAAGACTAAATGTTTGCCCTACCCAAAATCCCCGTGTTTTTCCAGTGGCAGTCAACATTCGTTACTCCTGTTGGCCTATCACTACCTCTTTTCTATCTAGTGTTTATATAGTGTTGCACTTGTTCTCGTCCGAATATAGCAGAACTATTGCTCACTGGACGCTAAGCAATAATCAATCAATCCAATGTATGTATATTATCATTATATCACCAATTCTTTCTGTTATCTGTAAACAAAATTGCTACTGTTAATTCTGTTTTTAAAGTACACACTATATAAGGAGGGGATATTATATGGACCAGTGTCACATGACTGTGAATTGTAATAAGGTTTAAACAGAATGGGAACAAGCTATTGTTTCATCGACCCAAAGCATAGGACATTGTACATAATTGACTTTGTTTCTCAAGTGAGCATTTCAGACCTTTAATTGGCTTTTGTTACAGTAATATATTTGTTCTTAGATGTTCTATAATCTATACAATAAAAACGAAACCTAATAATATTAAAACAAAAAATGTACCCCAGGTGCTTCTTGTATTCTATCTTGATTATACGATTTTATATGCAATATAATGATATTTTTTAATTTGAATACAAATTATGAGCTTGGTCCAATGCTTGACGCTGGTAAATATACAATTATATACATTGTATCCTTACATCTCATTACCGTAGAGGGTACATAAAAGAGTTTGCTAATGCCAAAGGGTTAATCAGAATCCATATATATCGAAGAAGAACAGACAACACAATGGCCCAACGAAAAAGTACAAAAGGACAAACAACGATCTACAAAATATACATATAAAACTAAAGATCGAGTAACACGAACCCCACTAAAAACCAGTGGTGAACTCAGGTGCCCCGGAAGGGTAAACATTTCCTGCTCCACTAGTAGCACCTGTCGTGTTAATCTAATTACAAACCCGGTGATATGTCATGAATGAGGAAAGGACCGGGAAGTGCTTACGACAAGTGGAACATATCCGTGGTCATTTGTGCCACAGATATTCCATACCGGTCAACACGGTGATACTAAACAGAGTCGACTAGAGTCGATTAGTGTAGACTATAATCTACTACTGAAATAACGCAAAATAAACATGTAAAAGTATATAGCAACCAGTCTTTGCTCTTTCTCCTTAATGCTGCGTGCTTATCGGAGAAGCAGCAAATACCAACGTTATAGTCTTTGGTTTGACCCGATTGGGGCTCGAACCCACGATCTACCACACTCGAGGCGAGCCCGCTGACCATTAGACCACCGAGGCGGTTTGGCTACTTTTGAAAATAAACTGCCATGAACATAAATGTAAGCATTCTTTGTCTGATCAAACTAACATATAAACAATAAGACTGCCAGTTTGAGAAAGAGCTATTCTATATGATCTATCATATCTTTGATCCTCAATGTCATCTGTATTCGAGTTAAATGAGGTGTTATATCTAAAACCGAGTACAATTAATCCTATGTATAAATATTAGGCAAAACGCAAATTGGCTCTTTTAACCTCGACATTTTCAATTGTATATTTCAAACGGTTGTATTATGTATTTCATTATAAGGCATTATGACTTTTTACACTTGAGATATTTTAGTTACTCATTTGATTACTTCGATGTTCCAAACTCACGTGAGACCGTCGATTAAACATAAGGATAAATGATGAATTGGCCAGGAAATCATTGTGTTCTGTTTTCACTTTCCGGGACTACAAAATTATACGGTATTGACTGGTATACCAACTATTACTCGAGGCAAAGCCAAAGTCATAGTTCGGGTCGAGAGAAACAATAAACTTGCTATTACCCGAATATCCTGTCAATAAGTGCTTTATAAATTAATTATATAATAATTTTGTGTTAGCAATGACTATGCCAATATAGTGGAGAGTGTTGAAGACATGATAGTGCACGACCCAAAGGGGAGTGCACTATGTCTTCAACTCTGACCACTATATGACATAGTCATTGCTAACACAAAATTATTATTATTATTATGCTGACTGTTATATGTAGACAAAATATATTGAGAACTATTACAATAAAAGAGGTCCTGATATTGGTGACTAATATATTGGAACAGATAGTCTTGAAAGTGTGAGAATATTCTTTGTTTCATTTAAGGCTTTAAAAATATAAAGATTTTTGAAGTTTGAAATTTAATTAACAACAATAACAAGTATTAAAAAACGTTTAGATGACTATGATAGATTGACAGATTGGATCCGCCCCCTTGCACGTGGACTAGCTATACATAGCTTGACAGACAGCTGAAAACCCAACCTTCCTCACATGAAACTGGCATAGTAGATGTACTATTTTCGCATAGTATATCAACGCTATATAATTCTTTGTGATATATGCCAAAATATCGTATGAACTTATATTACAGAAGAAATTTAGAGAAAACATAATAATACCGAATAGCGTGAGGGACTATATTACCACAGATTGACACATAATCTACTCGCTATGTGTGTTGTTGTCGTGTCCGGGATTCAGGATTTTAGTTTAGCATAGGAAAAATCATGATAATTTTAAATGTTCATTACCGTGTTTCCTCCAATGAATGAAGAGAATTAACATTCCGGGAAATATATATCATGTGTCCAGTGAATGGGACAGAAGGAGTGAATAGTCTTTTGGACTATTCACTGGTGTATAGTTCATTACACAATTTACAAGTAAATAGAATATTTATGAACATGTATTTTAATAGAAAAACTTATAGTCATGTGTAATTCTTATATATAAACACGAGGAGGATAGAAGCATAATAAATGAAACAAATTAAAACTATAAAATAATATAGAAAATACAGAGACAGCAGGAATGACTAGCAAAACTGTGATGAAAATCAAATGAAAACGACACAAAGGTATTGACATAAATTGCAAACAAAGGTGAGGCTTAATAACATAGCAAAGCATAAATAGACTTGTTGTAATCATTACTATTACATTTTGAAGCACAGTTCAACATCGTGATAAGCCAATAATTAGAACACGCCATGGCATGTATACCTACAGTTTCAATTATTTCAGCGTTTATTTTCTTTATTTCCAAATATAGCTAGATAGGCACGATAATCACACAGGTGTTACTATGAATACATTGTAAATTAATGGTAAATGTATTTAGTTCTTAATTTTTAATTTAATTATTTTGAAATATATTCCATGTCTAACTACTGTGATTAAAAATAATGGTTAAATGTATTAGCTCTTGACCATTCGGTCTAATTTACACTGATATCTAATTTAGCCTGGACTACTTTTGTCTTAATTAATTTAAAATGTAATTTAGTTCTAAATTTCTTACTCTAATGCAATGTAAGATGTATTTTAGTTTCGGATATCTTAGTCTAAAGTAAAGTAAAATATATTTTAGTTTCGGATATCTTAGTCTAAAGCAATGTAAAATATATTTTAGTTTCGGATATCTTAGTCTAAAGTAAAGTAAAATGTATGTCAATTCTTGATAACTTAGTTAACCACAATGAGGCATGCACTCTTATTTTAGCTCTTAATATATTTGCTCTCCATTAATGTGAAGTGTATTTAAGATCCTATGAATATGTTCTAGCACTTTCTGTCAAACACTATATCCACTGATATTATCAGTGGCTTGTGTAGTTGATCTTAGATAAGTTTGGTTAATGTCTTGCATGATCTCAAATTGATATTGGGTTGTAATGTCTTCATCCAGCATGCTAGACTCTGGTGGGATGAATGTGTAAGAGGTATCTGGCCTATTACATATCAACAATTCATCTTTGTTTATTATAAATGCCTCATTCAACCGACCATCCTGTTTGCTATTTGATTCGTTTGTCTGCGAATCTTCTCTTAGTGAAATGTTCTCGACTGTTGAGGAGGACAGATATATATTTGGTTTAATATGTTCACCAAATTTGTTGATAGCCATTAACGAACTCTGATTTGGATTTATGTCCAACGTAAATGCATGTTCACCGGCTCCTCCTTCCGCGATTGTTATTGCAGGCGCAATAGAAGCTATTTCAACGGCTTGTCCGGGCATTAAGCTGCGGGATTCTTCGTCAATAAGAAAGGCGCCAAACACCTCCCCCGGAGGCTTTTCCTGTATAATTTCACTAAGGACATACTTTTGTCGTACCTCTCTCCAGTCTTCTTCGATAAATGAGTTGCTGTTTTCGTTATGGCTGTTGTAACCGGAGTCAAATCTGGACGGTTTTGGTCTATGCATCTTTACAGCGTGGTGTATTGCATTATTAAGGTCACGACCTTCCTTGGTTTTAGTAAGATCTTGATCAATAGGTAAATCTACTTTCTGCAGATCATCTTTAAAAGCATTCAAACCGTGGATGTGTGATAAAAACTCTGTAAAGTCTTTCAGTAACTGATAGTGACTGGTACAGACATCAGGCATTGAGATATTGATGGAATGGTCAAATTTCACTAGCATAAATCTTTGAAAAAAATTTGGATTGTTAACAAATCGATTAAGGACACTTGTAAGGTATGGTATAAACATATCTTTTGAAGATGTTGGTTT
Organism: Bathymodiolus septemdierum; assembly: GCA_963383655.1. NCBI lineage: Eukaryota > Metazoa > Mollusca > Bivalvia > Mytilida > Modiolidae > Bathymodiolus > Bathymodiolus septemdierum. The sequence goes on from OY726520.1 coordinate 49,740,315, forward strand.
CTTATGTTTCCAAGCATCGTACTGGTTGAATGCAGATTCTGATATTACAAAGACATTGAAGTCGGCTTGTTCTATTGAGTTGGCTATCCAACGAAATTTGTCTTCCAATGAGTTCCATGGGTAATACAAAACATTACAGTGACACTGTCTTTGAAGGTAAGTAGCAAACGTAGACACGACTTTTTGGTGATGTTCGTTGTCGTCTGCTGCAATAATGGCAACCCTTTTCTCCGTTATTATTTGCTGTCCATATGTCAGAAATTCGCCTGAAAAAAATAATAAAAACATATTTCATTATGAAGGTTGCAACAGAAAAGCACATATTAGTCAAAACATTCGGGTATGAAATAGCACCTTCTGTCACTGAAACATTGCACAACAATTGTCATCTACTGGTTGTACGAGGAAATTCAGTTTTTGCTTAATGGTGTTTAATGCCACTTTCAACAATATTTCAGTTATATCGTGGCGGTCCGTTTTATTGGTGGAGGAAACCTGAGAACCCGGAGAAAACCACCGACCTGTTGCAAGTCACTGACAAATTTTATCACATAATGTTGTACACCTCGCCCTGATCGAGATTCGAACCCCCAGCATCAGTGATGATAGGCACTGATTGCATAGGTAGTTGTAAATCCAACTACCATACGATCACAGCCACGACGACGAAATTCCGGTCTTGGTGAGAAAATGCCATGTTCCTCACCTTTAAAAGAAAATATGTTTATTGTTCTCAGTTAAGGTTTCTCAATAAAGACAAAATTGAGGTATACCAGTAACAGTTTTCACATTATTGGGTATCTGTAATAGATTCCAATAGACAGTATTTGGAGTAACAGGTTTCAGTTTCTACTTAAAGACAACATCTGGGTATAAAGTACAGATTGCAACATAAAGACAGTATTTATTGTATCAGCTATAACTTTTAACATTTAAAGACAGTATATGGGTTATCGGCTATATGATTCCACATATAAGATAGTTTTACACATAAAGACAACATTTGGGATATCCGTAACAGTTTTCCACATCAAGACAGTATTGGGGTATCATTATCAATTTCAACATCAAGACAGTATTGGGGTATCAGTACAGGTTCCAATAAAGATATAGTATATGCGATTCAAGCAACAGTTTTAAACATAAAGACAGTGCTGCGGTATTAGTAAAACTTTTCAAAATAATGATAATATTTATGGTAGCAGAGACACAGTTTTCCACACAGACAGTATTTGGGATATCAGTAACAGTTTTAAACACATACAGTATTTGGGATATCTGTAACAGTTTTCTACACAGTATTTTGGATATCAGTAACAGTTTTTCACATAAATAGTATTTGGGGTATCAGTAACGGTTTTCCACATAGACAGTATTTTGGATATCAGTAACAGTTTTCCACATAAGCAGTATTTGGGATATCAGTAACAGTTTTTCACATAGACAGTATTTGGGATATCAGTAACAGTTTTCCACACATACAGTATTTGGGATATCAGTAACAGTTTTCTACACAATATTTGGGATATCAGTAACAGTTTTCCACACATACAGTATTTGGGATATCAGTAACAGTTTTCCACACATACAGTATTTGGGATATCTGTAACAGTTTTCCACACATACAGTATTTGGGATATCAGTAACAGTTTTCTACACAGTATTTTGGATATCAGTAACAGTTTTTCACATAGACAGTATTTGGGATATCAGTAACAGTTTTCTACAGTATTTTGGATATCAATAACAGTTTTTAACATAGACAGTATTTGGGATATCAGTAACAGTTTTCTACACAGTATTTTGGATATCAGTAACGGTTTTCCACATAGACAGTATTTGGGATATCAGTAGCAGTTTTCTACACAGTATTTTGGATATCAGTAACGGTTTTCCACATAGACAGTATTTGGGATATCAGTAACAGTTTTCTACACAGTATTTGGGATATCAGTAACAGTTTTCCACAACGTGCAGGTTAAGCTTTCCAGGCAGTATGTGGGATCGATATTAGTAGGACAATATTTTAGTTTCAGTGACAAGTTTCCACGTGACAGTATTTGGGTTTCATTAAGAGATTTCCACATAAAGACATGCAGTATTGGGTATCAGGTAGAGTTTCCCACATGAATTAGTGTCAGTAACAATTCTCCTCATTTCGACAGTGTTGAGGAATTGGGCACAGTATTCCATATAAAGACAGTATTAGTGTATAAGTAACATTTATATTCTACATGACAACAGTATTGTGGTACATTGTACATGTACCAGCTACATGTTTCCACGTAAAAATAATATTGGGGTATACATATCAATTACAGTTTTGTAATATTAAGACAGTATTGAGGTATCACTTATATTTTTTAAAATTATGACAGTATTGGAGTGTATTGTATAAAGACATCATTGGATATCATTTACAGTTTTCCGCATTTCCGCATTAAGACAGTATCGGAGTAACAATTACTGGTTGTCCACCTAAAGACAGTATTATAGCATCAAATACAGGTTTCTCACTAGTACTGGAGTATCAATTACATGTTACTCCACAAATACAATATTGGCGTATTTTGGTATCGATTCGCTGATGAAAACAGTCGTGGATATCAGCGATATGCTTTGTAACAAAAACGTAACTTTAACCTCTAGTTACTTACATTTTGTTTTCTGACCAAAGCAAGAATGATGTTTCTGATCAATAGAAGAAGAATGTAGCATTTGATTGTTCAGTACTTGTGCTGTAGCTTGTTGCTTGTCGTTCAACATGTCATGTAGTCCTGAAAAACAAATTTATATTACAATGTGTTCTCATGTTGCACAATTGTACTGTTAAATGATCCCGAATTGGTAATATAATTAGTTTATTCGTGCAGAGTGCGGAAGATCGTGGGTACGCCATTCATAATATTCAACAGACCAGGGAGTCAGTATTTTACTTGGTAGAGACAATTGACCATATAATTGGTATGCGCCACTTCTCTCCTGGAAATGCTGGAAAGAGGTTAAGATAAAATTACTACATGGATAGAGGTAATGCAAATGTACATGGAGGGATAGTGGTTTCTACCTACTACCAGTTGACTGTTGAATTATTGACATAGCACTATGACAATCCAGGTCACCGAAGTTCTCATTACGTTCATCGTATCAAAAATAATTTCCCCCCAACATATAGGTGCCAAATTGTGAAGCAATCACTCGCGCACATACTGACATTTTTAATTGATTGAGTATTTATTGTTGTTTAACGTCAACTTGGAAGCATCCCAGCTTTATTCATAACAAGAACATGCTTACAAGCAATAATTCTTACTTCAAATTATGAATATTAATTTACATAATCAACCATGAATAAGGAAATTGTGACTTTGCTTTTAGTTAGAGCATATTCTTCCAGCTTATACATCATAATTGTATTATTCAGGTTCTAGACAAGACATATAACGTCAAATTCCCGGCTTGGGGTTTATATACATTGTCTAGAACATGAATAACTATCATATTATGGTACAGAGCTTTTAATCTTCCAAATACAATCATTGTCATGCCATTTTTAACACTACGGAAAATTCATCGATTGTGTTTGGTAGAGTACGTTAAGAATGTAAACATTCGGTACGTCATTACGATGACATTTCAGTTCCATTCTAAATCTTCTATGGAAGAACATGTTTAATTTACTGACCAGCACAATGAAATGACTTGGTAAACCATAATAGGATGAAAAATCAATGACAGAACTGGCAGGCGAGTTCCATATTTAATCTGTTGATCACGTGATATATATCTACAGCTCCAACCGTATACATAGCATGATGTACCTGGCTGGGCGTCCTATGAAAATACAACAATTTTCTATAAACCAGATCATAATTATATAATAATGTTGTGTTAATAATGACTATGCCAATATAGTGGTCAGGGTTGAAGACATAGTGCACGACCCGAAGGGGAGTGCACTATGTCTTCAACCCTGACCACTATATGGCATAGTCATTGCTAACACAACATTATTATTATCATTATGCTGACTGTTACAAATGTATATGTAGACAAAATATATTGAGAACTATTACAATAAAGGAGGTCCTGATATTGGTGACTAATATATTGGAACAGATAGTCTTGAAAGTGTGAGAATATAATTCTTTGTTTCATTTAAGGCTTTAAAGATATACAGATTTTTGAAGTTTGAAATTCAATTAACAACAATAACAAGTATTAAAAAACGTTTAGACGACTATGATAGATTGACAGATTGGATCCGCCCTCTTGCACGTGGACTAGCTATATATAGCTTGACAGACATCTGAAAACCCAATCTTCCCCGCGTGAAACTGGCATAGTAGATGTACTATTTTCGCATAGTATATCAATGCTGTATAATTCTTTGTGATATATGTCAAAATATCGTATGAGCTTATATTACAGAAAAAATTTACAGAAAGCATAATAATATCAAATATATCCACAGCAAGACCTATATGAGAACACATATATCTTTTGGAGAATCCTATTTCTTAACACATTAATATACTAGTCAACAAAGGAATACAAAGATTTTTTTAAAATATATTTGTTTGTTAAAACCAAAACAATTGTTTATTATCATTTACGTCAATGTTTGCGTGAAACACGTTTATTCTCACAAAACAAACAATAACATCCTGTTCCGTTACGGAAAAATATTGAGCATCAAACCCCTGTATCGTTTCTTTTGTTGACTAGTATATTATGACAAAACTTACTATTTTTGTTGAATATATAGCAACCAACTATTACTATAACAACTAAGATGAAAGACAAGATTCCAAGTATACTAGGTAATACTGCACTGTCTTCTGTGTCCTTGTGTAATGGTGTAGGCTTACCAGACAGAGTTGTCATTGAGGACGAATAACTAGCTATAGGTGTTCCTCCGTCTACAGACAGAAAAGCAGTTTATTCATTTTGTATTTCCCTGTTAAATAGGAAGCTATATACTTGTTGACTAATCGTAGTTGATTATCGCATTGTTTAAGGACACTATGGACCTGTTCATCATGTTACATGTATGCACAATATATATTGGGACTTGCTTTGAGCAAAACAATATCCATCTAAATACAATTATTTGAATTCATCCGTTGGAATGTCATTTCTTATCTAATACAACTAACAAATCAAAGCAAACGACAAATGATTTAAACTGTCCTGCTATTCTTGCTCTCTATATTACAAAGGGTAGGGTAAGGGATTTGTTTTGGTAAGCGATCTAGTACATGCATATTTATCAATACAATATTTACGTCTAATAATAAAAACTTAAACATAATATCTTCCAAACACAATCAAGTGGTTCAATGTGACGTAGAAGAACATATTTAAATTTTTTTTTTTCAATATGTATACTCCGGCTTCCTATCCACACAAAAGGTAGTTTTTAAAGGATCGTCATTTTCATGTAGAGTTTAGGTCCTATTTGAAAGTATTTCCTACGAATGCCGCCATCTTGGATATCCGATTGAGAGAAAAAAAAATGTAAACATTATAGAGGACTAGACCAATGAACATTGAAATAGTGTAGATTATGTGGTTGCAGAGACAAATTCCTCGTCAGTATGCTATAATTTACCATCATAATGTACAAAACTCAACTATGTGTGCTTGGTTTAGATTTTAATCCTATATATGATTGGGTCATCAATAACTGAATTAATTTGAATGGGTAGTTTTCCTACTTCGAGTGTATGAATGGATATTGTTTTCATGCTGAGGGAATAATAAAAAGCTAAAAACTATTTGGAGTCACATAAATTTTGAATTACTGAAGAAAACAAGTAAAACTCTGCCTTAGGATGGGATGTAAATGAGTGTATCATGTATGGATAGTCTCAACTCTGCCTTATGATGGGATGTAAATGAGTGTATCGTGTATGAATAGTGTCAACCCTGCCTTATGATGGGATGTAAATGAGTGTATCATGTATGGATAGTCTCAACTCTGCCTTAGGATGGGATGTAAATGAGTGTATGGTGTATGGATAGTGTCAACTCTGCCCTAGCCTAGGAGGTGATGTAAACGAGTGCATCGTGTATGAATAGTGTCAACAATGCCTTATGATGGGATGTAAATGAGTGTATCGTGTATGGATAGTGTCAATTCTGCCCTAGCCTAGGAGGTGATGTAAACGAGTGCATCGTGTATGGATAGTCTCAACTCTGCCTTAGGATGGGATGTAAATGAGTGTATGGTGTATGGATAGTGTCAACTCTGCCCTAGCCTAGGAGGTGATGTAAACGAGTGCATCGTGTATGAATAGTGTCAACAATGCCTTATGATGAGGTGATGTAAATGAGTGTATCATGTATGGATAGTCTCAACTCTGCCTTAGGATGGGATGTAAATGAGTGTATGGTGTATGAATAGTGTCAACAATGCCTTATGATGAGGTGATGTAAATGAGTGTATCGTGTATGGATAGTGTCAACTCTGCCTTAGGATGGGATGTAAATGAGTGTATCGTGTATGGATAGTGTCAATTCTGCCCTAGCCTAGGAGGTGATGTAAATGAGTGTATCATGTATGAATAGTGTCAACAATGCCTTATGATGGGATGTAAATGAGTGCATCGTGTATGGATAGTCTCAACTCTGCCTTATGATGGGATGTAAATGAGTGTATCGTGTATGAATAGTGTCAACTCTGCCCTAGCCTAGGAGGTGATGTAAACGAGTGCATCGTGTATGAATAGTGTCAACAATGCCTTATGATGGGATGTAAATGAGTGTATGGTGTATGAATAGTGTCAACAATGCCTTATGATGAGGTGATGTAAATGAGTGTATCGTGTATGAATAGTGTCAACAATGCCTTATGATGAGGTGATGTAAATGAGTGTATCGTGTATGAATAGTGTCAACAATGCCTTATGATGGGATGTAAATGAGTGTATCGTGTATGGATAGTGTCAACTCTGCCTTAGGATGGGATGTAAATGAGTGTATCGTGTATGGATAGTGTCAATTCTGCCCTAGTCTAGGAGGTGATGTAAATGAGTGTATCATGTATGAATAGTGTCAACAATGCCTTATGATGGGATGTAAATGAGTGTATCTTGTATGGATAGTGTCAACTCTGCCCTAGCCTAGGAAGTGATGCAAGCGAGTGCATCGTGTATGAATAGTGTCAACTCTGCCTTATGATGAGATGTAAACGAGTGCATCGTGTATGAATAGTGTCAACTCTGCCTTAGGATGTGATGTAAATGAGTGTATCGTGTATGGATAGTGTCAACTCTGCCTTAGGATGGGATATAAATGAGTGTATGGATAGTGTCAACTCTGCCTTATGATGAGATGTAAACGAGTGTATCGTGTATGAATAGTGTCAACAATGCCTTATGATGAGATGTAAATGAGTGTATCATGTATGGATAGTGTCAACTCTGCCCTAGCCTAGGAGGTGATGTAAACGAGTGCTTCGTGTATGGATAGTGTCAACTCTGCCTTATGATGAGATGTAAACGAGTGCATCGTGTATGAATAGTGTCAACTCTGCCTTAGGATGTGATGTAAATGAGTGTATCGTGTATGGATAGTGTCAACTCTGCCTTAGGATGGGATGTAAATGAGTGTATCGTGTATGGATAGTGTCAACTCTGCCTTAGGAGGGGATGTAAATGAGTGTATCATGTATAGATAGTGTCAACTCTGCCTTAGGATGTGATGTAGATGAGTGTATGGATAGTGTCAACTCTGCCTTAGGATGGGATGTAAATGAGTGTATCGTGTATGGATAGTGTCAACTCTGCCTTAGCCTAGGAGGTGATGTAAAGGAGTGTATCGTGTATGGATAGTGTCAACTCTGCCTTATGATGAGATGTAAATGAGTGCATCGTGTATGAATAGTGTCAACTTTGCCTTAGGATGGGATGTAAATGAGTGTATCGTGTATGGATAGTGTCAACTCTGCCTTATGATGGGATGTAAATGAGTGTATCGTTTATGGATAGTCTCAACTCTGCCTTAGGATGTGATGTAAATGAGTGTATCGTGTATGGATAGTGTCAACTCTTCCTTAGGATGGGATGTAAATGAGTGTATCGTGTATGGATAGTGTCAACTCTGCCTTAGGATGGGATGTAAATGAGTGTATCGTGTATGGATAGTGTCAACTCTGTCTTAGGAGGGGATGTAAATGAGTGTATCATGTATGGATAGTGTCAACTCTGCCTTAGGATGTGATGTAGATGAGTGTATGGATAGTGTCAACTCTGCCTTAGGATGGGATGTAAATGAGTGTATCGTGTATGGATAGTGTCAACTCTGCCTTAGCCTAGGAGGTGATGTAAAGGAGTGTATCGTGTATGGATAGTGTCAACTCTGCCTTATGATGGGATGTAAATGAGTGTATCGTTTATGGATAGTCTCAACTCTGCCTTAGGATGTGATGTAAATGAGTGTATCGTGTATGGATAGTGTCAACTCTTCCTTAGGATGGGATGTAAATGAGTGTATCGTGTATGGATAGTGTCAACTCTGCCTTAGGATGGGATGTAAATGAGTGTATCGTGTATGGATAGTGTCAACTCTTCCTTAGGATGGGATGTAAATGAGTGTATCGTGTATGGATAGTGTCAACTCTGCCTTAGGATGGGATGTAAATGAGTGTATCGTGTATGGATAGTGTCAACTCTGCCTTAGGATGGGATGTAAATGAGTGTATCGTGTATGGATAGTGTCAACTCTGCCTTAGGAGGGGATGTAAATGAGTGTATCATGTATGGATAGTGTCAACTCTGCCTTAGGATGTGATGTAGATGAGTGTATGGATAGTGTCAACTCTGCCTTAGGATGGGATGTAAATGAGTGTATCGTGTATGGATAGTATCAAATCTGCCTTAGCCTAGGAGGTGATGTAAACGAGTGCATCGTGTATGGATAGTGTCAACTCTGCCTTATGATGAGATGTAAATGAGTGCATCGTGTATGAATAGTGTCAACTCTGCCTTAGGATGTGATGTAAATGAGTGTATCGTGTATGGATAGTGTCAACTCTGCCTTAGGATGGGATGTAAATGAGTGTATCGTGTATGGATAGTGTCAACTCTGCCTTAGGTTGTGATGTAGATGAGTGTATGGATAGTGTCAACTCTGCCTTAGGATGGGATGTAAATGAGTGTATCGTGTATGGATAGTGTCAACTCTGCCTTAGGATGTGATGTAGATGAGTGTATGGATAGTGTCAACTCTGCCTTAGGATGGGATGTAAATGAGTGTATCGTGTATGGATAGTGTCAACTCTGCCTTAGCCTAGGAGGTGATGTAAACGAGTGCATCGTGTATGAATAGTGTCAACAATGCCTTATGATGAGATGTAAATGAGTGTATCGTGCATGGATAGTGTCAACTCTGCCTTAGGATGGGATGTAAATGAGTGTATGGTGTATGAATAGTGTCAACAATGCCTTATGATGAGGTGATGTAAATGAGTGTATCGTGTATGAATAGTGTCAACAATGCCTTATGATGGGATGTAAATGAGTGTATCGTGTATGGATAGTGTCAACTCTGCCTTAGGATGGGATGTAAATGAGTGTATCGTGTATGGATAGTGTCAATTCTGTCCTAGCCTAGGAGGTGATGTAAATGAGTGTATCATGTATGAATAGTGTCAACAATGCCTTATGATGGGATGTAAATGAGTGTATCTTGTATGGATAGTGTCAACTCTGCCCTAGCCTAGGAGGTGATGTAAACGAGTGCATCGTGTATGAATAGTGTCAACAATGCCTTATGATGGGATGTAAATGAGTGTATGGTGTATGAATAGTGTCAACAATGCCTTATGATGAGGTGATGTAAATGAGTGTATCGTGTATGAATAGTGTCAACAATGCCTTATGATGGGATGTAAATGAGTGTATCGTGTATGGATAGTGTCAACTCTGCCTTAGGATGGGATGTAAATGAGTGTATCGTGTATGGATAGTGTCAATTCTGCCCTAGCCTAGGAGGTGATGTAAATGAGTGTATCATGTATGAATAGTGTCAACAATGCCTTATGATGGGATGTAAATGAGTGTATGGTGTATGAATAGTGTCAACAATGCCTTATGATGAGGTGATGTAAATGAGTGTATCGTGTATGAATAGTGTCAACAATGCCTTATGATGGGATGTAAATGAGTGTATCGTGTATGGATAGTGTCAACTCTGCCTTAGGATGGGATGTAAATGAGTGTATCGTGTATGGATAGTGTCAATTCTGCCCTAGCCTAGGAGGTGATGTAAATGAGTGTATCATGTATGAATAGTGTCAACAATGCCTTATGATGGGATGTAAATGAGTGTATCGTGTATGAATAGTGTCAACTCTGCCTTATGATGAGATGTAAACGAGTGCATCGTGTATGAATAGTGTCAACTCTGCCTTAGGATGTGATGTAAATGAGTGTATCGTGTATGGATAGTGTCAACTCTGCCTTAGGATGGGATATAAATGAGTGTATGGATAGTGTCAACTCTGCCTTATGATGAGATGTAAACGAGTGTATCGTGTATGAATAGTGTCAACAATGCCTTATGATGAGATGTAAATGAGTGTATCGTGTATGGATAGTGTCAACTCTGCCCTAGCCTAGGAGGTGATGTAAACGAGTGCATCGTGTATGGATAGTGTCAACTCTGCCTTATGATGAGATGTAAACGAGTGCATCGTGTATGAATAGTGTCAACTCTGCCTTAGGATGTGATGTAAATGAGTGTATCGTGTATGGATAGTGTCAACTCTGCCTTAGGATGGGATGTAAATGAGTGTATCGTGTATGGATAGTGTCAACTCTGCCTTAGGAGGGGATGTAAATGAGTGTATCATGTATGGATAGTGTCAACTCTGCCTTAGGATGTGATGTAGATGAGTGTATGGATAGTGTCAACTCTGCCTTAGGATGGGATGTAAATGAGTGTATCGTGTATGGATAGTGTCAACTCTGCCTTAGCCTAGGAGGTGATGTAAAGGAGTGTATCGTGTATGGATAGTGTCAACTCTGCCTTATGATGAGATGTAAATGAGTGCATCGTGTATGAATAGTGTCAACTTTGCCTTAGGATGGGATGTAAATGAGTGTATCGTGTATGGATAGTGTCAACTCTGCCTTATGATGGGATGTAAATGAGTGTATCGTTTATGGATAGTCTCAACTCTGCCTTAGGATGTGATGTAAATGAGTGTATCGTGTATGGATAGTGTCAACTCTTCCTTAGGATGGGATGTAAATGAGTGTATCGTGTATGGATAGTGTCAACTCTGCCTTAGGATGGGATGTAAATGAGTGTATCGTGTATGGATAGTGTCAACTCTTCCTTAGGATGGGATGTAAATGAGTGTATCGTGTATGGAAAGTGTCAACTCTGCCTTAGGATGGGATGTAAATGAGTGTATCGTGTATGGATAGTGTCAACTCTGCCTTAGGATGGGATGTAAATGAGTGTATCGTGTATGGATAGTGTCAACTCTGCCTTAGGAGGGGATGTAAATGAGTGTATCATGTATGGATAGTGTCAACTCTGCCTTAGGATGTGATGTAGATGAGTGTATGGATAGTGTCAACTCTGCCTTAGGATGGGATGTAAATGAGTGTATCGTGTATGGATAGTGTCAACTCTGCCTTAGCCTAGGAGGTGATGTAAACGAGTGCATCGTGTATGGATAGTGTCAACTCTGCCTTATGATGAGATGTAAATGAGTGCATCGTGTATGAATAGTGTCAACTCTGCCTTAGGATGTGATGTAAATGAGTGTATCGTGTATGGATAGTGTCAACTCTGCCTTCGGATGTGATGTAGATGAGTGTATGGATAGTGTCAACTCTGCCTTAGGATGTGATGTAGATGAGTGTATGGATAGTGTCAACTCTGCCTTAGGATGGGATGTAAATGAGTGTATCGTGTATGGATAGTGTCAACTCTGCCTTAGGATGTGATGTAGATGAGTGTATGGATAGTGTCAACTCTGCCTTAGGATGGGATGTAAATGAGTGTATCGTGTATGGATAGTGTCAACTCTGCCTTAGGATGTGATGTAGATGAGTGTATGGATAGTGTCAACTCTGCCTTAGGATGGGATGTAAATGAGTGTATCGTGTATGGATAGTGTCAACTCTGCCTTAGCCTAGGAGGTGATGTAAACGAGTGCATCGTGTATGAATAGTGTCAACAATGCCTTATGATGAGATGTAAATGAGTATCGTGCATGGATAGTGTCAATTCTGCCCTAGCCTAGGAGGTGATGTAAATGAGTGTATCGTGTATGGATAGTGTCAACTCTGCATTAGGAGGTGATGTAAATGAGTGTATGGATAGTGTCAACTCTTCCCTAGGATGAGATGTAAATGAGTGTATCGTGTATGGATAGTCTCAACTCTGCCTTAGGATGGGATGTAAATGAGTGCATCGTGTATGGATAGTCTCAACTCTGCATTAGGATGGGATGCAAATGAGTGTATCGTGTATGGATAGTGTCAACTCTGCCTTAGCCTAGGAGGTGATGTAAACGAGTGCATCGTGTATGAATAGTGTCAACAATGCCTTATGATGAGATGTAAATGAGTGTATCGTGCATGGATAGTGTCAATTCTGCCCTAGCCTAGGAGGTGATGTAAACGAGTGCATCGTGTATGAATAGTGTCAACTCTGCCTTAGGATGTGATGTAAATGAGTGTATCGTGTATGGATAGTGTCAACTCTGCCTTAGGATGGGATGTAAATGAGTGTATCGTGTATGGATAGTCTCAACTCTGTCTTATGATGGGATGTAAATGAGTGTATCGTTTATGGATAGTCTCAACTCTGCCTTAGGAGGGAATGTAAATGAGTGTATGGATAGTGTCAACTCTTCCCTAGGATGGGATGTAAATGAGTGTATCGTGTATGGATAATGTCAACTCTGCCTTAGGAGGGGATGTAAATGAGTGTATCATGTATGGATAGTGTCAACTCTGCATTAGGAGGTGATGTAAATGAGTGTATGGATAGTGTCAACTCTTCCCTAGGATGGGATGTAAATGAGTGTATCGTGTATGGATAGTGTCAACTCTGCCTTAGGATGGGATGTAAATGAGTGTATCGTGTATGAATAGTGTCAACTCTGCCTTATGATGGGATGTAAATGAGTGTATCGTTTATGGATAGTCTCAACTCTGCCTTAGGAGGGGATGTAAATGAGTTTATCGTGTATGGATAGTGTCAACTCTTCCCTAGGATGGGATATAAATGAATGTATCATATATGGATAGTGTCAACTCTGCCTTAGGATGGGATGTAAATGAGTGTATCGTGTATGGATAGTGTCAACTCTGCCTTATGATGGGATGTAAATGAGTGTATCGTTTATGGATAGTCTCAACTCTGCCTTAGGAGGGGATGTAAATGAGTGTATCGTGTATGGATAGTGTCAACTCTTTCCTATGATGAGATATAAATGAGTGTATCGTGTATGGATAGTGTCAACTCTGTCCTAGCCTTGGAGGTGATGTAAATGAGTGTATCGTGTATGGAGTGTCAACTCTGTCCTAGCCTAGGAGGTGATGTAAATGAGTGTATCGTGTATGGATAGTGTCAACTCTTCCCTAGGATGGGATTTGAGTGTATCCTGTATGGATAGTGTCAACTCTGCCCTAGCCTAGGAGGTGATGTAAATGAGTGTATCGTGTATGGATAGTGTCAACTATGCCTTATGATAGGATGTAAATGAGTGTATCATGTATGGATAGTGTCAACTCTGCCTAAAGATGGGATGTAAATGAGTGTATCGTGTATGGATAGTGTCAACCTTGCCTTATGATGGGATGTAAATGAGTGTATCGTGTATGGATAGTGTCAACTTTGCCTTATGATGGGATGTAAATGAGTGTATCGTGTATGAATAGTGTCAACTCTGCCCTAGGATGGGATGTAAATGAGTGTATCGTATATGGATAATGTCAACTCTTCCCTAGGATGGGATGTAAATGAGTGTATCGTGTATGAAGTGTCAACCCTGCCTTATGATGGGATGTAAATGAGTGTATCGTGTATGGATAGTGTCAATCCTGCCTTATGATGGCATGTAAATGAGTGTATCGTGTATGGATAGTGTCAACTCTGCCTTAGGATGGGATGTAAATGAGTGTATCGTGTATGAATAGTGTCAACTCTGCCTTAGGATGGGATGTAAATGAGTGTATCGTATATGGATAATGTCAACTCTTCCCTAGGATGGGATGTAAATGAGTGTATCGTGTATGGATAGTGTCAACTCTGCCTTAGGATGGGATGTAAATGAGTGTATCGTGTATGGATAGTGTCAACTCTGCCTTAGGATGGGATGTAAATGAGTGTATCGTATATGGATAATGTCAACTCTTCCCTAGGATGGGATGTAAATGAGTGTATCGTGTATGGATAGTGTCAACTCTGCCTTAGGATGGGATGTAAATGAGTGTATCGTGTATGAATAGTGTCAACTCTGCCCTAGGATGGGATGTAAATGAGTGTATCGTATATGGATAATGTCAACTCTTCCCTAGGATGGGATGTAAATGAGTGTATCGTGTATGAAGTGTCAACCCTGCCTTATGATGGGATGTAAATGAGTGTATCGTGTATGGATAGTGTCAATCCTGCCTTATGATGGCATGTAAATGAGTGTATCGTGTATGGATAGTGTCAACTCTGCCTTAGGATGGGATGTAAATGAGTGTATCGTGTATGAATAGTGTCAACTCTGCCTTAGGATGGGATGTAAATGAGTGTATCGTATATGGATAATGTCAACTCTTCCCTAGGATGGGATGTAAATGAGTGTATCGTGTATGGATAGTGTCAACTCTGCCTTAGGATGGGATGTAAATGAGTGTATCGTGTATGGATAGTGTCAACTCTGCCTTAGGATGGGATGTAAATGAGTGTATCGTATATGGATAATGTCAACTCTTCCCTAGGATGGGATGTAAATGAGTGTATCGTGTATGGATAGTGTCAACTCTGCCTTAGGATGGGATGTAAATGAGTGTATCGTGTATGGATAGTGTCAACCCTGCCTTATGATGGGATGTAAATGAGTGTATCGTGTATGAAGTGTCAACCCTGCCTTATGATGGGATGTAAATGAGTGTATCGTGTATGAATAGTGGCAATCCTGCCTTATGATGGCATGTAAATGAGTGTATGTGTATGGATAGTGTCAACTCTGCCTTTGGATGGGATGTAAATGAGTGTATCGTGTATGGATAGCGTCAACAAATCGATAGCCCTAACACACAAATACATGACCACTCACTTTCCTGACTTGATACAGACACTTCAATAAAAAGTGGCGGGGTTATACTGGTTTTATGATCCCCCCTTTTTTTTTCTTAGTGAAATAATGCGGTCATGTAAGTGTTTCCACATGTGAGTAAAATATCAACCCTCACATAATATTTAATGCAATTTGCCATTCAATTTAGCCCAATTCAAACAAACAAATAGCAGACATATTTCATTACATAACTGTTGAACCTACTCATTATCTTTATTTTAATATAATTACAAGTAAGACAAACTGTAAGAGCACAGCACAAGGTGTTCTCCTATTTGATAGTTACCGTTGTAACAGAAAGGAATTTCAAATTATTTGGGAGTCCTAAATACTTTGGAAGAAAAATAATCCCCCAATTTCACTGAGATAATGTCAAGCGGTGCTCACCATACAGAGTGTCTACACATCACCACAAGTTATACACGATAGTCAAATAAACCTGTATGGAATGCCATGAATGTCTAATATAATAATAGTACATTTATGTTTCTTGTTTGAACGTAATTTGATATTATTCTGACATTACTTATACTATTCTCACCATGAGAAACTTTTGTCATTACAATATACATGATAAAATGTCAAAAGGTATATTATATTAAGGTTACAAATGTCTTAGTTCAACTAAAATTAACACTTAAAATTGTTATTTAACTTTAGTTTCGATCAATTACCAGGTACTCTGGATATGTTTTCTGGATGTTGTTTACCTGTAGGTATATCTATTATAGATGTTACTGTTTTGGTACAGGAATCACACAAGTTCAGACTATTTTTACATTTACAGTTTGGAGCATTGCCATCATCGTGTGGTGACACCTTCGAGGAAAAAAAATATTTAAGATGATTAAGAAATTAAGAAATATAAGGTTACATTAGTACCGACTAATTCAATAATGCTTGAACTATATTTGTCAAAATGGTCGTCAACCAATAGCAATAAATAAAAATACAAATAACATATATCATTTGTTACAATCGGTTTTTTTTTCACACAGACAAATTATTTTTAAAACGTTTTAATGGTGTACAAAAGAGCAGTGCACAATTTGCATAGTTTTTTTTCAAAACGGTAACAAAATGCTTTAGATATGAAATAGGATTTGAACATAGGCGCTTAACGCCACTTTTAGCATAATGTTACTTAAAATGTAGTAGTGTTATTGGTGGAGAACACCGACGACCATCTGTAACTCTTCACATCATATACTGTTGTCTTAACAATTACATCTCGTCTTTCCGAGGTAATGGCCCTGTATGCACAAAGTACAGTGATAACCAGAAAATAAAAGGTCAACAATTTGGAGATCATTGATAGTTAAGAATTTTTTTTATTTCTTAACATTAAAATTTTTTAATGAACAGATATGAACCCATCCAAATAATAAAATGTGTACTCACTTCAACCCTATATCTTCCTGGAATTAATTCACCGAATGTATATTTTGTCTGAAATAATAGAAATATAGGAAGATAGGCTTTAATAAATACAAGGTGCTGTATTAAGTTTATCTAGTTAATCTAATCAATTTCCTATTTATTTTGGTTCTGTGAGCGCTCTTGTTAATCTTAATTTACTTGTCTCTGTAGACAAAGATCAATACATGCCAATTTAGTGAAAAATAACCATGCTAAATAATACATCACCATCAGAAATTAGCAAACTAAGCATGACGAATAATACATCACCATCAGAAATTAGCAAAATAACCACAACGAATAATACATCACCACGAGAAATTAGCAAAATAACCATAACGAATAATACATCACCACGAGAAATTAGCAAAATAACCATGACGAAATAATACATCACAGCGAGAAATTAACAAAATAACCATAACGAATAATACATCACCACGAGAAATTAGCAAAATAACCATAACGAATAATACATCACCACGAGAAATTAGCAAAATAACCATGACGAAATAATACATCACAGCGAGAAATTAGCAAACTATGCTTGACAAATAATACATCACCACGAGGAATTAGGAAACTAAACATGACGAATAATACATCACCACGAGGAATTAGGAAACTAAACATGACGAATAATACATCACCACGAGGAATTAGGAAACTAAACATGACGAATAATACATCACCACGAGGAATTAGCAAACTAAACATGACTATCACATTAAAATATTAAAAGTGATTATTGTTTTATCAATAATAAAACTGTGGTGCAAGCTTGATATGCTTGAGACATCCGCCCAGGTATAATTACCACACATGCGCTCGAAATAAGATTATTGTTATTACATGGTAATGGTTATGTGTAAAATATTCAATACAGACGTGTGAAAATGGATGTAAGCCTTCCATACAGTTGTCAACACCACTTAGGACGAAGTTTCCAAATGTTTCCTGACAATCGTAGACAGCAGACGATGCATTAAATCAATATGATGATAAATTACCACGAATCGACTTTGAGCCTTATGTGACTAGTAATACAAATTATACGATAAATACAACGCCCACATCATTATATAATATGTACAATTTGCGTAACTGATTTAATATGAAATCAATTCCACCCATATCAACAAAACGAACAATCACCTCTCATCTTAACTGAACTCCGTAAAAATTTGAGAAAAATCCACATGTGACGTTGGAAATCCAGGCTCTGGATTGGTACAGGCACACAAATGTTGCAGGATTAAACCGATTAATAGGATCCCAACCCACCCCTCATGATAACTGGATACACATATAAACATGTTTACAATATTTAGATCAAACAGATAAGATTTACATACCGTATTTACTGTAAAGAGACCAGTTGTATCTCTAACCTCTGTTGACTGACCTTCGTTTGCTAACAGTCTGGACAGTGCTATATCATAAGATGTGAAATTGTACTTTGTAGGGGCGGGTGCAAATCTGAAGACTATATATTTCTCTTCTGTGTTGACATAGTAAGATATAGTTGTAATCCATGATGCTGACGGTGTATTTTCACCTGTAGTAGATATTTAAATCACTGGTTCAATTCTTTATTGTTAAACAAAAGTAATTGTGAAAATGTTAAATCTTTCTAATCAAAATTCAATGATATGACCTTTGAGCCGTAATGAAAGTGGGAGGTTTGGCGCTTTAAAATCTGATTCAACCCACCATTTCTTTGGAAATGCCTGTACCAAGTCAGGGTCATTACGGTTTTCACAGTTTTCCAGTTGTCGACTGATTTTGTCTGTTTATATACTGATGAGTTTTGACTTTCTCTTTGGAAGATTGTTTGGAGTTCGGTAATTTTGTTATTCCCCTTATTTTAAATTAAAGCATGATCTTTCGGTACCTGTTGGATTGATCATGAGTGTTGCACGCCATGTTCAACAGTATTACAACTATAAATGGGAGATGAACAACTTCAATAAAAGCATTTATTATTTATTTTATATCACATTGTATTGTACTTCAGTAGTATTTCCTTTGGTCTTTAGATTACTGTGTTTCAGTAGGATTTCCTTTGGTCTTTAGATTACCATATTTCAGTAGGATTTCCTTTGGTCTTTAGATTACTGTGTTTCAGTAGGATTTCCTTTGGTCTTTAGATTACTGTGTTTCAGTAGGATTTCCTTTGGTCTTTAGATTACTGTGTTTCAGTAGGATTTCCTTTGGTCTTTAGAATACCGTGTTTCAGTAGGATTTCCTTTGGTCTTTAGATTACTGTGTTTCAGTAGGATTTCCTTTGGTCTTTAGATTACTGTGTGTCAGTAGGATTTCCTTTGGTCTTTAGATTACTGTGTTTCAGTAGGATTTCCTTTGGTCTTTAGATTACCGTGTTTCAGTAGGATTTCCATTTGGTCTTTAGAAGTTACCGTGTTTCAGTAGGATTTCCTTTGGTCTTTAGATTACTGTGCTTCAGTAGGATTTTCTTTGGTCTTTAGATTACCGTGTTTCAGTAGGATTTCCTTTGGTCTTTAGATTACTGTGTTTCAGTAGGATTTCCTTTGGTCTTTAGATTACTGTGTTTCAGTAGGATTTCCTTTGGTCTTTAGAGTACTGTGCTTCAGTAGGATTTCCTTTGGTCTTTAGATTACTGTGTTTCAGTAGGATTTCCTTTGGTCTTTAGATTACCGTGTTTCAGTAGGATTTCCTTTGGTCTTTAGATTACTGTGTTTCAGTAGGATTTCCTTTGGTCTTTAGATTACTGTGTTTTAGTAGGATTTCCTTTGGTCTTTAGAGTACTGTGTTTCAGTTGGATTTCCTTTGGTCTTTAGATTACTGTGTTTCAGTAGGATTTCCTTTGGTCTTTAGAGTACTGTGCTTCAGTAGGATTTCCTTTGGTCTTTAGATTACTGTGTTTCAGTAGGATTTCCTTTGGTCTTTAGAGTACTGTGCTTCAGTAGGATTTCCGTTGGTGTGTAAATTACTGTGTTTCAGTAGGATTTCCGTTGGTGTGTAAATTACTGTGTTTCAGTAGGGTTTCCGTTGGTGTTCACCTCATCCTTTATAGTTAAATTTAACATTTAAATGAATGATGTTCACTGTAAATTTGTCAATTTACCTAATTTAGTTAAATTGACAAATTGACACGGAACATCAGTCATTGTCCACAATCCGTTTCTTTCCATTATGACTACCGTGAAAAGTATAATTAACTAGGAGTGCAGTTTAAAGATCATGCCTTTTCAAGTCTATGTTTAATGAACATGTCTATGAGAGTTTGAAAAAATACATTACCCCAACCAAAAACACCTGATCTGCCGTGTCGTATTTGAACTTCCTTCTGTTCTGTTCTTGGCGTAGGAAGACTAGATGCTATGAAAGTAAAGTCAGTGAATTGGGTTACTGGGTAAATGTCTACTTTCAATTTCAGTTCATTCTGAAAAAAGTCAAGATATTCATTGAATATACACAAGATAGATACACAATCAATGACTCAGTAATAAAAGTCCGCGTTCTTGCTTAGTGAGAAATATGCTATAGTACATTTACAATTTATTATTGTGAACCTTTTAGTAATGTGAAGCAAATTCCATCAGCACCGGTAAATGTAGATGGGTGCTGCTAACAAGGATGCAATAGAACCAGAAGCCCTTAGTGGTAAAGTAGAAGTTTTTCGGTCCTCATCGTGACTTAGTTAACCAGTGCGGAATATCTGTGTCAAAGATGAGCAGTTGTATCCCTAACCTCTGTTGACTGACCTTCGACTCGTTTGACGATGGCTGTATCCTAATTTGATTCAACAAACAAACATATCAAAATCAGAAATCACTCCTTAATATTTACACTGTGCAATGAATTGTCAATTTATTTTGTCTGCACCAATAAAAACGTAGATATCTAATTCAGTGTGAACGACAAGTTTCTGGAATGACTTTCACCAGGTACGCTCCTGGTCAAAAGATTGGAAAGACAAATTATTTAAACTTTGTGGGAGTAAATAATTCAAAGGGTATAAACAGAATAGCCAAAATAAAGGGCCTAAACAGAATAGCCAAAATAAAAGGCCTAAACAGAATAGCCAAAATAAAGGGCCTAAACAGAATAGCCAAAATAAAGGGCCTAAACAGAATAGCCAAATTAAAGGGCCTAAACAGAATAGCCAAAATAAAGGGCCTAAACAGAATAGCCAAAATAAAGGGCCTAAACACAATAGCCAAAATAAAGGGCCTAAACAGAATAGCCAAAATAAAGGGCCTAAACAGAATAGCCAAAATAAAGGGCCTAAACAGAATAGCCAAAATAAAGGGCCTAAACAGAATAGCCAAAATAAAGGGCCTAAACAGAATAGCCAAAATAAAGGGCCTAAAGAGAAAATAGACTATGGTCGCCTATGCCTGCGGGATAAGAACCTATTGGGTGCAAGAAATCTAATTAAAAGGGTATCAACAGAATAGAAAAAATCGCCTAATGTCACCTGAGGGAGAAGAACCTTAGTTTTATTAATAATTACAATATTTAGAAACTAAATTTCAAACACATTGATAAATAGGAATTACTCAGAACAAATTGAACATTAGAAGAGTTTGAAGATACCAAAGGAGTGTTACTCTAGTTACAAATCCGATGATAGGTCATGAATGAGGAAAGGACCGGAAAGTGTTGACCACAAGTAGAACACATCAGTGGTAATGTGTGACACATATATTCCGTAACGGTTAACAAAGTTAGCCATCTCTATGCGATGTTCCTCATTTGAATTCATTAAATAACTGTGCTGCACGCTTATAAAAATCTAACATTGACAAAGGACAATTTTATAATATACCTGAAGAATAAAATGTTTATTTCATAATAATGGATACTTACATCTCTGTGTACTGACGATAAACTGGTATTAATTATCTGTATAACAATGCATCTCTTTCCCTCTCTTTCATCAGAGTAGTCTAACTGAAAACCTTGCACCGCTTTAATGTCATCTGAAAAAGACGGCGCATTTTGTATGACTTATATTAAGTAACGGTACATTTAAAACGCAGATATCAAATTGATTGCACACGACGCGTTCTGAAATAATCAAATGGTCAAAATCGAAAGATTGGAAAGCCAAATAATTAAAAAGTTTTGGGAGTAATAAAACCAAAGGATTAGCCAAAATCGGGTAAGGTCACCTATGCATGAGGGAGGAGAACCTTAGTTTTATTAAAAATAACTGTAAATTTCAGTAATATATATATATATATATAATAAACCATTTCTGTCAAACAGCAGAGGTATCGACCCAGTGATAGTAATAAAAACATAGATACCAAAATTAGTGAGCAGGACGCATTTATGTAATACTTCATCAGGTACACTCTAAAACGATATAAGTTATGAAAAGAAGTTTCCACAGTAATGGCCATCCATTCAACCAATATTAGCAAAACGAACAATCATCTCTCATCTAAACTCTCTGAACACACAAAAGACCACGACATGTGACTTTGGAAATCCAGATCCTGTCTTGACCAAGCATAAAAAAGTGACGGCGTTAAACTGGTTAATAGGATCCCAACTTACTGGATCTTAAATGGCAATAACAAACCTGCAATAGATACGCCTCTACACATTGTCACAAAAATGATTGACAGCGTAAACATGGCCAGTACAATAGCAGGGTTAATGAACGCTCGTAGTTAATTAACTACTAGGTAGGAAGCGTAAATCATTTGGTAAAAGACTAGTACTCTTATTACACAAACAATATTATGACTGATACTTCTAACTGGTTTAATGTCATTACGCATAAACATCCAATGAAATTAATTGGGTTCGTGGGAGACCAGATTAAATAGGACATCAAATTGCTGGAAATAACTTGTATTGAACATAAAATAAAGTTCCACCAAATTTTCCCCAATCCTATTAATTACCTTGTATTATGAATCATATATAGTTCAGCAATGTACAAATGTATGTCATTTTGAATTAATTAATAAAATATGTTTAAAATTAGTGATATACCCACGGTGTGATCAGACTTTAATTTACAAGCACCTGTGTATCCCACGGTGCATTGTATACCCGTTGAATATCTATCTATCTACCATCTATCTAAGGTTGCCATAATTTGTCGGTAACCGCATATATTGTTATCGTATCTATCTATCTATACATTTATATATATATTGATCTGATATTGTATAAATATTAATAATTAAACCTGTTGCCAATTACCGCCAAAGTTTTATATATTTGTTTCTTTATACCCGTACGAGATAATTGGGTTCGTGGGAGACCAGATTAAATAGGACATCAAATTGCTGGAAATCACTTGTATTGAACATAAAATAAAGTTCCATCAAATTTCCCCCAATCCTATTAATTACCTTGTATTATGTATCATATATAGTTCAGCAATGTACAAATGTAGGTCATTTTGAATTAATTAATAAAATATGTTTAAAATTAGTGATATAAAATAGCTATATAATATGAAATCAAATATAAATGTACAATGTACTTAGGGAACGACCACTTAACTTGAAAAGGGGGGGGGGGGGGGGTTATGTTTTTTTCTAAAAAAATATTCTGATTCCCAATGTTGCTGAAAAAAATATTCTGATTTTGGTGGATGAAAAAAAAAATAATCTGATTCAGAGTTTTTGTCATATAAACTAATGTTAAATTCTGAAAAAAAAAATTCGCGATTTGCCCGACAAAAAAAATTAATAATCTAACTCTTGTGTTGTCCGAAAAAAAAAATTCTGAAAGAAACAAAAAACCATAACCCCCCCCCCCCCCCCCCCCTTCAAGTTAAATGGTCAGTCCCTTATATAACTACTAATTGGATCTACTAGTTGTACTAGCAGATTATCTATATCTTGGGCAAATACATTTTATTTATTTTACGAAATTTTCCCTTTTAAATACTTGGGGTCCGACCTATAATCCGACAGTCCGATAGTCCGACAGTGCGATAGTCCGACGGTCCGATAGTCCGACAAATGCTATATTTCTTTGAAAGTTAACACTATAACATGTGTAATATGGGGCCAGAAACCGAACCGTTTACTCACCAAAGAAAGGTCCAGAACATCGAAAACACGATATCATAGACAGACAAACAATTGGCAGGGCCACATAAGAGCTAAAAAAAACACATATATGAACAACGCGAACTCCATAAAGACCTGGATCCAATCGTGATGAACCGGTAGTGTAAGTATCCCGTATATTTTTTAGTAGCGACTACTTCAGGCTTTATTTAAGTAGCGTGTAGCCGAGTCCAGCCAAGAAAAGTCACTATTAAAAAGAAATATGAAATAAATGAATACACAAAAAAAAGAAATACAAAAAAAAGGAAAAACCAAAAGGAGAGCATACCAGTGTCCCCCGCCCTTTATCATGGAATATTTATGTTAAAAAGCAATGTCGACACACCAATAGAGCTGGATACAATAATGTGTGCGAATTGATTGATTGATTGATTGCTTAAGGTCCAGCAAGCAATATTTCAGTCATATTCAGGATGAGAAAAGTTTGTAACCAAAAAATCAGAAAGAGGGGACTCTGGGATGGGTCAACATGGGCAACGGCTTAACACGGGAACTTGTTTTTCTGTCTCTTCCGACGACAAGTTGGTTCTATTTTTATTCCCCGGGATTCCGACGGGTGACCCTGCTATTGTCGCCTTCTACGACAAACGCATATATAAAAAGTTACGATGGAAGGAATTGTCCCTAACTGACCCTTTATATCACGGAAAGAAACAGCATCGGAATATGACAAAATAAACAACTGTGCCATGATACGCAACCCCCTCCCCCTCATTTATGACAATTGAAGGTCGGTTGCTCAGCGTGAGAACAGTAATTATTAATATTCTGCACTTTTTTAAACCAATTAATTGTATATACATGTACCATATGAAAACTGGCGTTTTCCGCCAAACTGACTAAAATCACACTTCTCACTTGCTCCCCCTTTTATCAATACAATGTGTGTCACAACGTGACCTATCAGTAAAAGGGGGAACAAGTGAGAGATGTTATCGTACGAGGCGTGGACGGACGGACGAACAGCGGTATGCCATAATAAACCCGTATTTTGACGGGCGTATAAAAATGAATGGCCCATATCCTGAAATTACGAATATATCATTTTTGGCCAAATTATTTTTCAAAACTTTCATCAGTTTAAAGCATTTGTCGGACTATCGGACTGTCGGACTATCGGACCGTCGGACTATCGGACTGTCGGACTATCGGACTGTCGGATGATAGCTACGGCCCCAAATACTTCATGCATAGCTTTGGTAGCTTTTACAACAATTGTTTTCTTTGTGTTCAAATAGCTGCCAGTACTAGAAAAATGTATTCCAAGATAAATAATTAGAAGTTTTATATGAACAATTAAATGATGCAAGCGCACTCTAGTGAAAATAGCAATTATATTCTTAGAAATGTTAACTATTTTAGCTTCCACATGTCACCATTACAATATTTTTTTAAATTATTTAAGTGTACTTGGAGATTTTCTGCTGAATCAAAAAATAACACAGTGTCGTCTGCGTCTAGTAATATAAACAATCTAAGATAAATATCTAATTCGTCTTCAAGATTTTTAGCCATTTTTTTTTTTGTAATTTCTATCCTGTAAAAATCATTCAAGTAGAGTGCAAATAGGAAATGAGATCAATTTGATTATTGTCTGACTCCCACATTACAAGCAAAATATTCAGTTTTGTTACAATTATAAACAACTCGTGATATAATTCAACAGTACATATTAAAAATCATATTTTTGTATATTATACATTTTGCCATTAATTTGGTTTATTAGAAGTTTGTTTCACAACCCACCTCTCCAAACAGTATCGAAACCATCCGAAAAATTAATAAACGTACAAAATAAATTCGTTTTCCTACACCTCATAATATTTACTAAAATATCTGTTGTGGAAAAACTTTTTACAAAACAGTCCTGAATTTCACAAATGAGACAGAAGTCATCAAAAATTTTTATTTAGGTTTGCATTCTAAATCAATGTAAATAATTTGTCAAAACAGCAAATAATAGTAATTGGTCATAAATATTTGGATCAACTTTAAATCCTTTATTTATTTAAACTGGAATGATATTTCCCAATAGCCGCTGTTCTGATACAATACCACTGTCAGATATAACATTGAATAGTTTATGGTAGATATTAAATAAGTCTTTCAAGTATTCATTAACTATTTGATCTGCTGCAGAAGATCAATTCAGTAGAAAGACATTAGCAGAGGAATTTACTGTATCATATATATATGAAAAAGTAGCCAACGTATGAACCTACGAGATGTCGCATCGGAAACAAGTGTTAACGATACTGTGCAAACAAACAAAAATGATAAATAAACGTCTAATATGTTAGCACAACGTTGTGCTAACATTTTAGACGTTTATATATATATATATATATATATACGTCTGAAAATTAAACCAAACAGTATTAGAATTAGATTTTAGACCTGTCAAATTTGTGTTCTTCCCTCGACGGGATTTGAACCCACACCATTTATACACTGCAGCACCATTACGCTTAGCCTTACGTCCAGCGCCCTAGACCACTCGACTACATCCACTCCCTAATTTAGGAGCTTCAATAATCGTAGTGTTACCTTTTCTCGTAAGGCAAATCTAGTGATACACGCAAGACATGTGTATAAGCGCGTGTAGATGGTACATATATACTTAATATTATAATTTGACAGCAATCTAACTCAGCAATTTTTAATATATTGTATAGGATAATATATATATAAGGAAACAACCATTTATCTTTAACTTTCTGAAGAAAAAACTCTACAGTTAAGCTTTTGTAGAAAAACAAAAATAAATTGACTTCAAAGGTGCAAAAAATAAATAATAAATAACCCTGCAGTTTTCAACGAGATATTTTGCTGCAAAAAATAATCTGATTTGATAAATATCTGACTCGGGAGAAAACATACACACTCCCTTAAGAGTTAAATGATTGGTCTTTAATATTTTGGGATTGCTCTGTTATCCGACCTTCAGTAGTTTTTCCTGAGTAAAATATGTAACATTATATCTCTACATTTTAGTGTGTCTATGCACTTACTGAGCCAACAATGATTACATGTTCTAGTTAAAACGGAAAGACCTTTTCAGATGACAGTACACATGCATCCGTAGCTGAAGTATTTAAGTAATATAATCTCCATGAAGAAACATTTTGTTTGATTGTAAGTAATACGTGGTGTGTCGAGCGGCTTCCTAAATAATATAATTGAATTCAATGTCCTTATAACAGGAAATAACGTAATAAACGTCTTCAGTTGAACTAATAGGAAACGTCAAATATTTACGTCGTCTTGCGTTAAAGATACCCCAAAATTGTACAGATCGCTCGTTTGGACAACTTTAATCCTACATTGTGAAGAAATTACCAGGTAAATAGTTAGTTTTAATAAACCAGCAGGGTATTGCCACATTGATATATTATTGATTGTTATGTCCAAAATAAAGGTAAAACAATGTAAATAATCGAAAAAAGTAATTATTGTGACGAAGGAGCCTGGTAATGTTGGAGGACACCATATCTGATTAAGGAGACGCAATTGTTGACAAAGATTAAAACGAATCCTTCAACAAAAATCTTACAAACCTGGGAGAGGAATAAAAAATATACACTTCAGAATGTGAAACCCTGTTTCATTTTCACATATGGTGCCTTCTCGTAGTAACGATCATGACAGCAAAGTACCTTCTAATAGATCAGAGGGCCCGGGTGGCTCAATGAGTTAGGTAGTTGGATTACCTAGCAACTAATACAAGCCTATCACCGATGCGGCGTGACTTCGCGCCCAACTTTGTAAATTACTAAACATTCTTCTACATCAGTATAAAGTCAAGTATATAAAGTAGTTGTCGTTTAGAGGTATGTTATCTTGTACATCAGTATAAAGTCAGGTGTATAAAGTAGTTGTAGTTTAGAGGTATTTTATATTGTACATCAGTATAAAGTCAGGTGTATAAAGTAGTTGTCGTTTAGAGGTATTTTATCTTGTACATCAGTATAAAGTCAGGTGTATAAAGTAGTTGTCGTTTAGATGTATTTTATATTGTAATTCAGTATAAAGTCAAGTGTGTAAAGTAGTTGTCGTCTAGAGGTATTTTATCTTGTACATTAGTATCAAGTCAAGTATATAAAGTAGTTGTCGTCTAGATGTATTTTATATTGTACATCAGTATAAAGTCAAGTGAATAAAGTAGTTGTCGTTTAGAGGTATTTTATCTTGTACATCAGTATAAAGTCAAGTGTATCAAGTAGTTGTCGTTTAGAGGTATTTTATCTTGTAATTCAGTATAAAGTCAAGTGTATAAAGTAGTTGTCGTTTAGATGTATTTTATCTTGTACATCAGTATAAAGTCAAGCGTATAAAGTAGTTGTCGTTTAGAGGTATTTTATATTGTACATCAGTATAAAGTCAAGTGTATAAAGTAGTTGTCGTTTAGATGTATTTTATCTTGTACATCGTATAAAGTCATGTGTATAAAGTTGTTGTCGTTTAGAGGTATTTTATATTGTATATCAGTATAAAGTCAAGTGTATAAAGTAGTTGTCGTTTAGCTGTATTTTATATTGTACATCAGTATAAAGTCAGATGTAATAAAGTAGTTGTCGTTTAGAGCTATTTTATCTTGTAATTCAGTATAAAGTCAAGTGTATAAAGTAATTGTCGTCTAGATGTATTTTATATTGTACATCAGTATAAAGTCAGGTATATAAAGTAGTTGTCGTTTAGATGTATTTTATCTTGTACATCAGTATAAAGTCAAGCGTATAAAGTAGTTGTCGTTTAGAGGTATTTTATATTGTACATCAGTATAAAGTCAAGTGTATAAAGTAGTTGTCGTTTAGATGTATTTTATCTTGTACATCGTATAAAGTCATGTGTATAAAGTAGTTGTCGTTTAGAGGTATTTTATATTGTACATCAGTATAAAGTCAAGTGTATAAAGTAGTTGTCGTTTAGCTGTATTTTATATTGTACATCAGTATAAAGTCAGATGTAATAAAGTAGTTGTCGTTTAGAGCTATTTTATCTTGTAATTCAGTATAAAGTCAAGTGTATAAAGTAATTGTCGTCTAGATGTATTTTATATTGTACATCAGTATAAAGTCAGGTATATAAAGTAGTTGTCGTCTAGATGTATTTTATATTGTAATTCAGTATAAAGTCAAGTATATAAAGTAGTTGTCGTTTAGAGGTATTTTATATTGTACATCAGTATAAAGTCAAGTATATAAAGTAGCTGCCGTCTAGATGTATTTTATATTGTATATCAGTATAAATTCAAGTGTATAAAGTAGTTGTCGATTAGATGTATTTTATATTGTACATCAGTAAAAAGTCAGGTGTATAAAGTAGTTGTCGTTTAGAGGTATTTTATCTTTTAAATCAGTATAAAGTCAAGTGTATAAAGTAATTGTCGTTTAGATGTATTTTATATTGTACATCAGTATAAAGTCAGATGTATAAAGTAGTTGTTGCTTAGAGGTATTTTATCTTGTACATCAGTATAAAGTCAAGTGTATAAAGTAGTTGTCGTTTAGATGTGTTTTATATTGTACATCAGTATAAAGTCAGATGTATAAAGTAGTTGTCGTTTAGATGTATTTTATCTTGTACATCAGTATAAAGTCAAGTGTATAAAGTAGTTGTCGTTTAGATGTATTTTATATTGTACATCAGTATAAAGTCAGGTGTATAAAGTAGTTGTCGTCTAGATGTATTTTATATTGTACATCAGTATAAAGTCAGGTGTATAAAGTAGTTGTCGTTTAGATGTATTTTATCTTGTACATCAGTATAAAGTCAAGTGTGTAAAGTAATTGTCGTTTAGAGGTATTTTATATTGTAATTCAGTATAACGTCAGCTGTATAAAGTAGTTGTCCTTTAGAGGTATTTTATATTGTACATCAGTATAAAGTCAGATGTAATAAAGTAGTTGTCGTTTAGAGCTATGTTATCTTGTAATTCAGTATAAAGTCAAGTGTATAAAGTAATTGTCGTCTAGATGTATTTTATATTGTAATTCAGTATAAAGTCAAGTATATAAAGTAGTTGTCGTTTAGAGGTATTTTATATTGTACATCAGTATAAAGTCAAGTGTATAAAGTAATTGTCGTCTAGATGTATTTTATATTGTATATCAGTATAAATTCAAGTGTATAAAGTAGTTGTCGATTAGATGTATTTTATATTGTACATCAGTAAAAAGTCAGGTGTATAAAGTAGTTGTCGTTTAGAGGTATTTTATCTTTTAAATCAGTATAAAGTCAAGTGTATAAAGTAGTTGTCGTTTAGATGTGTTTTATATTGTACATCTGTATAAAGTAGTTGTCGTTTAGATGTATTTTATCTTGTACATCAGTATAAAGTCAGGTGTATAAAGTAGTTGTCGTTTAGATGTATTTTATATTGTAATTCAGTATAAAGTCAGGTGTATAAAGTAATTGTCGTTTAGATGTATTTTATATTGTACATCAGTATAAAGTCAGGTGTATAAAGTAGTTGTCGTTTAGAGGTATTTTATCTTTTAAATCAGTATAAAGTCAAGTGTATAAAGTAATTGTCGTCTAGATGTATTTTATATTGTACATCAGTATAAAGTCAGATGCATAAAGTAGTTGTCGCTTAGAGGTATTTTATCTTGTACATCAGTATAAAGTCAAGTGTATAAAGTAGTTGTCGTTTAGATGTGTTTTATATTGTACATCAGTATAAAGTCAGGTGTATAAAGTAGTTGTCGTTTAGATGTATTTTATCTTGTACATCAGTATAAAGTCAAGTGTATAAAGTAGTTGTCGTTTAGATGTGTTTTATATTGTACATCAGTATAAAGTCAGGTGTATAAAGTAGTTGTCGTTTAGATGTATTTTATATTGTACATCAGTATTTAGTCAAGTGTATAAAGTAATTGTCTTATAGAGGTATTTTATCTTGTACATCAGTATAAATAAGGGTAATAACAAAATTACCGAAATCCGAACCCTTAATTTCGTTATTCATAAATGCTTAAGTAAAGCTACCAAGTAGTCAAGTGTATAAAGTAGTTGTTGTCTAGATGTATTTCCTTGACAGAGGGTAACTGCTAACAAGGAAGCTACTGAATCAGGGGTACATAGTGGTTAAGTTGAAGTCGTCACTTCCAAAGTTTTACAGTCGCCGCCATTTTGGATTTCCGATCCACCTAAAATGACAAATTTGTTAGGAACAATCCTGTATTCCAATATTCTTTCGACTACAGTTTGGATTCAACCATGTTTGTAGTTTCCGCCATTTTGGATTTCCGATCCACCTAAAATGAAAAATTTGTTAGGAACAATCCTGTATTCCAATATTCTTTCGACTACAGTTTGGATTCAACCATGTTTGTAGTTTCAAAGAGATAGATTATGTATTTTCCCATGTGGTCCATGTGTCCTATGACAAAAACCAAGAACTACGATGGCAGCCATCTTATCCACATAAAAAAGCCTGCTTTGTAAGGAACTATTCAATGATGATTCATGTACAGATGATTGTCAATCATGTTTGTTGTTTCTAAGAAAAAGTATTCATTCATTTTCCCATATGATTCTATGCTAAAACTTAGTCCTGTAGTGGTTGACCAATCAACACCAAAGTAACAACACTTTAGTTAGTGCGAAAAGCTTGTGTTTTGGGCTGCTTGCATAACATGTTTTTTTTCCCGGGTTCCTACGACATAACAATTTTCAGGTTAAAGGTATATCAATCCAGATATTAACCTGTGCAGAATAGATGTTTTTTTCCATGTAGTTGGGGCATGTTGTTACGTTTGAAGGTCACCAAAGCCCTTCAGTTCCTCTAAGCCAATAGAAATGGATTTTTGCCTTCTTTGCAATACCATCCTCTTTGCCCAGTTACTGTCATGTGCAATTTCTTGGTCTTGGTAAGATAATCTCTGGAGCCCATCTTTGGTTTGTCGGATCAACCTTGCTTGACATATGCAGTATTTTCAAATGCCTTTCGCTTTATTTGCCAACACATGAGATTGGATCAATCGAGTTATGGGGCCATTTTTTAGTCGTGGTGCTGCCACATGGGGTAGTAAAGTATATCTTTCAGATAGCGATATCAAGTTATTGTGATACGGGTCTAGTGGTTTTTCTTGGTACGTAGATACTGATGTAGATCAACGTTTTAACGCTATTTCCACATTCTCTTTTACCACGTTAGACTATACCGCTGTTGAGTTTGGGTCTTTTATGTTACTTGCTTGTTTAAATGATTTGGGACATGTATGTACTAGTAATGGGGGGTGGGGGTGGGGTGGTCGTTTCTTTGGGGGTACCAAGCTTGAATAAATGTTGTCACGCGATTTTTTCATATTTAAACTAAGTAAGGTAAAATAAAATGCAATCCAGGTGTTAGTCTAGTTTAAACCGGATATAATTATCTCATATAATAATAATAAAACAATACCTTACATATTATTTTAACGTAATGCAAATATATACATTTAAATAAATTTAATACTTACATGTTTTGGGTGGTCTTAAAGCTGCTTCGAATCCGGGATAGTATTTCTTACTACTTCTATATAATTTCTGGATAGGTCGTAATATCAAATCACATGGTCGTCCTGGAAAATCATCTTTCCAGTATAGATGTGTATATTTTTGTGACAGAAACGTTTCGCTGCAGTCTGAAAATATAAACAAAAAATGCCTTTAGTGACAAAACATAGAACAATAAATGGATTCAGATGTAATGATTAGAGGGTGAGCAAATGGGTGTAGATGTAATGTTTGAGGGGGACAAATGTGTGTAGACGAAATGATTAGAGGGGGACAAAAATGTGTAGATGTAATGATTAGAGGGGGACAAATGTGTGTAGATGTAATGATTAGAGGATCAGCAAATGTGTGTAGACGTAATGATTAGAGGGGGACAAATGTGTGTAGACGTAATGATTAGAGGGGGACAAATGTGTGTAGATGTAATGATTAGAGGGAGACAAATGTGAGTAGATGCAATGATTAGAGGGGGACAAATGTGTGAAGATGTAATGATTAGAGGGGGACAAATGTGTGTAGATGTAATGATTAGAGGGTGAGCAAATGGGTGCAGATGTAATGATTTGAGGGGAACACATGTGTGTAGACATAATGATTAAAGGGGGACAAATGTGTGTAGATGTAATGATTAGAGGGGGACAAATGTGTGTAGATGTAATGATTAGAGGGTGAGCAAATGGGTGCAGATGTAATGATTTGAGGGGCACAAATGTGTGTAGACGTAATGATTAGAGGGGAACAAATGTGTGCAGATGTAATGATTAGAGGGGGACAAATGTGTGTAGATGTAATGATTAGAGGGGACAAATGTGTGTAGATGTAATGATTAGAGAGTGAGAAAATGGGTGTAGATGTAATGATTTGAGGGGGACAAATGTGTACAGATGTAATGATTAGAGGGTGGGAAAATGGGTGTAGATGTAATGATTAGAGGGGGGCAAATGTGTGTAGATGCAATGATTAGAGGGGGACACATGTGTGTAGATGTAATGATTAGAGGGTGAGCAAATGGGTGCAGATGTAATGATTTGAGGGGGACAAATGTGTGTAGACGTAATGATTAGAGGGGGACAAATGTGTGCAGATGTAATGATTAGAGGGGGACAAATGTGTGTAGATGTAATGATTAGAGGGGGACAAATGTGTGTAAATGTAGTGATTAGAGGGGGACAAATGTGTGCAGATGCAATGATTAGAGGGAGACAAATGTGTGTAGATGTAATGATTAGAGGGGGACAAATGTGTGTAGATGTAATGATTAGAGGGTGAGCAAATGGGTGCAGATGTAATGATTTGAGGGGCACAAATGTGTGTAGACGTAATGATTAGAGGGGGACAAATGTGTGCAGATGTAATCATTAAAGGGGAACAAATGTGTGTAGATGTAATGATTAGAGGGTGAGCAAAAGGGTGTAGATGTAATGATTAGAGGGTGAGCAATTGGGTGTAGATGTAATGATTAGAGGGTGAGCAAATGGGTGTAGATGTAATGATTTGAGGGCGAGTAAATGGGTGTAGATGTAATGATTAGAGGGTGAGCAAATGGGTGTAGATGTAGTGATTTGAGGGTGAGCAAAAGGGTGTAGATGTAATGATTTGAGGGTGAGCAAATGGGTGTAGATGTAATGATTTGAGGGTGAGCAAAAGGGTGTAGATGTAATGATTAGAGGGTGAGCAAATGGGTATAGATGTAATGATTAGAGGGTGAGCAAATGGGTGTAGATGTAATGATTTGAAGGTGAGCAAATGGGTGTAGATGTAATGATTAGAGGGTGAGCAAATGGGTGTAGATGTAATGATTTGAGGGTGAGCAAATGGGTGTATATGTAATGATTAGAGGTGGACAAATGGGTGTAGATGTAATGATTGCAGGGTGAGCAAATATGCGTAGATGTAATGATTAGAGGGTGAGCAAATGAGTGTAGATGTAATGATTAGAGGGTGAGCATATATGCATAGATGTAATGATTAGAGGGTGAGCAAATGAGTGTAGATGTAATGATTAGAGGGGGACAAATGTTTGTAAATGTAATGATTAGAGGGTGAGCAAATGGGTGTAGATGTAATGATTAGAGGGGGACAAATGTTTGGAGATGTAATGATTAGAGGGTGAGCAAATGGGTGTAGATGTAATGATTAGAGGGGGCGAATGGATGTAGATGTAATGATTAGAGGGTGAGCAAATGGGTGTAGATGTAATGATGAGAGGGGGACAAATGTACATAGATGTAATGATTACAGTGTGAGCAAATGGGTGTAGATGTAATGATTATAGGAGGACAAATGGGTGTAGATGTAATGATTTGAGGGTGAGCAAATGGGTGTAGATGTAATGATTAGAGGGGGACAAATGTGCATAGATGTAATGATTACAGGGTGAGAAAATGGGTGTAGATGTAATGATTAGAGGGGGACAAATGGGTGTAGATGTAATGATTTGAGGGTGAGCAAATGGGTGTATATATAATAATTAGAGGGACAAATGTGTGTAGATGCAATGATTAGAGGGTGAGCAAATGGGTGTAGATGTAATGATTAGAGGGGGTGAATGGATGTAGATGTAATGGTTAGAGGGTGAGCAAATGGGTGCAGATGTAATGATTAGAGGAGGACAAATGTGTGTAGATGTAATGATTAGAGAGTGAGCAAAAGGCTGTAGATGTAATGATTAGAGGGTGAGCAAATGGGTGCAGATGTAATGATTAGAGGGGGACAAATGTGTGTAGATGTAATGATTAGAGGGTGAGCAAAGGGGTGTAGATGTAATGATTAGAGGGGGCGAATGGATGTAGATGTAATGATTAGAGGGTGAGCAAATGGGTGCAGATGTAATGATTAGAGGGTGAGCAAAAGGGTGTAGATGTAATGATTAGAGGGGGCGAATGGATGTAGATGTAATGATCAGAGGGTGAGCAAATGGGTGTAGATGTAATGATTAGAGGGGGCGAATGGATGTAGATGTAATGATTAGAGGGTGAGCAAATGGGTGCAGATGTAATGATTAGAGGGGGACAAATGTGTGTAGATGTAATGATTAGAGGGTGAGCAAAAGGGTGTAGATGTAATGATTAGAGGGTGAACAAATGGGTGTAGATGTACTGATTAGAGGGTGAGCAAATGGGTGTAGATGTAATGATTTGAGGGTGAGAAAATGGGTGTAGATGTAATGATTAGAGGGTGAGCAAATGGGTGTAGATGTAGTGATTTGAGGGTGAGCAAAAGGGTGTAGATGTAATGATTTGAGGGTAAGCAAATGGGTGTAGATGTAATGATTTGAGGGTGAGCAAATGGGTGTAGATGTAATGATTAGAGGGTGAGCAAATGGGTGTATATGTAATGATTTGAGGGTGAGCAAATGGGTGTAGATGTAATGATTAGAGGGTGAGCAAATGGGTGTAGATGTAATGATTTGAGGGTGAGCAAAAGGGTGTAGATGTAATGATTTGAGGGTGAGCAAATGGGTGTAGATGTAATGATTAGAGGGTGAGCAAATGGGTGTAGATGTAATGATTAGAGGGGGACAAATGGGTGTAGATGTAATGATTAGAGGGGGACAAATGGGTGTAGATGTAATGATTAGAGGGGGCGAATGGATGTAGATGTAATGATTGGAGGGTGGGCAAATAACATTCTAGTCTATATTGGTGTATTATTCTCGAGAAATAGATTAAAGCGGAAAAAATAACTATGTTAGTCAGCTGGAAAATTAGGTCAATGGCCCACATCCCCTACAGACATGCGAGCGAAAAATTATGACCATTTTAAAGTTATTTCACACGTACCAGTGGGTTGTGAATTATGTCGTGTCACGTTGCATGAATTAGAACATAAGTCTTAAAGTGACAAATGAGGGCTGGTAAGGAGAAAATATATCTCTTTTTTTCATTTTTATTTGGACTGAAATTTGATAGCATTGTAATATGACTTTAACTTCTATGAAGTCTTCTATTTACGTCTCCCTAAGCGATGTTTGGAGACTTTTGTGTTTACTGTTTCTTGTTCTTATTATTTTTCTGTTATTTCTTCCTGTTTTTACTATGAACGTGTTCGTACATTTCATCAAAGACAGTTCACTCAAACATTTTGAAACTTCATACATATTAGAATGTTTGAGCTACATATCTAGATCTGCAATTAATTAAATCATGTTTGCTGTATGTGATCATTGGAGGGTGCATGGGGATATAAATATGTGTGCCCGTGTGTGGTCTTCCATAAAATCCCATATAACTGTAGTGGTATATGGATCTGATACTTGGTAGCATGCTGTAATTGTTA
Source organism: Bathymodiolus septemdierum (assembly GCA_963383655.1). NCBI lineage: Eukaryota > Metazoa > Mollusca > Bivalvia > Mytilida > Modiolidae > Bathymodiolus > Bathymodiolus septemdierum. Next base: position 49,776,924 of record OY726520.1, read on the forward strand.
AAAGCTGATGGGTATGGTAGCTCCTGATAGCAGCAATATCACATTTGGTAGTTTTACCAAGAAATACCACAATCAATCTGTAAACTATTGAGTGGAGATCAATACGTGTACGCGTGTAGTGACGTATTAATGCATGGCTTGTATAATAAGTGTTCGTACTGCTTCAGTAAACTTGTTTTAATGTTCAAGGATCTCCTTTTCCACCTCCACAATTTGTTCTTTGTTACTTTATTATAAATACTTACTTTCTGCTCTATACAGAACTGCTGTGCAAGTGACTTTCGCCTGAAAATATAAATAAATATTAAATATAGTTTGTACATCAAACATTTCTGTGTGTACAGCTAAGGCCACTAGTGAAAATGGAGAGGGAAAATGTTGACTTGGTGACTTTTAATAATCAAAGCTTTAACCGTGACTGTGGACCATTGTGTAAAGAGTTTGGAGAGTGTCAGATTCCTTACACACAAAAGACCTCTTTTGTAGATCTCGGAAAAGAGTAGGCACCACAAAAAACTTATTTATTCGTCCCTACCCAACTCTCTATACTTTTTCAGTGGCAGTAAAAAGTTGTTAACCCTGTTGATCTATCCTTTCCCTCATTTCTATATAGTTTTTATACATTATTAAACTTGTTCTGGTCCTGAATATAGCTGAAATACTGCTTGCTAAAAGCTAAGCAATAATCAATCAATCAATATTTATGGGCCGTCGCATGGTTTTAAGAAAATATTCGTATTCGTATTTACTGGTAATAAATTTTAGCATGGCAGATGAAAACAACTGACTTGACGCAAGTCACTGATGAAAAACTTGTAAGTTGATTATATATAATGTGCCAGGTGAGCGCAGACGTGACGTGACGGAAATAAACGTTCTATTAATGTGAAATCAATATAAGGATTTTTTTCGCACCCAAGTCATAGATTAAATCACGTGGATTAAATACATGCACATTGAATTTGTATTCCGAATTATTTACTTCTTCTTGTTGAAAGAACATAATTAAGTTTTATCTGTTTACTTAGATTGTACATAATGAATGTACGTTTCTCCAAAAATATCGGATATATATATATATATATATATATATATATATATATATATATATATATATATATATAGTGTTGATATAATAAATGATTCATTACAACGTAGTTTACACGTATAATTTATACATAAACTGGAGAAACAGTAAACAACTTATCATTACATCATATACATCTACAAATGCATCACTGATGTTTAAAAATAAGACCTAGCATTCCTTTTTTTAAGACAGGGTGTGAATGAGTTTATGTGTCTTCACAATACAACTCTCCGTCGGTTCGTCGGTTAGTCTGGACACTATATATAACCGTGTTGTTGTTCGTCGGTTGCAGTAACAGTAGATAATAGCGTTGTTGTTCGTCGGTTGCAGTTTCGTTGTTGATCCATGTTCGTCGGTCACATTATTTCTCCTCTTCTTAGCGTGTTTAACCAGCTGGTTAAATTTCGTAATATATACTGAATATTACATGTCAAAATCTGTATCACATGCCGTATCAACTCGAGAACCCTATATCACCCCAAGGGTCACCGGCCCGAGGGGTGATATAGGTCGAGGGTTGATACGCATGTGATACAGATTTTGACATGTAATGTTCATTGTATCATCTATTTCAACCATGCCTTTGATAATATATGTATTTTATGAAAATTTTGACATTTTTTTTGAGAATTTGAAATTTTTTTAATTTTGAAACATTTTTGAAAAATTTAGAATTTTTATGAAATTTTGAAACTTAAATTTTTTTTTTTAAATTTTATGAAATTTTGGAAATTTTTTAAATTTTGATATTTTTGGGGTATACGATATAGGGTATACGACATAGGGTATGCGATATAGGCTTGGGACAATCATTGATAATGCATACAAAACACTTGTATTTTAATCTAAATATATGATATATATACTGAATATTACATGTCAAAATTTGTATCACATGCCGTATCAACCCGAGAATCCTATATCACCCAAAGGGCCACCGGCCCGAGGGGTGATATAGGTCGAGGGTTGATATGGCATGTAATACAGATTTTGACATGTAATGTTCATTATATCATATATTTCAACTATGCCTTTGATAATACATTTATTTAGATATTCACTATATTTCTATCTGAATAGAGTTACTTCCCCTTTCAAATTTATCATTTTTTAAATTTCTTTCATATGTCAGATATTTGCAAAAAATTTGCATCATTGGATAACAAATCTAAATTTATTTGGTTACTTTCAAATGAAAATATAATTATTATTAATATAGTCATAAAACTGTTGATGTCATTAACAGAAACTAGAACTAAATAATTATCTGGGAGTGGGGTTTGTCCTCCGGGCTCTCTTCCAAGTTCATATTGTATTATTACATCCAATATAGTGGTATAATATATATTATGCATATATACCTATAAATATTTACCTATTAAATTATATGCATAACATACAAATCTAAGAAAATAATAATAATAATAATAAATTAATAAATAAATGATACATAATAATAACTATTCAATGAAAAGAATTCAAGTGTAAACTTATGTGTATGGTGTTTATATATTTTTATATAAATCCTCTCTGAAGTTCGACCATTATTATTTTACAACTGATGGGTCACTGTGCTTGTTATATAGCATACATTCGAATGCGACTATTACTATGCCAATGGTATGATTAAATTTTGATTTGTTTGTTTCATAATATGTTGTCATATTCCAATCAATGTAATCAATTCATAATCATCGTATTAAATTCTTTGTTAATTGTTCTGCCCGAAAGGGCTCCTTAATTGGAAATAAAAATATTTGTATTGTATTTGTATGTATTCACGGTTGGTAATCGGCACAAGCAGAACAGTCGGTTCTGCAAAGAAATTCGTGAGGATAACTTCCGGTTTTGGTGGAGGAGAGTTCCCGAAGACACTTCGCAAGGTATGTACATGTCAAAAATTGAAATTTGCTTTTATACTGCTCGAATATTGCAAAATCAGAGAATGCTATGCTGTGGCGAATGCTTTCACGATTAGAAACATGTATAGTTTATTGTTGTATATGAAGTGTAACTCTCGCAAAATCAATCGTCACACGAAAAACATGACGAAAATTGTGACACTCTTACATTTCTAAGTTGTTCTTGACAAAGATGCAAGTTAAATTTTCAATATATTTTCATCATGGGAGTCTAAATGTAATCGGGGATAAATTCCGATTCGTCAGAAGTAAATTGAAGTCTAGATAAATCTACAAACTGTCAATTTTCTCGTTTTCCTGCTTGAGGAGATCGGTTCTGATAGAGCACATTTTTTATGATTAATTTGAATTTTTTTGTGACCAAATCTTACCTACTGTAACACTTTTCAAATTTAAAGAGATGTACTTCGGAAAAACAAATCAATATAACGCGGTCTTCGAAGAAGACACCCATACGATATAGGGTTTCCGACTGGCCCTGGCCAACACCATAGAACTACTCCTTCTGTTTTTAAATTGTATGTACTGGACATTTTAATTGTACATGGGGGAGGGGGGGGGGGCAGTTTTATTGTGTCATATGAAGTGTGATTATACTCAACCATGAGATCTGCACTTACAGAAGAAGATGAAGAAGAAGAAGGGTATGCGATATAGGTCTAGCGGTGCGATATTGGGTAAACGATATAAGCTTGGAACAATCATTGATAATGCATATACAAAACACCTGTATTTTAATCTAAATATATGATATATCTAAATACCACGGTGGTTCAATTTCTGCATGAGAATTCCCACCAATTTCATTTCGACTGTCACTGTATATTTACAGTAAAATAAAAACTTGAAAACTATTTATTATTCTTCTCTAACCTCAAAATGAGACAATTATTTACAAAATTTAGAGTGAGTGATCACAGTTTAAAGATTGAATCGGGGAGGTATAAAAATATTACAAGGGAAGTAAGAAAATGTAAGAATTGTAATTTAAATGAAATAGGGGATGAATACCACTTTTTTCTTAAAATGCACAGCCAACCACTCTCTTAGAAACAATTTATTTAACAAAATAATATTAAACAAACCAGACTTTATTGAAGAAATACCATTAAATAAAATAAAAAAATTGTTAGATGCACATTCTGAACTTTTGGCAGAAGTAGAAGACTTTATAAAGCAATCTACAGAATTGCAAAAATGAGGTCCTTGTCGGTCAAAGGTGTGACATGTGAAAAATATAATATTAATTAATAGGATTTATTTTGTGTATCCTATATTATGATCAAATTGTAATTTTCTATGTTTTCTATGTTTTGTTTGTTTGTATTTGTATTTACTTGACTCACATAGGTGTATTATTATGCAAATAAAGAAATATTATATTAACGACAGAAATTAACATCTTTAAGATATTGTTGACGTTTTGATCATAGGAGAAGCAGGTTCTCCCACTGCTACCTGTGGATTACGATATTTCTCCACTCTCGATAGTTAATATTTTTAATTGGAAAGCTCGAGCTTTGAAATTTAAAAATATAACTGAAACTTTTAACTACATTATGAATAAAAAGAAAATATAATATGCTCATGTTTTTGTAATACGTGTGTTAATCAGTTTATCATACAAAAAAATGTCATGGGGAAACAACATTAACAAATTAGTTTTACTATTTTATATATTAAGTTACGACCTTGATAACAAAACAACAATAATTATAAATTCTCGAGCGAACTCAAGTGACAGTAACAAAACACAATAAATTATAAAACTAGGTTGTACAACAAGCTAATGTTTAACAACCAGATCCAATGTCCATATTGTCATGAAAAAATTAGGTATCAAAAATTGATCCTAAAAAGTAAAAGATGGTTATTGAAGAGTGGTGGAAGATAAAGTTAAAGAATGACTCAGAAGAAACTGATTTAAACAATAGTAAATAAAATGTAACACTTACAATGTCATCAAGTTGATCCGTGCCACACTCTAACTTGTTCGAAAAAGTAGTACGTGAAATATACAATACAATAAAATATAAATGGAAAGCTACAACTGAACATAGTGAACGATCCATCATTATGAATTAATCATATTAATATAATCATGATCTCACAATGAATTTCCTTTGGAAAATCCTTAAAAATAATAATGTCTTCCTGGTTAGTTCACTAAGATCTTGTCTCTTTATCAGTATGCATAAATAAACATGTGCGTTGACCTTTATTTTTTACTTCCGCAATGTAATAGAGTGTGATAATTAAACATAAGCAACAGTTGATAACATATTTGGTAAACATAAGCAACAGCTGATAATGGTAAACATAAGCACAATGACATGGATGAGGACTCTTACGTGAATATATAAACACAACATCAAACACATAAAATTAGATTTCTATATTTTCATACTTAAAAAGTTACGTGTTTAAATGCATTATTTTAGATTCCATAGCTAATATCATCAAACATGTTTCGAATAAAAAAAAAACCGATTGAATTTTAATACAATATGCAGATGCTATCAAATATGAGAACCTTGAAAAATTGATTGATTGATTGATTGATTGATTGATTGATTGATTAAGTATTGCTTAACGTTCAGTGAGTAGTATTTCATCTATATTCTGGATGAGAACAATTTCAATAACATATAAACTATTTTATATCTCCGAATGTGTTCCAATCAGCGATGACCTATTTGTTGCTTTACTATTTGCTATATCCTGAAAACGACGTCATTTTCTAATATTTTTATTATAAGAATGGTGACTTGTACTATCATTGAATTGAAAATAATATTTTTTCATTGATTTGAATTGGAAACAGTAATAAGTATTTAAGAAAATATATATATATATCGAATTGACAGCTTGCATGAATTGACAGTAAAGAGAAAGACCTACTACATGCAGCACTATCAAGTGATATCATAAATCATTATACGACGACAGCATGTCGATAAGGGAAAGTTATTAAAAACAAGTGTGAACACAGTATTTGACTTAACACAACAAACTGGTGGACACTGACATGTTGGATCCATTGTATTCTGGGCATTATTTTACTATTTCAAGTGTTAAATATGTCTTCCAAATGTGCGAAATTTTCTGAAATGGGCTCCTTTTCGAAATAAAATATCAAAATAAATTGATGGTCCATTCATTACCCTTGAAGATGATCATTTTGCAAAAACGGTTGAGTTTATTACCGACACCGTAATGCCCCCGTCACACTCGGACAAAGACCACGCAGAATGCAGTACGTCCTAGAAGTTCTTATAAACGTAGCAGAAACTTGCTTAAATTTGAAAATAAGTCTCGCTTTCAAGTTCATACTACGACCAAGTTAAGTTTTCACCACGTTTACCACGTTCGTTGTAGTTTATTACTACGTGCTGGATCAAGTTCTAAGTACGTGCATCACGTTTTCACTACGTCCTCAATACGATGATACAATTCGCACTACGACCTTAGTACGTTCCTGTCACGTCAAAGTTGAATTTCACTAAATTACACATGTAATTTGTTTCCCTTAAATACGTGTGTCTAGACCCCCCCCCCCCCTTTTCCCGGTTGACCCCCCTTTTTCCACAAAGTTGATTATTTTCCCCTTAAATACGTGTAATTCAACTTTGTGGAAAAAGGGGGGTCAACCGGGAAAAAAGGGGGGGTCCAGACGCCGAGTGCCTGTGTCCTTAATGAAATTGCTAGTTGTGCATCTAGAAGGGCTTACAAGTTGTCCTTGAAGTAGCAAATTATAAAGCATGTATTCGTGACTCATTTTTCAACGTTTTGATGGAAAATGATTATCTGAATTCAGTTTTTATACAGAATACATGTCAATAGTACATAAGTACTGGGAACCTGTCGAAAACGTTGCATAAACGTATCAAGAACTTGGAGATCGTGATACGAACTTATCACAGTCTTCGACAACGTAGTGTGAACTTACCACAGTCTTCGTAGAAACTTGGTATGGACGTAATGAAAACTTGATACACGTAGCACGAACGCAGTGGCAACGTAATAAGAACGGCATGAAATCGTTTGCCGTCCGCGCTACGTCAAAGGGGACCGTGGCAAGTTTATGTTACGTATCCATCACGTCCTCTCGGTTTTTACTAGGTTCTCATCACGAATGCACTACGTCCTATCTGCGCTACGTCCTTGCTACGGATTTTTTAAACATGTTCAAAATTCTGTCACGTCCTTGAAGTCCTTTAAGACTATAATACGTCCATACCAGTTTGCACTACGGTTCCGCTGCGTTGTAGAGGTTTTTGGTAAGTTCACCTAATTTTTCGCAATTTTTAATGAACGTAGTGTGATCTTGGTCTAATGTGACGGGGGTATAAGAGATTGAGGATATCTGTCGACATCTCATTTTACTTTCTAAAGCTATGGTTACCTTTATAAATAGCCCATTTAATATTGGAACCCATAAGCACTACCTAGGACAAATATGTTTGAAAAACATAGGCAGGGAGTGATAAAAGGAATACGATTGAAAGTAATTAAACAATCAATTCAAAAAGAGTGTTAATATGCTTTCTAAATATGCGAAATGTCGGAATGTGGGCCCCTTTTAGACCTCCTTCGAAGTAATATAGCATTTTTTTTCTGATCCATCAATAACCCTTAACGATGATCATTTTACACACAAAAAAACTGCATTAAAATTGTATGAAATTCAAATTTTGAAATTCGGCTTTGTTGGCCCCTTTCGGTTGAGAGAGAGAGGAAATCTGTCGACATACTACCAGAAGCTACCAGCACAATCAATGCAAAGAAGAAAAAAACGACAGCAAAATTGGATGAAAATAATAATTATAAATTCAATATACTTTCCAAATATGCGAAATTTCGGAATTTTGGCCCCATTTACGAAATAAAATAGCAAAAAAACTAAATATTTGGAAATTTCCCCCTTTTATATTTAAAACTGTAATAGTTACATAATAACGCTAAGGATATTTCTGGAATGGATTTTCCTAAGAAATTCATTAAAAAAACCATCAAAATGAGATGGAAGATAAACTCTCCATGTACAGGTAACAAACATAAATTGTTGCACCTTTGGGCCTCTTGTTTGGAATCGGGTAGGGTTACAATACTCCAGATCAATATCAATCTTTATTTTGTGTCAAGGATCATTATGCTTAAAATTCAGAAGGATCCGTCAAATAGAATATACTTATCGCACGGAAACCCTTCTGTTTACAGACGAATGACAACAACAGTACCATACCATAATAGAGCAGAATAAATTGCAGTCGTAAAAAAGTCAAGACTTCGTATCATTATTCGTCACTAAAAGCTAAAAAATAGTCCAGGGCCATCTAACGAACTTTTCAATAATCTCATTACCAAATCTGCCCAGTGGTTTCTGAGAAGATTATTGAAACATCAGCCAATCAGAACACATTATTTATCACGGAAGCCATGTTGAATTTTTGATAAGCACCAACAACTCAAAACTTTGTAAAGCACCACCTAATGAACATGCATGCCAATTTTGTTTCCAATGTGCAATGTTGTTTCAGAGATTGAAATGTGATTGATTGATTGATTGATTGATTGATTGATTGATTGATTGATTGATTGATGTTTAACGTCCAGCAAACAATTTTTCAGCTATATTCAGGACGAGAACATTTAAAAATTTAAACGCCACGGGACTCGAAACAAGGAAAGGTGATGGGTAGGAACGGATCATTTTGCAAGTGCAACAGGTCTCTTATGGACCACTCACCATGAGCATAATGCTCATAATGAGCTGTTACACTGGGTTCTTTAACGTGCGGAGAGGGTGGCAATCTCTCAACACGGGACCTCGGTTTTATTTACGTCTTATCCGCAGGACGGGTTTGTTGTGAATTTATACACCCCGCACAACCGACGGACGCCCCTTCAAGCCGAAGAAGCTCTCGGTCCCATTGCTATACCTCGGGGTTGGATTGAAATGTGAAAAGTTTACATACTACAACGGATGCCAAGTGATGACAATAGCTCACATGACCCTTTGGGTAAGGTGAGCTAACAAATCGCATCAAAAGTAGATGACCAATACATTATTTATACCCCCAAAAATATTGAAACATCCTACTAGTATTTGGTCTATTTTGGGCATCTTTTCTGTGTTGAATTCCAATCGGTAACATCAACTTTGTAGAGGACAGTACGATGAACGTACATTGACCAAGTTGTCTCAGGGAAGATTAAAATGAAATTAAAGTTTCCTGAAGATGAAGACGGTGGACACAAACAGACGACAATACTTTACATGTCCTGTTAGCTAAAACAAAAATTGAGATGAACGGAAACCGAATTATACTAAAATTTCGTTTGGCCTTTGATCTGATGAACTAAATATTTACAGGTAGTGTACAATTATTCATTTTAGTTCTTGTGGGAATCCCAAAAGGCTGGGTTTACTTATTGGTGTTTAATCCTTGTTTTTATTGATAAATAGATAGATAGATCGATATTTGGTGTTTAACGCCACTTTCAGCAATATTTCAGCTATATCATCGCGACCAGTTTTAGTGGTGGAAGAAGACGGAGTACCCGGAGAGAACTGGTATAAACTATCACTTGCGGCTGCGAGTCGAGTGCACCCATTTTTGTAATTTATATAGCCGGGCGCGAACCCACGCCGTATTGGCGATAGGCTTGCATGAGTTGTTTGGTAATTTTATTGATAGAAATATTGGTTACAAAGTACATGAAATTTAAATGTGTATACAGGTTGAAATGAATGGGTTTTACTCATTTGGTTATCATTACGGTTACGGTGTATAACGTCACTTTCAACTATATTCCAGTTATATCGTAGCGGTCAGTTTTATTGATGGAAGGAACCGGAGTACCTGGAGGAAACTAGTTCTAATAATAAAACCCTAAATGCTCGCTTACTCGCAAGGGTTATAACGGGATGCCATTACACGTAATGGAGCAGCCGCCGAGATTTGTTGCGCTCGCTTAGAGCTTCTGACGCCTGCATTTATCAATAATAAGACATAATCTTTCCTTTTGTCCATTATTATAACAAGTTTTTATCACCTACCAGTATTTTAGAATGTAATTCCCACAAAATAAAAATCTTCTCTTTGAAAATTTTGAATTTCGTCATTTCCGGCCTCACTATTTGGATGTCGATACCATATTTGAAGATTTAGGCGTGAATGCTTACAAATCGTAACTACTCGGCCATTCTCGCTACCCTGCAAATAACAGGGTAGCGAGAATGGCCGAGTAGTTACGATTGGAATGTTTACATCAGCTTGTAATAAGAAATACCATATTTAGAAAAGCTCCGCCTTCCGTAGTTTCCGGTTATGGAAAACGATCGATAAATTTGAACAAGGTTGTTGCTAACTTTGAAAAGCATATATTTCTCAGCCAAACCGATTTAACAAGGACTGGGATCGTCAGTAATTGTTATAATGAAATGTTTGAAGCGTAAATAGTGAGTTTTTATGTTTCAACTGCAACTTTTTTTTTGCTCCATTGTGACGAATGGGACCGCGTTGTAGCTCTGCCGAGACATAAGTTTGTCGCAGGAGCTACATTATTGCAGTTAGGAGGAAACCACCGACATCTCACTGACAAACGTTATCACATAATATTGTATCGAGTACACCTCGCCATAAGCAGGATTCGAACTCACAACTTGAATGGCGATAGGCACCGATTGCACAGGTAGTTGTTAATCCAACTACCATACGATCACGACGGCCCCGTTATCACTACTGTAAATTGTCCGATACTGGGTAAAAATAAAATGAATGTATATTTCTAAAGGAACGAACAAAAATGCGACTATAGGCTACCAGGAGCCTGTAATTGCCAACGTGGTTTTCAATTTGATTTCAAAATTTCATAGACAAATTTCAGCCTATTCTTTTCTTCTTGCCATATTAAATTTTTTCGAAATATACAAAAGAGGTATTTAGTGTGCAGTGAGCGTGACACTCTCTAAACAAGTTTCCCACTATGGTCCAGTCAGGCTTCCTGTATTATAACCCGACAACCTGCAACCGTTACCCGGCGATGTGCTGAGCACCTCTGGATTTTGGCCCAGGGAACCTTCACCGGTACCCAGGTCTAGAATGGAGGGTAGGCTGTCCGCCACAATTTTGAAATGGGATCACCAAAGGACCATCCTAGCCAAATTTCATTTAAGTTGGTTCAGCCGTTTCAGAGAGGATTTAAATGTGATCATTAAAAATACATGCATGTCTGATTTGCATACTCCATATAAATTGGCTGAAGTAACAAGTTCACAGAAAAACCGAGAAGATATGTTAAACTACTCATTTCCATGTAGCTGCAGTCAAAATTGGAACTCATTTCAACTTATAATAAAGCAGCTATAGAAGAGAAATTTCAATTTTTAGTAACGGCCACCATCTTGAATGAAGAACAAGACTCACAATTTTGGTTATGTTTGCATTGTAGTTGATTTACAAGTACCTATGCAATCAGTGCCTATTACGCATATATACCACTAAGGTGAGTTTGACATCCACTTATGGCGAGGTGTACTCGATACAGCATTATGTGATAGTGTTATCGACTTGCGGCAGATCTGTGGTTTTCTCCAGGTACTCCGGTTTCCTCCACCAACAAAACGGACTACCACAATATAATTGAAATATTGTTGAAAATTGGCATAAAACACCACAACCCCAACCCACATTTTGAAAGGGACCACACCAGCCAAGTTTGATTTATGGTTCAGTGGTTTAAGAGAAGATTTAGGTGTTGAAGTTTACAACGGGAGCCAATTAATGGCAAAAGCTCATATGGCATTTGGCCAGCTGAGTTAAAAAGTAAATTGACAAGTCTAAACATTTATGAAATTTATGATAGACGACACATACAAAGGTATGGAAAAAGTTGACGTCTGATAAAACTGTTAAAACACAATATAAATATCTCAAAACCATATTTATCTAGTTTTGTAAGTTTTACCAAATGTACATTTGAGGTATCAATAGTTAATAAGATCACAACATTTACTTAAGACATAGTAGTACACAGATTTGAGATGAGATTCATACAGTACTATCTCTGACAAAATATGATGACACTGCTTGGATAAAGTTTGTTAATTACTTGGCATAAACAGGAATTTTGCTTTAGATTTTTCCATGGTATTCTCATTAATCAACCGAGACCTTTTGCACATTCCTGATCTAATTTTAAATTTATGTGTTTTTCATAGGAGTTATTTCCCTTACGACAGGCAAAATGGTACCTGTTCTAGCTAGAGCAACAGAAAGGACAAAGAATTTGAGAAAAAAAAAAAAAATTTGTAGACATCTGATCATGAACCTTGTAAAAAATGGAGGATAATTTTACAACAAACTGAAAATTCACAAGATGTTACATTAAATCTAGTACAGAATATGGAAAAATATGTTATTTTCAATGAACTTTGAATGAAATAGAACTCTTTTGTTCCCATTAAAGGGAAATAACTCCTATAAAAATATTTAATTCTTTAATCAAATCAGAAATGTGCAAAGGGTCTACTAAATACAACACCACCTAGATATTAAGGATATAAAAATTCCCAAGTTGTGGAAGTATTTCAAGTTAAATTCTGTGAAAATTGAAAGATAAGAAACATAAAAATAGTAAGATAATTTATTATAGAAATCTCATAAATACATAAAAAAATTATAAAAAGAACATGATATATAAAAGTAAAACCAAAGCCATTGCAAAATAATATATTGCTGGTTTCTATAACGATAAAATGTCACACGAAAATATCTAAAACAAATTAGTACCTTTAAAAATAATAAAAAATTAATTTCTTGGAATTGGTTCTCCATAATGAAAGATTATATCCTAGAGTACTCATTATTCGTACACATAATAATGTTCATGTAAAAAAATCTTTCAGAATTGCTTTTTATCAAACCAAATTCACTTTTCTATTGAGCAAATATTTGCCTTTTAATCCATAAATAATATGAGATTCTAATGTATCCTGACATCTATGTACGTGTTTGTTTACATGTGACCCATATTTAAACAGGTGATGTCATTACCCTATTTTCGTACACCTTACCAAAATTAGGCAGACTATTGAAATAATAGTTTTTAGACTATGTATATGTTGAGATCGTTTCCAATAAATCTGGTAATCATTTAAAACATTTTTATTTATGTTAATTTGTTTTACAGATTGTGTTTTTGTCATCATGAACATGTATCCCATATCAGTACAAATATTGACATGATATGTTGAAAATTTAATGGTTTTTGTTGTTTTTGTCATTAATTTAGATTTTTGTTTGTTTTTAAACTTTTTATTAAATATTAATAAATATAGCATGATTTCAATACTAATCACTCTTGCACTAGGGGCATAAAAATACATCTCCTTTCTTGATCACACGTTTTTCAGTAGAGTAGATCAAATGAACCCAGTGTTTGCATTGGTCACATTGTAGCCATTTCGTGAATATTAAACATGGGCTCTCTTGACTTCTTTTGGTGTGAATAGTTTGCATACACAGCACTTTTCATCATCTCTTATTTGATTTTCATCCTCAGAATCAGATTCAGAAGTGTTATTGGTATTTGTAAGTTGTTGTCTTTATGTTTCATATTTTGATTTTTATTGTTAATAACTTTTATTTTAACAGTCATTGAATTTATGGTACTTTAGAGGATTTATTTCTTGTGCTGTTAATCTGTGTTGTCCATAACGTCAGTTAATGATTTTTCCCGGTTTTGACACCATTTTCGTAAATCTGCCGTGTACGGTATAAGGAACAAGCAATTTTTAAACGCAATTTATTATTTGTTTGGCCTATTTACACAATAAGCACACTTGTGATTCGGATGCTGAAGACAACAAAAGTGGCGCATCAGGAGGGATATTTGAAGTGCGATGTGTTTGATGGAAAAACAATGGACATCAACTATCGATTTATTTATGACTAAGGAAAACAGTAGGCTTTAAGATGTTTGATAAATATATAATCATAATACATGCTTTATACGCATTTTCTTCTTTTGAAATACAGTTAATTTCTTTCTTTTCAATGTTATTTGAATTTCGGCAAAAGTGACGTAAAAATGTATTTTTGTAACATGTACGGCGCACGTGAAAATTTGTACAAATTATGGTAACTGACGATATATGAAGACATACAATGAAAGAGATCCAATATATGTATATTCTATTTCTAGATTATTACTGTTTCTTGTTACTCATGTTTTCACTAGCAAAGTTTATTCCATGTTTTCACTAACAAAGTTTATTCTGTGTTTTCACTAGCAAAGTTTATTACGTGTTTTTACTAGCAAAGTTTATTACATGTTTTCACTAGCAAAGTTTATTCCATGTTTTCACTAGCAAAGTTTATTCCATGTTTTCACTAGCAAAGTTTATTCCATGTTTTCACTAGCAAAGTTTATTCGTGTTTTCACAAGTTTACACTTGATTCTTACATGCTTCACAAGATAAGTTTACTATACTTCTCTTCTATTTCTTGTGATTTTATTTGTGTTAGACATGAGGACATGTCTATATAAATTGGTAATTATATTTCTAGGATTCACGAGTACATAGGTATAGCATATCTTAATTTTGTAGAACAGCACTAAAATATGGATTTAACAATGATTGGAACTACCGGTGCTTTCACAATCTCATAAAATTTTGAATAATAAAAAGTATTAATAGATATAATTATATATATATATATAATAAAAATATAGATTTAAAAAATAAAAATAAAATACAATTTTTTACAAAAATATTGTTATTTTACACATTTAGCATTTTTACAGCCTCAAATGAAATGTAAAACTGTAAAATTCTCCTTATTTGTCAACTTGTAGATAGCAATTTTGAGTAATTCCTAGTACAAGTTCGGTTAATCTCAAGAGTTAAAAATCCAACCTAATATTCAGTAGGTAAAATATTAAAATGTATCTCATCAAGATGTAACTTTTTTGCCATTTTCTCTCGACTTTAATCTACATTCGTTCACTAGAATATCCTGTATTTTCCATACCAGACTTCTCTTGAATCTGAAAAAAACCACAAAACATATGTTTAATTTCATTCATGCATCAATTGAATAAATATAAAACTAGAGGCCCAGTGGGCTGAGCTTGTGTCGCTCACCTTTCATTTGTGTATTGAGGAAACATAATACAGAACCCTTCCATAGGTATTTCCTACCAAATTCCAAATAATTTGGCCAAATGGTTTTAAAGAAGATTTTTTTTAAATTGGCCAATCACAAACAAGAACTGCCAATGACGGCCATGGAAATTTGGTACAGGCCGAGTGGTTTCAGAGGAGAAGATTTTTTTAGAAACTGACCAACCAGAAACAAGAATTGCCTATGGCGGTGATGTTTGTTAACTGATCGGAATGAAATAAGCAATCTCAATAAGAGGACTTTCTATAGATACGTTTCGGTTCAATTGACTAATCGGCTTTAATCGGCTTTAGAGAATAAGATTTTTTAGAAATCGACCAACCAGAAAAAATAATTTCATAATTGAGGCCATGTTTGTAAACGGATCGGGACCAATTGAGCAACCTTTAGAGAGAACATTCCATAGACGCTTCCTACCAAATTTCGGTTCATTTGGCTAAGCGTTTTCAGAGAAGATTAAAATGCTAAAAGTTAATGGACGACAGACGCCAAGTGGTGGCAAAAGCTCACATTGCCTTTGGCAAGGTCAGCTAAAAAAAAAAGATTTGGCAAGCCTTTAATCGTTCAGACATTTCATTTATTTGACAGTATTACTATGTGTATGTTGATCACAAAGATCAACAGACACAATTTTGGAAAGGTACTTACCAAGGACTTATTTATTCAAATTCTATCCAGAGGTTATGAAGATTTTCAAAAAGAGTTCAAATTTTCAATCAATCAAAACCACGGTGGCCATCTTGGATAAAATGTCAGTAGACACAATTAGGCTTAAGAACAACCAAGGAGTATTACGAGAGATGCCCAAATCACTAAAATTTAAGATGGTATCAAGAGATGGGCAAAACCAAGTTCTTGTTGCTATACAGTAGGAGAAATGTCGTCTTTGGAAACCAAATTGTGAACCGAAACTCACAATATTTCAGCCTTTAAATATATTTTTGATTTATCCAAATGAAATTTTCAAATTTTGGTTAAATCAGATAATGCAAACTTAAATACTGCCCAGAAAAAAATTAATAAAGCATCATTTTATTCATAATTAAAGGGCACAACTCTGGAATAATATCAGTCAGATACCTCAAAATCATATTTGATATGTATCTCATCCATCTAAATGCAGTTTGAAAATATAAATTAGATTGGTTTGATTGATTTATTGTGTTTAATGCCACTTTCAGCAATATCATGGCGACCAGTTTTAGTGGTTGAAGAAGCAGGAGAGAACCACCAACCATGGGCAATCACTTGCGGTTGCGAGTCGAGTGCACCCTTTTTTGTAATTTACAAAGCCAGACGTGAAGCCACGCCGTATGTATGAGTTGTTAGGTAATCCAACTACCTAGTTTAACTCATTGAGCCACCCCGGCTCTTCAATTAAATTGGATATTGGAAACTTAAAAGATAATTCTGGAAAACTATATGGTGCATAATCAGCACCTGTCAGCCATTTTGAATAATTTCAGGAGTCGACGGAAATAAAATGGAGGTGAACCACTTAAAAACTAATCTGACCAAATTTGGTTTCATTCCATCCAGTGGATCTGAAGAACAATAATTTCAAAGATTTAACATTTTTCAACAAATCAGAAGACATGACGACTATCTTGGAATTAATTCCAACCAGACACAATATTTCGATGAAGATTATCCAAGGGATATCATATCAAAGGTTTGTACCTAAAGATCAAATTATAAAAAGTTAAGGGGTTGACAGATGATGGATGCTAAATGATAGGAAAAGCTCACTTGAGCCCTGTGGTCGGGTAAGCTAAAAGAATAACTAGATGTGTCGGAACGACACGAATGTCCCCACCATGAATATTAAGGAGGCTCGCAAATGTTTCATCCTTTTTTAATTCCTTCAGTAATAGGCTAAGGATAACAAACTATTGTTTAAGATCTGTATCCTCAAGCCTCCTTAAATTCACAAGATTTATTCAAGGGAACAATATTGCCTCAACAAATCTTGATATGATCAGGAATCTACTTGCATATGAATAAGAAGTCCTATACCTATAAAACTTGATCTGTAACTCATCATTGTAATTCCAAATACCAAAAATCAAGTCAATATTTCAAAGCATAGTGAATTAAAGTGGTGATAACTAAATATTTGGCCAAAGTTAAAAGTCCAAGATGCATAAATTAGCCCAAAATCATTCAATGGGAATGAAATTCAAACTTGATCGGTAACTCATCACTATACACTCACATACCAAAAATCAAGTCAATATCTCAAATCATAGTGAACTAGAGGCTCAGCTCACTGAGCCTGTATCGCTCACCTGACAATAGAATGATACCGATGCAAATTTCAAAGGGAGATAATCATTACCTTAAAAAACAGCAGCCATCTTGAATGGAGGGTGGGGCTGTCGGACACAATTTTGAAAGGGACACACCCAGGGACCATCTATGCCAGGTTTGGACCTTACATAGATGCTTCCTGCCAAAAATTCGAGAAAAAAAAATTGGATGAAAAATTAAAATTCCTTCCAAATACGAGATATTTCAGATTTTGTGCCCCTTTGTATATGATCCATCAATAACCCATAAAGATCATCTTGCACAACACTGCATTATAATTCGATGAAGAAATTTTGTAAAATATTCTTTCTTTCATGTCAAAAACAATTGTATTAATATAACACTAAGCATTTTGTGAAAGAAATTTTCCTGAGGAATTCATACAAAAACCTCATTAAAATCAGAAGAAAAATAAGTTCTCCCTGTATGAATAACAGAAACATCCATCACTGCACCTTAGAACCTTGTTTGAAAACAGGAAGAGTCGCAATGTATCTACTGTATGTACTTCAAATAAAAACCCACATTTCTGTGTCAAATTGAACGGAAGCCATTCTATCTACAGACTGACGACAACAGTGCCATAACATAATATGACAGCAAAATTTTGCTCTGTCCTATAAAGAAATTGTTTATACAGGTCAGGGCTCACCACACATACATGTAGTAAAAACAGGGCAACTTGACTTCTCTCTCTCTTGACTTAAGGGCGAAGTGAGGGAAAATCTGGGAGACTTCTGAAAATCAATCCAAATTTTAACATTTCTTTCCCTGCTACCGCATGTTGCCCTACCTTTCACAAAAACGAACATTGATCTTAAAAGGATGCAATTAACGAGTTTGGAATAAAATATTGAACATCAAACCCTGTATGGGTCACATTTCAGCAACATGGGAGCTCCTTTTATGTGAATATTGAAGAAAAAGTATGATTATTGGTGAAAAAAATACGGACTTGAAAAGACTGACAGGGCGACTGAAACTTCGTTTTTTGACAGAAATTGGGCGACTTCATTGAAACCAAGGTGAAGAAGTCGCCCACTTCGCCTGGTTTGGTGAGCCCTGATACAGGTTCACAAATAATCAACCTGATGCAATGACAGACTTATCCGAGTTTTAGTGCAATTCAAATAGGTGGGAAATCTTGAAACCTCAATTTAAAAATGGTTGGGAGAGAGAGTTCATAATTCAGATATATATATACATGTGTTGTACATCTGATATTTTAAGTGTGAATGAGTTTGGAATGATATTACATTAATCAATACAGGGTTAAGGTGTTTAACATCTCTTACAACAGTTATTCAGTAATATTGCGGTGGTCAGTTTAATTGGTGGAGAAAACTGGAGTACCCAAAGAAAATCTATTTAATGGAAGAAATACTTTTCAAACATGTAAACTTGATTATTTTGTTGTCTTACAATGTACACAATATATTATTTATGTATAGATTATCAATGAATATCTTCATTCGAACAATTTTTTATACATCTGTTTGTAGAATTTTGGAAGCTTCTAAAAAAAAACTAGAAATAATTCCTTACCGCTAAGTTGATATCATTTGGCGAGGTAACTTCATTTTCTAGTCCCTCCTTTCCAAGGGGGTCAATTTCAAAATCTGTGGTCCATTTTTGAACATATTTCTTAGCTTCACGTCTGTGCTTTACCAATGCTGGACCCCACTCTTTTGTTGGATTGACCAGATAATGCCACTTCTAAAACAATAAATTGTTACCCTTCATTAGTTTTCAAGATAAATATAAAATACTACATAAATCACGGGATATCAAATTTATATTGTTTCAGGATCAGAAATGTAAGGCTTAATGAGCATTTTAGATTGTTTTGATCCAAATACAAAAATAAGACTTGTGCTTGAGACTGACAATGTGTGTATTTTAATGTACAATCTTTTATAGTTGTCTTCCTTGTTTTTTGTGCAAGTTTTTTTTTATAAATTTGATGTTTGACTGGTGTTGTCTATCCATATTATGATTTATCATATTGTTCCTCGTCAACGTGACCACTTTACCAGTTTAGTACCATTATGGTCATCACATGATATAGCCAAGTGCATTCCCTCTATACCAAGGTCAGATATTTTTACTGCAATCCGTGCAAAAATTGCTGCCTATATGAAGATGTACCTATTTATAACCTTGATTTACATGACTATTAAAAGCATAAAGTCTCCTGATTTGTACATCTTATGTAGGACAAAGTACTAAAAGATAGTATTAAACGGTTAGCATTGTAAACACCCAATAGAAAATTCAACAAAAAGGTCCAATATATTTGCTTTTTTGCTTGTAAATTTAACAATTTTTTCAATAAATGTCATTGCAGTATAAAAATAATATATGTCATACGTGTTAACCTCTGGGAACTGCTAGGGGGGGGGGGGGGGGGATCTCCCCCCTACCAACTCTTCTAAAGGGGAGATTTTGTGCGTCGCCTTTTTACGCACAAAATTGTACCTTGTAGTTGCATACATGTGATAAGAGTTGCTATGCTACAACTGGAGATTTGTAAATTTTTGGCTGGAGATTTGGTCTCGTAACTGGAGATTTTTTATTGACATATTTGATGCATGTTTTTATTGTTAATTGATGTTTTCTTTTTGTTTGTTTCAGTATTGAACCAACTGCATCCCATTTCAATATATATTGTTTACATTTCTGTCTTAGTAGTGTTTCATATGATGAATGAAGGATAAAAACTGTATTTATAATTTATTCATAATCATTCATAATCATAAGGTTATAACAAAGCAATAACAATGAAGACAGAATGCTCTGAACAATAAAGTCATAGAGCACTAAAGTTAAAAAGTCACTTTGCTGCTGGTGCGTTGGGCGATAGCATACGTTTTGGCATTTTTGTGGTTTAATTTCATTCTGGAACTTGTCATTAAATAATACTTTGATCGGTTTTGGTTCCAAACAAGCCATAACAACTCAATCCGAGATGAATTCATTGCACATTTGATCGAAATAAGAAGTTTTCCTCGGCATCAAAGGTTGTCCGACTTCTGTTTGCACAACGGTTTATAACTATTTTTAATTGCCGCTATCACACTTCTAATCATCTAAGCGTGTGCCACAAACCCACTTCCTTATCCCCAATTAACTGTCAATCAGTGGATAATTGTTGTATAATCATCAACACCTTAATTAATCTCCATGACCCAATTTACTTGTAAAGGTGTCAAGCAGATCAATAACCGGATATCATTTAAACACCTTTACCATTCGTATCTCTCGGTGTTTTTCATCAGTGCGCGAGTTCCAAATGGGGAATTTCCAGAAATATTGATCGCAAAATGTAGGTCAAGATTTTATTGTACTTGATTTTTTTGTTGGGGGGAGGAAAAGGTGTGTGCGGGAGATTAATGTCTCCCACGCACGAGACCCAGTCCATGCGGGAGATAAGGCTCTTACGCGGGAGACTCCTGCGAAAATGGGGAGGGTTAACAGGTATGTATGTACATGGTTGGGAGATATAAATTTACTTGTACCCGACTTGAAACACGATAGAAAAGCTCGCCGGAGTCTTGCTTTACTTACTACTATTTCTAAAGCTTGTCCAAATAAATCTTATATTTGCAGGAAATGCATGTATATTTTCTATATATTGATCACAATGCTGACAAATATCAAATATACATACCCCTTTACCTTCATCACGAGCAGTTACAATTTTCACAATAGTGACAATTACAATTGTAAATATAACAAACATTGTCATCATCCAACCAAGAACATCAGCCCATACTGGAAATTTATCTCTCCTGTCATCATAACCTTTATATTTCACCCAAGAATACACCATAACAGCCTAAAAATAAAACATGTCAGGGCTCGCTAAATCAGGTGAATTTGGCAAAATTCTTGGTCTGAATCAATCGAGTTCATGATAGAGTGATTGTTGTTTTAACGCCAACTCAACAAGAACAAGTTAATTTTCAATAAAAAGATGAGGTCCACTTTGTACTAGACCAACAAGCTTTTATAGTTGGAATTGTATAGTGCTTGCTCAGTGAAACAACAGTCCGCAGATAGGATAATATGCAGGGCCAACCAGTCTTTGTTCTTTCTCCTTAATGTTGCGTGTTTACTGGAGAAGCAACAAATACCAATTTTATAGTCTGTGGTTTGACCTGATCGGGGTTCGAACACACGATCTACTGCACTCAAGCTAACCATTACACCACCAATGCGGTTGTGCATCAATTGAAGTCGCTCTACCTCGGTTCTAAAGTGAAATTAAAGTTGCCTTGTTTCTTTTAGCAAGTCACTCTTTTCTTGCAAATAAACTTTCCTTATTGACAAAGCAATTGTAATCATGAACATGCATAAGAATTGTTACAAAAGAATCACAGCAAAGCCAAAACTAATTTCTACACAACCTTATTTGAAGCTTTTTCCAAAGCTTAAAGGAAAAGGCCATGGTCTTAACAAGTTAGCGTGAAAATTTAAATGACAGTAAATAAATGACATTTGTACTAATGCATGGTAAAAAATAGCATACCGTAAGGTAGAATTTGGTGATTGAAGTTGCCTGTAGCACCAGATAATGGGGACCACCATTTTTCAAAACTCTTCAATGTGGAGGAGACAAAAGGCATAATCCATTCTCAGATTTATCCTGCCCGTGAAGTCGTACAATCGGTATGGTATAATATATCAGCATTGATCAGGTGCAATTTTATCATTAAAAATTATGTAAATCGTAAAATAACGTCATGTATTTATCTTTTGATATCTACAATATCATTATGGCTTCATGTCAAGCATTTTCTTACACTAAAGCATGACAAGGGAAAGTGTGAGAGGATTTTTTTTTTGTAATTACCGGTCAGGACTATCCTTGTCAACACATCGACCAGTGACCACGAAAAACACGGGAAAGTACGATAGCATTGGCGACAAAAAAGAAAAAACCATGTGTACACATAAAATAAGTTAAAACGCGAGTTATTTAACCTACGGACATTCACGTAAAACATAAAATTATATGGAAATTTTACCAAAAAATGATACCAAACACGTTTGTGAAAAATGTCTATTAAGGTGTTCGAAGTCTATCATGCAGTCACTTCTCCCTCATGTTCTGAGGAAGAAATCAGAATTCTTTGGTGCATAGCTTAAAATTTTATATTCAGAAAATCAAATAAATTATGTTCTGCCAAATATATCATTGATCAATTATTTACATAATGGTTGCTTTATTTTTGCAACATACTCTCAAATTGGTTGCTAGTCAGTTCACATTTAACCAAAATCGTGAAACGAATTTTTACCTAAACAGAGGCATATTTGATGTTGCGGATGCATCTTAACATTGAAACTAATCAGGAAAATTCCTTTCAGTTCCTGTAAACAAAGTAGTGATTTGTTGGGGAAGATGTCCATCACTAATGTTTATAAATACAGACCAGTGGCTATATAGGCCAACATAGTAAAAATAAACTAGAGGGTTGAAAATAGTTCCATGATCTTCGATATGATAAATGCTTCTGGTTATAAACCATCTTTATTGAATATTGTTTTACTGTTTGGAAATATCCATTAAATTTGTTTTGGCCAACTCAGCAAATTTTCAGCTATATGATGGCCGGAACAAGTTACTTTTCAACAAGACGAGGTCCACTTTGTACTAGATCAACAAGCTTAGTTGGATTAATATATTGCTAGCTCAGTGAAACAACAGCCTGCGGATAGACATGTTGCTCCACTCAAGTCACATTATCCAGATTCCAAGCCAACCATTCTTTGCTCGTACTCCTTAAAGATGTGTGCTTAGTGGAGAAGCAACAAATTTCAATTTTATAAGTCCTTGGTTTGACCTGACCGGGGCTTGAACCAACAATCTACCACACTCGAAGGCTGGGGCTTGAACCAACAATCTACCACACTCGAAGGCTGGGGCTTGAACCAACAATCTACCACACTCAAAGGCTGGGGCTTGAACTAGTTCTAATAATAAAACCCTAAATGCTCGCTTACTCGCAAGGGTTATAACGGGATGCCATTACACGTAATGGAGCAGCCGCCAAGATTTTTTGCGCTCGCTTACAGAGTTTCTGACACCTGCATTTATCAATAATAAGACATAACCTTTCCTTTTGTCCATTATTATAACAAGTTTTTATCACCTACCAGTATTTTAGAATATAATTCCCACAAAATAAAAATCCATGTTTACTTTTACTCTGAACGTTTTGAATTTCGTCATTTCCGGCCTCACTATTTGGATGTCGATACCATATTTGGCGATTAAGGCGTGAATGATTACATCAGCCGTCATAAGCATCGTAGTAAGAAATACCAGCTGTCATAAGCATCGTAGTAAGAAATACCATATTTAGAAAAGCTCCGCCTTCCGTAGTTTCCGGTTATGGAAAACGATCGATAAATTTGAACAAGGCTGTTGCTACCTTTGAAAAGCATATATTTCTCAGCCAAACCGATTTAACAAGGACTGGGATCATCAGTAATAGTTATAATGAAATGTTTGAAGCGTAAATAGTGAGTTTTTATGTTTCAACTGCAACTTTTTTTTTGCTCCATTGTGACGAATGGGACCGCGTTGTAGCTCTGCCGAGACACAAGTTTGTCACAGGAGCTACATTATTGCAGCTAGGCCTTGAACCAACAATTTACCACACTTGAAGGCTGGGGCTTGAACCAACAATCTACCACACTCGAAGGCTGGGGCTTGAACCAACAATCTACCACACTCGAAGGCTGGGGCTTGAACCAACAATCTACCACACTCGAAGTCTGGGGTTCTCTACCACACTCGAAGGCTGGGGCTTGAACCAACAATCTACCACACTCGAAGGCTGGGGCTTGAACCAACAATCTACCACACTCGAAGGCTGGGGCTAGAACCAACAATCTACCACACTCGAAGGCTGGGGCTTGAACCAACAATCTACCACACTCGAAGGCTGGGGCTTGAACCAACAATCTACCACACTCGAAGGCTGGGGCTTGAACCAACAATCTACCACACTCGAAAGTGTGTTAACCACAACACCAATGTGGTTGTTTTTGAGGAAACGTCCTTAGATGTGAAATGTGGTGGATGTGAAATGTGGCGATGGCTTAGGATAACTCATTCTGGTGGCTTCAAAAATTATAAAGGAATCTTTCTTTACCAGCTATTGATGCACAATTTCATTAATTCCTGCATGAAATCCATGATGTGCAATATGCTCTTGTGAAAGAACTGTCAATTCTTGTGCAATCAGTTCTTCCATTTTAGTACTCACAGCAACAGATATAGGTGTAAGAATACACCAACAGAGAGCCCACCACCATTTGGCAATGAACCATGGGAATCCAATAGGCCTACAGAATTCTTTGCCAATCATGGTTTCTATATCATCCAAAAATCTTCTTACTCCTGAAATTAATTATATGGATGTAAATTTCAGATAATCTTTCAACTAATCTTACAACCTAGTTATCTACAATATTTTAACCTAGTTATCTACAATATTTTAAAAGCACCCAAGATATTCATACTTTGTGAAATTTGAAATTGTATTTATAACCCAAAATGTCCATAACAGGTCAATAGAAATTATTATGCTTTCTGTAAATTTTTTCTGTTTTCTTCTGTAATGTAAGTTCATACGATATTTTGGCATATATCACAAAGAATTATATAGCGTTGATATACTATGCGAAAATAGTACCATCTACAATGCCAGTTTTACGTGGGGAAAGTTGGGTCCATGTGAAAGGGGGCAGATCCAATCTGTCAATCTATCATAGTCGTCTATTATTCATGTTACTGTTTTTTAATACTTGTTATTGTTGTTAATTAAATTTCAAACTTCAAAAATCTTTATATTTTTAAAGCCTTAAATGAAACAAAGAATATTCTCACACTTTCAAGACCATCTGATCCAATATATTAATCCCCAATATCAGGACCTCCTTTATTGTAATAGTTCTCAATATATTTTGTCTACATATAACAGTCAGCATAATAATAATAATAATGTTGTGTTCGCAATGACTATGCCATATAGTGGTCAGGGTTGAAGACATAGCGTACTCCCCTTCCCCTTCGGGTCGTGACTGTCTTCAACCCTGACCACTATATTGGCATAGTCATTGCTAACACAACATTATTATATAAATATACAAGGCGAAATCTTTTACATAAATAAGTAGCAAAACCTGCATTATGTTTTATCACGACTAAAGTAAATTGAAGTAATTTCTATCTTTAGTAACTGTGGTAATCTTGGGATGGAGGGCTATGCTGTACCACAAAATTTTGAAGCTTATCATTGTGATGGAGCTTCACTAAGAGATCCTCCCAGTTCAGCTTGGTTTTATTTGGATTAATGATTCCTATGAAGATTTACTTTAAACCAGAGACTCTCAAGAGCCTGTATCGTTCACCTGGTTATAAAAAGAACCAATTGGTCCTATGTAAAAACTATGTCCTGCAGTGGTAGTCATCTTGGAATTACAATCAACATAAAAAACACAAAGTTTGTAAAGGATCTTCCAATGATTGATGCACAGTTTAGGTTCAATCAGTGCAATAGCTTCAGAGAAGAATATATTTCTGTATTTTCCCCATATGGTCCTGTGTTAATACTATGACCTATGGTGGCAGCCATCTTGGATTTCCGATCGGCATAAAAAACAGAAACTTTGTATAAAACCTTCCAATGATCATTTCTGGGCACTTTGGTTTCAATTGTCCAAGTGGTTTCAGAGAAGAAGGCATTTGAACATTTTCCCATAGGGTCCTATGTTAATCTATGTCCTGCGGTGGTGGCCATCTTGGATTTCCGATCGGCATAAAAAACACACACTTTGTAGAGGACCTTCCAATGATCATTCCTGGGCAGTTTGGTTTCAATTATCCCAGTGGTTTCAGAGAAGAAGCGTTTTGAAACATTTTCCCCATAGGGTCCAATGTTAAACTAAGTCCTGCCGTAGCCACCATTTTGAATTTCATATCGGAACAAAAAACCTTAAGATTGTAGAGGACCATCCAATGAACATTCATGTACAGTTTGGCTTTAATCATATTTGTAGTTTCTGAGAAGAAGGCATTTGAACATTTTCCCATAGGGTTCAATGTTATTCTATGTATTGCGGTGGTGGCCATCTTGGATTTCCGATCGGCATAAAAAATAGAAACTTTGTAGAGGACCTTCCAATGATCATTCCTGGGCAGTTTGGTTTCAATTGTTCAAGTGGTTTCAGAGAAGAAGCATTTTGAAACATTTTCCCCATAGGGTCCAATGTTAAACTAAGTCCTGCCGTAGCTGCCATTTTGAATTTCATATCGGAACAAAAAACCTTAAGATTGTAGAGGACCATCCAATGAACATTCATGTACAGTTTGGCTTTAATCATATTTGTAGTTTCTGAAGAAGAAGGCATTTGAACATTTTCCCATAGGGTCCAATGTTAATCTATGTCCTGCGGTGGTGGCCATCTTGGATTTCCAATCGGCATAAAAAACAGAAACTTGGTAAAGGACATTCCAATGATCATTCAGTTACGGTTTGGGTTCAGTCAGTTCATTAGTTTCAGAGAAGAAGATCTTTGAAATTTCAGCCAATCAGAGCATATTATTGGCCCTGGCAGCCATGTTGAATATCCGACTGGAATGAAAAACACTTTGTAGAGGACCATCCAAGGAACATTCCTGCTACGTTTGGTTCCAATTGGCCCAGTGGTTTCGGAGAAGAAGCTTGAAATGTGAAAAGTTTACAGACGATGGACACCAAATGATGGCAATAGTTCACATGGACCTTTGGTCCATGTGAACTAAAAAAGGATGACGATGAATTCTAAGTGATGACAAAAGCTCATATGGCCTTTGTATACTAACAAGAAACAGTACCTAAAAAATGCATCTCTCACACTGTTTAGCAGATTGAAATATAATTACAACTTGATTCTTACCATATACCCAACCTATGGAAATGCACTCCAAGATGGCTATCAGCAATACATTCCAGCCTCCTGAGTAATCATCCATTATAGTTAACACGTAGTTTCCTCCCTGGAATATAACATTGTACATTTCTATATTAAGGTAAGGTTCTAAGTGTGCATCTAGTATATGTTTAGTAACATTCTTGTTTCAAAGTCCTATCAATTTTGTCAATGTTCTAGCAAATTTTTGCACATAAAGGTAAGAAATATTCAGAAAAATAGATACTTCCGTATTACTTTTTACATTCTGAAAATCGAAATTAAATCATGAATATGCGAACAAAGCAGTTATGCTAGAAGGCACATGTGCAAATGAGTGAATTATTGCTCGGTTATTTGTAAAGTTTAAAATTTTCAATTTATAGTATTTGCATGAACATATGGTTACACTGATCGACAATTAATTTTATCATAAAGTTTGAAAAAAATAATCTGAAAAAAAATTAGACCTCCAGACTCTTAAAATACAAATATTAGATGATCACACAAGACTGTATCACTCATTTGTTAAAGAAATATCCAAAATTATCAATATCAAGCTGGCTACACTTGGACCCCATAAATCCAGGGTTCTACAATTCTACAAACTCGTCTTTATATCACAAGAAATGAGCAAAATGGTTAATTCATACAGGTGATCTGTTGAAAATGAGCGAGAAGAAGATTTAAGAGAGATTTTTTTTTTTGCAAAACTAATTTACAGTGGAACCTGTCTAACCCAACATACCAAGGGACCAGGGGAAGGTGTCAGATTGTACAGGATGTCAGAATACTCGGTCTTTACTTTTGTTAACAGAAATACTTTGAGACCATAAATTTTTGTCGGATATCCACTGTATATGTAATGAAATGAAAAACAAAAAAATACCACTGGTTGGTTTATGGTGTTATGGTTGGTTTATGGTGTTATATCGTGACTTTCAACAATATTCCAGTTATATCGAGGCAGTCAGTTTTATTGGTGGAGGAAACCGGAGTAACCAGAGAAAACACCTACCTGTCGCATACAAGATATTCAAAAAAAGTCAAATAATTTTTAGTGTTTTCACTTCTGTATTAACAAACCCATTGACAATAGTAAAATACTTATTATTTGGTATTAAATGTATTTGGGAACTTTTTACAATATTTGCATTTAATAGTACAGACATATGCATGGAGCTTATTTAACCCGCATTTCTGAGAAAAATCAATGTATTTCCGATAATATCGAAAGCATTTAAGATGAAAAAAAGTATAACACAAGATGAAATACAAAAGAACCTTATTACTTGGAAAAAATACCATTGTCTAGTCTAAAATTGTGAAATACATAAAAATGTTATAAATCAGAATTATTCAATCAATTTTGACAATCCTTTCCAAAATAAGTTCAAAAAGCAGACCGTGAGAATGAATCAACTGTCCATTACATGAAAGCTATGATTAACTCAGTGGATTAACTTAATGAGGTGTCAAAGCAATTATGAAAACACTTAACCAAATCATGCATAAATTATAGAAACTGATTGAATGTGTTTTAAAAGGTCAACATCAAGAAGGGATCATGGGCATTGGCACAAAGACTCCTGCAGAAAACGGGAAAGATAACATGTATGCTAATTAATGATATTATTCTCAGTAACTTACATTTGTTGTCAATATTAATCCAAGCAAGAAGAATATTGCACAAACACCTGTAACAGTCATTAATTTGTGTCGTCTCAATACAGGGATTTTGTCCATCAAGGAGGTAATGACTGTCTCTACCAATACAAACTGTAAAACAAAAATCATAATTTAAAAAATAGTATTCAATTATTTAATGCATATTGGTGAATTTTATTTTGTAAAAAGAGGTTCATCTGTGAGACTATCACACACCTTGTTATAATATGATTTTTGGTGCAAGTAAGTGTAGTTTTTCAGAAAAAGCTTTTTATTTTATATTCCTATAAACATGTGCAGGGCTTTCATCTCAAATTAGAGGGTGAAGTGACTTCTCTTTCAGAGCTCACAGGGAGAAGTGGGGCGACTTCTAGGAGAAGTTAATTGCAATTAATCGAAACATTGTTTCGCGACCCCTCTGAAGTAACCCTGCCCAAATTTAGTAAATAGTTAAAAAGCTGTCTGAACTGATTTGTTCTGGTTTTTTTACTGCCTTAAGGGCATCTATTCAAAGTCAAATTCTTATTTCTGTCTAACTTGACTATTGGAGTCTTGCATACCACTTTTTATATGTACCCCCCACCCCTTTTTTCCTTTTGAAATATTACTGTGCCGTGATCCAATACCACACAAATTGTAATAGCTCATATTTGTGTAATCTTCAACAGAAGAACGATGTCTCTTGTCAATTTGCTCGATGGTCCAACTATATATAGCTAGGAAATGAAAATATAGCACAAACTGCCACTGTCGGTCAAAAACGGAAGAAAGTAAAGGTTGTAATTATTATTAGCCAGATCTCAAATCAGAGTACATCAACGGAGGAAAGCTACTGTAGTTCAAAGTCTATTTTTTAATTGGATATGCATCAACGTTTACACATGTCTGGATATAAATAAACAGTTCGATAGATCGTAATATTAACCAAGTGTCGAGTATAAAATACCAATGCGGATGGATAAATATCTGAAGCGTCCCCGTGCATTTCAATGAATTTTGAATTGCCCATTTTCACATATGAAAATATTTGATATGAGAACTATGATTTTATGTCACAGAAATGAGAAAAAAATAAATCAAGTTTGTTTGGTTGAAAGTAGCTTCAGACAAAAAGTTTGGTCAACATTTCCCATGGCACAGTACCGCATTGCGTCCTCTTTCCAAATTGGTGCCATTGTTGTTTGTTTACGAAAAACAAATACAAATAGTTTTATTTTAAGTCGGGCATATATAAACAATAAACATAAGTTCTAATGAACGAAATTAAAGTTTCTATAAACCGTAATGGATTACTTTCCAAGAAAATCACTTTCAAAATACTCAACGGATAGGATAGATTTCAATAAACATGTGCACGATATCGACAATTGGAGAAAATATGCGGGTGGTGACATAGGGCCCTCCAACATGAGACCTGCATGTGTAGTTAGAAAATGTTCTGTGGTGCTGGCCAACTTGGATTTCTGATTTCTGGATTTATTTGTTCAGAAGGATTCATCAACTACAATTTAAGTTATCGCACAGAAACCATTCTGTCTACACCACAACAACGTCATAACATAATATGACTGCAAATAGTGGTAGTATAGAATAAATAATAATTTGTATTACATAAATATGATCAAGTTGGGTCTATATCATCAGCGTTAAGCATTTTATGCCAGTATGTTTACCAATTGCTTTTGGCAAATATAAAAGTACATTACAATTTCTCGTAAATGAATTTAACAAACCTCACTATCAACACCAAGTGTGATCAACATCAGGAAGAAAATTATGGCCCAAAACGGCCCAGGAGGAATCTTAGTAACTGCATACGGATACACAACAAAAGCTAAGGATGGTCCACTGTCTGCTACTTCTCCCACTGGACGGCCTAAAATGTGAGCAAGGTTGCCAAGGTAGGAAAAGATGACAAAACCAGCAAAAAAACTAGTTAAGCAGTTACCTATGGCTACTGTGATTGCATCCCTAAAAATACAATGAAAATATGTTAGCCTCAAGCATGGACATTAAATATCACATTCTAAACATTTCCAAACACAAAACAAAAAACAAAAAAGATGCAAAATTACCTTTTTTATGGAAAGAAATATAAAACCAGAATAGACAAGAACAATGGCAGGAACAACTTATTTAAAAAAAAATTAGTCCAATATCACATATAGGTTATTTTGTTTTTGACAATTTTGACTTGTGACTGGCCACCACCAACCACTCCTAGCTAACAGTTGCTCATTACAAACTACAAGTTGGTTATTTTCCTTTGTGCAATAAGCTTGGTATTGCAACCATGAGGTATGATTTGTCTCCTACAACTGGCAGGCAACTGTTATAAATTGGAGGGATTTCCTCTCCCCACCTCCAATCAAATTCAATGATAACCGAATCAAATTCCTCCAAGGATAACAGAATCAAAGTCAATGATAACCTATCATGAATCAAATTCATGGATAATCGAATAAAATTCAATGATAACCGAACCAAATTCAAGGATATCAATGTTATTGTAATTACATGTAGCTATGTATAATCTTTTTTATTAAACAATACTTCGATATACACAATAGTTCAGAAACATGTTTTTATAAATTAAATTGTCAAACTTTCTGTGCCAACTATAGAAATACTATCCCCAAAGGGACATAACTCTTACAGAACTTGAAAGTGTTCCAGAATTCTTACAAATGAGGAATACAATACTTAATTTAATTTACGATACAACAATTGTGAACATTAAGGGTTAGGATTATGGTGTTTAATGCCACGTTCCACAATATTTCAGCTACATCGTGGTGGTCAGTTTTATTGGTCTGAATACCTGGATAAAACCACCGACCTACCGCAAGTCACTGACAAACTTAATCACATAATGTTGTATCGAGTACATCTCGTCGGAGTGGGATTCGAACTCGCATTAGTGGTAATAGGCACTGATTGCATAGGTAGTTGTAAATCCAACTATCATACAATGACTATCCACTATGGCCCCTACAACATTATGTGATAAAGTTTGTCAGAAATAGCTTTCCCAGTGTACTACCGTTTTCTCCACCAATAAAACTGACGTGCCACAAGTGGCATTAAACACCATAACCCTAACTCTGATTTAATCAATCTTGCTAAATGTTGTTTCTTACTTCCAAAAGAATTGACATTGCCACCATCCACTACTATTGTTTAGGCATCCGATAGCAACTGGTTTTAAAATTTGTATCAAAGCAAAACTTTTGAATAAAATATATACCTTGACCAAAAAAAATCAAGCAGGATTGCCATTTCTGAACCAAATACTAGCATCAGGAACACATTTTGATGTTGAAACATTAAACATTAAAAATGGAGAAATGTCTAATGTATATACTTGTTATCTGTCAATATTCAGAGTGCAAAGTATTCTTTATAAATGTCCTAAATTCTAATATAGATACATACGTTAAGCAGTCATTGTGGAATCTGTTGTAGCTGGAGAGAGCAATCAATCCTCCCCATGATGCAGACAAGGAAAAGAATATCTGAACTGCAGCATCCTTCCATACCTACAATTACAGATGGATTTAAATTAACATTAAGTAAAAATTACTCAAATGGTAAAGATATTTATTTTCTACAATGTAGCTAATTTGAGTGAGTGATTATTGTTTAAAATGAGCAACTTATCAGCTATATCATGACAAGAACAACTTATCAGCTATATCAAGACAAGAACAACTTATCAGCTATATCATGACAAGAACAACTTATCAGCTATATCATGACAAGAACAACTTATCAGCTATATCATGTCAAGAACAACTTATCAGCTATATCATGACAAGAACAACTTATCAGCTATATCAAGACAAGAACAACTTACCAGCTATATCATGACAAGAACAACTTATCACTTATATCATGACAAGAACAACTTATCAGCTATATCATGACAAGAACAATTTATCAGCTATATCATGACAAGAACAACTTATCAGTTATATCATGACAACAACCTATCAGCTATATCATGACAAGAACAACTTATCAGTTATATCATGACAAGAACAACTTACCAGCTATATCATGACAAGAACAACTTACCAGCTATATCATGACAAGAACAACTTATCAGCTATATCATGACGAACAACTTACCAGCTATATCATGACAAGAACAACTTATCACTTATATCATGACAAGAACAACTTATCAGTTATATCATGATAAGAACAACTTATCAGCTATATCATAAGAACAATTTATCAGCTATATCATGACAAGAACAACTTATCAGTTATATCATGACAACAACTTATCAGCTATATCATGACAAGAACAACTTATCAGTTATATCATGACAAGAACAACTTACCAGCTATATCATGACAAGAACAACTTATCAGCTATATCAAGACAAGAACAACTTATCAGCTATATCATGTCAAGAACAACTTATCAGCTATATCATGACAAGAACAACTTATCAGCTATATCAAGACAAGAACAACTTATCAGCTATATCATGTCAAGAACAACTTACCAGCTATATCATGACAAGAACAACTTATCAGCTATATCATGACAAGAACAACTTATCAGCTATATCATGACAAGAACAACTCATCACTTATATCATGACAAGAACAACTCATCACTTATATCATGACAAGAACAACTTATCAGTTATATCATGATAAGAACAAATTATCAGCTATATCATGACAAGAACAATTTATCAGCTATATCATGACAAGAACAACTTATCAGTTATATCATGACAACAACTTATCAGCTATATCATGATAAGAACAACTTATCAGCTATATCATGACAAGAACAACTTATCAGCTATATCATCACAAGAACAACTTACCAGCTATATCATGACAAGAACAACTTACCAGCTATATCATGACAAGAACAACTTATCAGTTATATCATGACAAGAACAACTTATCAGCTATATCATGACAAGAACAACTTACCAGCTATATCATGACAAGAACAACTTACCAGCTATATCATGACAAGAACAACTTATCACTTATATCATGACAAGAACAACTTATCAGCTATATCATGACAAGAACAATTTATCAGCTATATCATGACAAGAACAACTTATCAGTTATATCATGACAACAACCTATCAGCTATATCATGACAAGAACAACTTATCAGTTATATCATGACAAGAACAACTTACCAGCTATATCATGACAAGAACAACTTACCAGCTATATCATGACAAGAACAACTTATCAGCTATATCATGACGAACAACTTACCAGCTATATCATGACAAGAACAACTTATCACTTATATCATGACAAGAACAACTTATCAGTTATATCATGATAAGAACAACTTATCAGCTATATCATAAGAACAATTTATCAGCTATATCATGACAAGAACAACTTATCAGTTATATCATGACAACAACTTATCAGCTATATCATGACAAGAACAACTTATCAGTTATATCATGACAAGAACAACTTACCAGCTATATCATGACAAGAACAACTTATCAGCTATATCAAGACAAGAACAACTTATCAGCTATATCATGACAACAACTTATCAGCTATATCATGACAAGAACAACTTATCAGCTATATCATGACAAGAACAACTTATCAGCTATATCATGACAACAATTTATCAGCTATATCATGACAAGAACAACTTATCAGTTATATCATGACAACAACTTATCAGCTATATCATGACAAGAACAACTTATCAGCTATATCATTACAAGAACAACTTACCAGCTATATCATGACAAGAACAACTTATCAGTTATATCATGACAAAAACAACTTACCAGTTATATCATGACAAGAACAAATCAGTTATATCATGACAAGAACAACTTATCACTTATAACATGACAAGAACAACTTACCAGCTATATCATGACAAGAACAACTTATCAGCTATATCATGACAAGAACTACTTATCACATGACAAGAACAAATCAGTTGTATCATGACAAGAACAACTTATCAGCTATATCAAGACAAGAACAACTTATCAGCTATATCAAGACAAGAACAACTTACCAGCTATATCATGACATGACAACAACTTACCAGCTATATCATGACAAGAACAACTTACCAGCTATATCATGACAAGAACAACTTATCAGCTATATCATGACAACAACTTATCAGCTATATCATGACAACAACTTATCAGCTATATCATGACAAGAACAACTTACCAGTTATATCATGACAACAACTTATCAGCTATATCATGACAAGAACAACTTATCAGCTATATCACGACAAGAACAACTTATCAGCTATATCATGACAAGAACAACTTATCAGCTATATCATGACAAGAACAAGTGACATTCAAAGAAAGGATGATGATGTCCACTTTGTACTAAACATGCATGCTTTTGTTGTATCATTTTTATAGTGCTAGCTCACTGAAACAACAGTCCACGGTTAGACATGTTGCTTCACCGACAAATGATTCCAATATCGAGCCAACCAGTTTTTGTTCATACTCCTTAAAGCTGTGTGCTTAGCAGAGAAATAGCTAATACCAAATTGTTCAGTCTGTTTTGACCAGCTGTGGTTTAAAAAATTTGAGCAGTAAAATATTTGACATTTCATAGAATCAAGAAGATCAACTAAGGAATGTTAACTTATATGCACATGGAATTAAACACATATGCCTTACTGCTTTAGCATCAAGAAATAGGGTGGTCAACAGGTGGATTACCCACTTAAAATTGCTGAATGTAATTAAAAGGGGTAATTACATATTACTGAATGTTGTTTTAATCTTCTACATGTTCAACTGTTATTGTGTGCAGTTATTAGTTTTCAAGACATTCAAAATTAGATACAGAAGTTGCTGTGGTTCCATGAATTTCAATTCTGAAGTCACTTTTTGACCAATCGCATGCGGCTTTCTAAACGAGGTAAAAATTGAATTTTTTTTTAAATGCAAAAAAAATTCACAAAACAGAATCAAGAAATGTATCATGTATTTTCAGGGAAAAAGAACTAAAGATATAAACTCACGTCAGAATCAGCTAGTCTGCTCAGATCTGGGGTAATATAGAATTCAATACCCTTCTCGAAACCATCCAATGTTAGTCCTCTGACAAATAAAATGACCAACACAACGTATGGAAATGTAGCTGTGAAATAGACAACCTGAAAAATGCAACAAACAAAAAAACAAAAACAAGATTAGTTTTGAAATAAATAATTTGGTTAGGTATAATACATTGTTTTACCTTGAGAAATAAGTATGTAGAGGGTGTGCGTATAATACAACTGAGCATGACCAGTGATATTTTTTTCCTTCAAAAATTTGGTCACTGGAATTTCAAAAGATTCAGCGATTTTGAGGCAGAATTAGAAAGTTTCCAGCATTTAAAATATAATGTGCAACATATTATTGTTAAATTTTGTTAATGAATCAAATGTTATTGCATGTTGTTGAATCAAATAACATGCATTGATCTAAATGTGGGATGTCAATCACATGAATCTCAGATGTTGACAAGGTTTGATATTCCACAACTATGGAGTATATTTCACCAGGTAACATATGGAAGGTATTTTTCAAATATAAAATTATTATAGTTGTTTTGATATTTATAATTATAAAGTACATGTTACTGGTAACTAGAAGTAAATATATAATAATTCTAAATATTTATTTGCATGATAAAAGTTCACGAAATGAATCAAAACAAAATTTAAAAAGTTTCACGCATGCACAAATCAAGAATTACTTAGATTTACCTTTCCAGATGTCTTAATACTTTTGCTAAGGGTCAAGATGACAAATATAAAGGCAGCCAGGTAACACAACAGAAGCTTCCAGTTTATTGGTCCCAAGTCATCAACTCCTCCACTCAAGCCTTGTCCAATAGCTACATAACTGAAATATTAATTCAATGGTCATGGTATGGCAATTTCAGAAATTCCGGATTTGAAATCGAGGCGGTCCATATAACATTTTACGGACCAGCTGGATTTGTTTGAACAAATAAAGAAATAAAATCTTAAAAGTATAATATTTAACAAATAGTTCATGGCACTAAGGGCCATACATTTTTGCATGGCAGTTTATGGACCGGGATGTCACCCACAAAATATTTTATGAACCGAAGCAAAGCTGAGGTCCATATACTATTTTGTGGGCGACAGACCGGTCCATAAACTGCCATTTGGCCCGAAGTGCCATGAACTATTTGTTATATTATACAAATGTACTCAATACATGCAAATCCGTCAGACGACATGTTTTTGTTATTGTATATCTAAGACAAAAAACGAGTTCGGACAAAATCCAGAAGAAAACATTATATTGATCGGCCCCGGTCAATATACTAAAATATTGATCGGCTGTGCTAACAAAGACAAATAGGGAAAATAAAACCGTAAAGTATAATATTACAGTATATGACATGTCAATCTACATTATACGAGTGAGTGCGCGATTGTTGCTTAATGCCAATTCAGCAATTTTTCAGCTATATGATGGAGAAAACAAGTTAATTTTCAATGCAGGGCTCTACAATTCATACTTTCTCCCACTAGCCCTTGGCTAGTAAGGAAACATTTTTACTTGCCAATAATAGTATGTTACTTGCCAGTCAATTATAACTACTATTACTATACAACTACAATATGTATTTATTTGTAAACAATTATTAATGCCCTGAATGAGACAGGAGATGAACTCTCTTGAACTCTCACTTTTTGTAGGTCTGTGTTGCTACTTGTTTTTTTTTTTTGTCTTTGTCTTTTTTATTTATTAAAACTTGTAAATAAAGAAACATAAAACAATTAAGAGTAAATTTTGAACTAATACAGTCTAAATATCCGGGCCTGCCTTTCTGCAAAAATCGCAATACATAATGTCGTAACTGGAATCATACACAAGCCACGAAAACTTTTGTAAGAAGGTTTTGTTTTTTGCTCATCGTGGTCACTTGCAAGCTTTAAAAAGTAAGTGATTTAAAAGTTTTATCAAGTCAATTGTGTGGTTTAAAAGACCGGATAATCAAAGAGGGAATGAAAATTTTCCCGATATATAAACTGGCTGTCTGGCGATCAATAGAGATGATGACGGGTCCGCTTTGTTATAGACCAACACGCCGAGTTGAAAATTTTGAACAGTTTACGCTTTTCATAAACTGCTTCACGGTTTATTAAGCATAAACTGCCCCGAACCAGGTTATATCGTACAACCTAATCAAAAATTGAAAATATTCCTTAAATATATTTGGTATGCATCAGTATATGCATTACTCCATTATACACTACTTTGCTAGAAATATAAAAGAACAGTGATAACAATGTCATTCTGTCCATTTACAATGTTATAAATGGACACAACTCCTCCAAACATTTACAGAATTCATCTTCATACTGCTTTAATGTTATCAAGAGGCATAATACAAAAATTTCTTTGACTTGCAATAATATTATCAAGATATTTTAATTTTAAATCTTGTATGTAAATTACTGCAGGGTTAGTTGATCTAATAAAAATGGTACCATGATTACATATAAAGTGAAATTGTCTAAACCAAACCTCAATGGGATCAACTTCTGTGTTCAGAAAAGATGTTCAGTTTATACAGGTTAAATTAACAAAGATTTCATATCTTGGGACTTTGATATAAAAGTTTGGTTTATACAGGATTCTGGTTTATTCAGTTTTCATTGAATTATTCTACTTCATAATTTATTGTGGAGTCTCACAATTTTATGAATTTTCTAGTACATTTGTATAAAAACACTACTTGTGACTAAAAAAAATAATTAGAATCCAGATTTCATAAAATATATATTTGAGCTGAAAAGAAATATTTGACTCAAGAAACAAGATTTTACAATTTACAATATTTGCTCAATACAGAAAGATAAGTGTTCACTTCACAAAAGAAGTCAGTCAAAGTCAAATATCCCATACTGTAAGCTTACCTATATTTAAGATTCATTCAACATATGCCAACATTTTGAAAAATAGGTATAAAAAGGTAAGAAAAAATGTTGTCATAGGTTGAATAGTTTAATTGTTATATAAACATTTCAACCTGACTAGTCATGTTTAATTAGTGTAAAATCGGGGTAGATATCAATATCGTTGCACGACGTTTGAGCGCATTGGTTCTACATTTGAGTGCAAATAATCCTACGTTTGAGTGCAAAAAAATCCACGATTAAGCGCATTTTACCGTAGCTATTTACCCGAGAGAAAAAATTAAAATTATAAAACTTTTAAGAAATTATTATAAAAATGATCTTTAAAAAATTATTAAAAATGATTTTGATAATGAAAAAAATTTATTATAAAAATGATCTTTAAAAAATTATTAAAAATGATTTTGATAATGAAAAAAATAATTTAAAGATTTAGTTTACATACGGTTTTTCACGGTATGATGGCCGTGTTCACTATTTTAGAGACGGGGGAAATTTCTAGAGCAACTTACATGAAGTCAATGGGGTTGAAATTTTCCGCAAGAACCGATTTGTAAGATTTTAGTGCTACTTTTATAGACATTTTTAAACATTCTTAAATCTATTTCATAAAACATTTTAAATAAATCCTATGATGTTTTTATGATGTGTTGTTTAGTGCTGTAATCTTTTATAATAAAGTGTATACCGGTATATTTTTATTTTTCACATTTTTATATATTAAATTCCCCAGGTAAACCACAGGTAAAATGCGCTCAAACGTAGGAAAGATTTGCACTCAAAACGTAACACACCTAAAACTGAAAATGCACTCAAACGTAGTGCGCCCATCAATATACTGCAAGTCCACAATTAACTTTGTGCCAACATTAAATAAAATTTACTTTACTTTACTTTTAATGTATTTGTGCGAGTATTGAGTGAGTGAATAAACTAAGTTGGAAGTAAATGCTTAAAATTATTTTTTTTAATAACAAAATTAATCAGAATATCAGCACATGTATATTAATATCAAACTTTCTGAAAATAAATCAGGGTCGTGTTCTTGAAAATATCCTAAGATTTGTTCTTGAAAATATCCTAAGATTTGTTCTAAGATATGTCTTAGGACGATTTTTAGGATGGTCTTAGGACATGTCCTAGGAGTGATCTCGAAGCTATCTTAAAGACTATCCTAACTTAAGGATGTCTTAACTATGTCTCAAGTTTCAACGCAATAAGTAGAATAATAGAAATATTGTGCACAATAATTATTTCCAATATTAATATATAGCAAATCCTTCATAAAAATACTCATAATAAATTATAATAAGATGCAAATAAAGATTTTTTTTTTATTTCATTTATTTTTTACGCTGTATCCCGTGAGCCCGTTTCTTGTTTTCTATAGTTTGCAATTGTCTATATACATAGTTCTGAGGTTCATATACGATATGGAACTAATGTATAACACTTTTTTTATGATGAAATACAGTCTTTACCGTTATTTTTGTGTGGTTACTTTTGTGTGAGCCGATATCAAACTTTCAATGAATTACTGATTAAAGATGAACAGAAGATATCTCGTGCGCCGTTAAATAGAAAATCATTGTAAATTAACTTATTTAGATTTAAAAACAGTATAAAAGGTGTATATCAATCATGGTCTACAACATAAAGTTCGTTCTTGGTACAAAATATCAAATTATATTACAATTTCAGGGTTAGGTCCATCTTAAAAGATGACCTAAAGTTAAGACAAATTTTGCGACATATCCTAAGTTAGGACATGGTCGAGAACACGACTTGACTAAGATTTGTCCTAAGATGGTCTTAAGGACATGTCTTAGTCCTAAGACACTTTCCGAGAACACGGCCCCAGGACATTATGAGCACATATATTTTAATATCAAACTTTATGAAAATAAATCAGGACATTATAAGCACACATATTTTAATACCAATCTTCATGAAAATAAATCAGGACATTATTGTAACTTAGGTCATGAATGACTGGGACTCTTACAGGGTCCCCATATAAACCTTTTTTAGATTGTTTATTTAAATTAAATTATTCTAAAATTTTAGATTTTCATCTTTTTTATTTACAGATTTTTGCTTAATTTTAACAAACTTATTTTTTTATATATAAATTTTTACAGAACTTGTTTGTTTAATTTTAACAGACATCATTTTATATAAATTTTTACCAAAAAACTAATATTTTTAAAAAAATTTCCCAGTTAACAATCACTTTTTTATTTAAAGAATTATTCATATCTTATAAATTTAGATTTTTTTATATAAATATACAAAACTTTTTGTTAAATGTTAACAGACTTATTCTTATATTTTTAGATTTTTGCAATAAAAATTTTACTTTTGAGACCTGCATTTCCAAATTTACTTACCTGTAACTATCATTAATTGTTATATAAACACCTGTAATAAAATGTGTATTGGCATACCTTGAATATGATATTTCAAAATGTTGGCATAGGTTGAAGACACCATATTTAACTGTCGGTTTTCAAAGATTTAAAAAAAAAATCATCACCATTTTAATTTTTGAGGTTGTTTATCATTAAACTACAAAATTATAATATGCTCACCTAATTACAGGGGTGATTCTGGTCAGAAATTAAAATAGCTGAAAATAATTGGAAAACTGAAACCACCTACACCCCCCTTATAACAGGTTATTTTTTTACATGTTCTGTCCAGTGTCCTGCATTTTTGGGGGGAACAGATCAGAGCAAAATAGCTGAAATTAGTTAACTAAAAATAAAAAATCATACCTGTAATTAACAGTAAATCAAAGCAAAAAAAAAACCAGAATACAAAGCGACCATCATTTTTCCCAAAAATTAATTTCAGGCAATAGTAATATATGAATCACTACAGGCTGTTTCTGATGATCATGATTTATCGAACTTAAATAGATGGTCACTTTTCTGATGCGGTCACTTTCCCTTTGTCCAAAGGGCGACCATTTGACTGTACATGTATATATATTTGCATATATTGCCTTCAACTCTTTTATAAATGGTTATGTATCAGATTTAAATTTTAAAGACGTTTTGATACTACATGGCATTAGTTTCTAATATTGAAAGGGCAATAGAAATTTGAATTTAATTTTCAAGTAGTGCATGGATTAGCAGATACAGAAACTGACCATGGTATGTCCAAAATCAGGATTGCTTATATCTGTAGGAATGTCAAGTTCAATAAGTGAATACAATGTTTATGATTGTATAATTGTGATATTTCCTCTTATTTTTTTCAAACAAAAAGTTGCATGTACTAAACTTACTCAAAAAATTCCTGAGATGGTAAAATTCTTTTAATTCCCTTCTCATATGCTAGAGTTTCATTCCACATTCCTCTAACTGTATCATTATTGTCATTAGAATAACACACTCCATTATCACTTGCTGTCCAATTCTTTACTGCACAATCTCCTTTGTTGTCAACAATTTCAACATTGTCACGACATACTGAAAATATAGAAAATGTTTTCCAGTATACTTTTTTAATAAAGGTGACCAATATAGTAATTAATAAATATCATAAACTGTCAAATCTTGAATTTGACTTTTCCCAATTCAGTAAAATGTATATAAACAAGTTCAGGTGGTCCTATACTAGTATATAAAATGATTTATTTGAACAAGTTCAGGTGGTTGTATACTAGTATATAAAATGATTTATTTGAACAAGTTCAGGTGGTTGTATACTAGTATATAAAATGATTTATTTGAACAAGTTCAGGTGGTTGTATACTAGTATATAAAATGATTTATTTGAACAAGTTCAGGTGGTTGTATACTAGTATATAAAATGAGTTATTTGAACAAGTTCAGGTGGTTGTATACTAGTATATAAAATGAGTTATTTGAACAAGTTCAGGTGGTTGTATACTAGTATATAAAATGATTTATTTGAACAAGTTCAGGTGGTTGTATACTAGTATATAAAATGATTTATTTGAACAAGTTCAGGTGGTTGTATACTAGTATATAAAATGAGTTATTTGAACAAGTTCAGGTGGTTGTATACTAGTATATAAAATGAGTTATTTGAACAAGTTCAGGTGGTTGTATACTAGTATATAAAATGATTTATTTGAACAAGTTCAGGTGGTTGTATACTAGTATATAAAATGATTTATTTGAACAAGTTCAGGTGGTTGTATACTAGTATATAAAATGAGTTATTTGAACAA
Organism: Bathymodiolus septemdierum; assembly: GCA_963383655.1. Taxonomy (NCBI): domain Eukaryota; kingdom Metazoa; phylum Mollusca; class Bivalvia; order Mytilida; family Modiolidae; genus Bathymodiolus; species Bathymodiolus septemdierum. The sequence continues at coordinate 49,820,239 of OY726520.1, forward strand.
GTTCAGGTGGTTGTATACTAGTATATAAAATGATTTATTTGAACAAGTTCAGGTGGTTGTATACTAGTATATAAAATGAGTTATTTGAACAAGTTCAGGTGGTTGTATACTAGTATATAAAATGAGTTATTTGAACAAGTTCAGGTGGTTGTATACTAGTATATAAAATGATTTATTTGAACAAGTTCAGGTGGTTGTATACTAGTATATAAAATGATTTATTTGAACAAGTTCAGGTGGTTGTATACTAGTATATAAAATGAGTTATTTGAACAAGTTCAGGTGGTTGTATACTAGTATATAAAATGAGTTATTTGAACAAGTTCAGGTGGTTGTATACTAGTATATAAAATGATTTATTTGAACAAGTTCAGGTGGTTGTATACTAGTATATAAAATGAGTTATTTGAACAAGTTCAGGTGGTTGTATACTAGTATATAAAATGAGTTATTTGAACAAGTTCAGGTAGTTGTACGCTATTCTAACATGACCTCCTTCTTTTGCTTTGTTAACAAATGAGCGAGTTATCCATTCGGTATAATCTCATTAGCACATGCACCTGTGAATGTGACTGACTTTTCCATTGGCAGCATAAATTGTAACCCAAATAATGCCGATAGAGGGCGCAGTATTATTCGAATTTCATAAATTGTGTGCGACATTTTCCGCAAGCGTAAATATAATTTACCGTCATCCAATCAAAGTATACTACCGTATTTGTACTTCTGGCTTGGGATAAAATACTAATATCCGCCAATCCATGTTAAAACTCCCAACACATTCTGGCTTCCATGATTTATTTCTTAAGTATATAAAATGAGTTATTTGAACAAATTCAGGTAGTTGTATACTAGTATATAAAATAATATTTCACCCTAAACCAATGTACATCTTTAGGAAAATAAAATAATTTATTCAAATGTGTTTTTATAATTATTTAAGTAATTATCATCATCATTATCACCAGAGTCACTGCAATCTGATGACCAGTGTGTGTAGTTCCCCATTTTCCTATCAGTGCTAAACCAATAATCTATTGAGTCACTTGGATCAAATTTCTAAACACTGGAAGCTTCACCACTAAGCCTGATCAGGGTCTCAACTGTGTGTTAAGCTGATCGGATATCACATTTTATCGTATTTTGTGGCAAAAATTGTTCGCTCACGTTGTGCACTGGATATTGCAAAACTTGAGGAAATGCGGTTCCATTCCATCCAGTTTTAATATTACGACAATCATTTGCGCTTTTGAATCGATGTATCATTCAATTGTTATGAAAATGATCACGATTTAAGACAAAATCGGATTTGCGTTTGAAAAAATGTACTAAATTGACAGTGAATAATGAAATGTTTCGTCTTGACTTTAATCATGGTCACCTTAGTTCAAATCGAGAAGCCAAACGGCAGAGGAACCGCATTTCCGGAAGTTTACATTTTTAAACTTGATGGCCAATTTGGCGCCCTATGACAAAAGTTTGGTCACAAAATGACATCCTTAGGCGCCATGGCGATCAAACTAGTCGCAAAATTGAGCCCTGCTTTTATAATGTGATCAAAATTTCTATATGTATGTACATCAAGTATCCATAATTGAAAACTGAAATGACCACTACAAAACATGAAAATAGGTCTCATTTCTCCCCCATCATTTTCCATACAATAAGTTATTTTTTACCATCTTGAAGTGAACATATTAAACATAAGTATTCAAAAAGACTTACAATGTGTAGACCAACTTTTTCCTATGCATGTTTCCCATGGCAATGTTGACGTGAATGAAGAGAACAGGTAGTAGATGGCCCAAGCTATGATCATATTGTAGTAGATAGCAACTAAAGCAGACACTGCCACCATGCCATATCCAATTCCTGAAACAAATGTATGTACAAGTTTTACTTGATATACAACTTATCTATGCAGTACTACCGGTAGTTATAATCTGATACCTGTGCAATCAGTGCTCATCACCACTAAAGTTGCGAGTTTGAATCCCACTCATGGCGAGGTGTACTCGATACAACATTATGTGATAAAGTTCGTCAGCGACTTGCGACAGGTCAGTGGTTTTCTCCAGGTCCTCTGGTTTCCTCCAATATAATTGACCGGCACGGTATAACTGAAATATTGTTAAGTGGCGTTAAACACCATAACCATAACCCCAGATTCCTGAGGTCTTCAAGTTATCATTTTCACAGTACTACCTGGGCAATTATGGAAGTTAAGAGTGTATATTATTATGCCTCCCTTTCCAATGACGTTGTGGGTGTGCACAGCTGTCTGTGGCATGTTACTTGACTTACAATTAAGACAAGAGGGGGTTCAGTATACCATGGGATGGGGTCAATATTCCATAGCAGTTGTACTTGCAATTTAAGACAAGAGATGGGTTGACAGATTTCAGCAGGTTCAATGTCTTTTTTGAGGCTTTCAATGGAACTGAAGACTCTCAGACTAACAAACCACCTTTAAATTTGTTGCATTTCTTCCTATGTTTATTGTATGATTTTTTCACAAGCTGTATTATTTGCTTATGACAATAAAATTGATATTCCATAGATAGGGGTTCATTATACCATGGTAGGAGGTTCAATATACCATGGTAGGAGGTTCAATATACCATGATAGGAGGTTCAATAAACCATGGTAGAAGGTTCAATATACCATGGTAGGAGGTTTGCATTTCCACAAATAGGGGGTTCAATATACCATGGTAGAGGGTTCAATATATCATGGTAGGGGGTTCAGAATACAATGGTAGCCATAGGAAGTTCAATATACCATGGACAAGGGGTTCAATATAACATGGTAGGATGTTCAATATACCTTGTGCAAGGGGTTCAATATACCATGATAGGGGGTTCAATATACCATGGTAGGAGGCTCAATATACCATAGGAGGTTCAATATACCATGGTAGGAGGCTCAATATACCATGGTAGGAGGTTCAATATACCATGGTCAGAGGTTCAATATACCATAGTAGGAGGTTCAATATACCATAGTAGGAGGTTCAATATACCATAGTAGGAGGCTCAATATACCATAGTAGGAGGCTCAATATACCATAGTAGGAGGCTCAATATACCATAGTAGGGGGCTCAATATACCATGATAGGAGGTTCAATAAACCATGGTAGAAGGTTCAATATACCATGGTAGGAGGTTTGCATTTCCACAAATAGGGGGTTCAATATATCATGGTAGGAGGTTCAATATATCATGGTAGGAGGTTCAGAATACAATGGTAGCCATAGGAAGTTCAATATACCATGGACAAGGGGTTCAATATAACATGGTAGGAGGTTCAATATACCATGGGCAAGGGGTTCAATATACTGTGGTAAGAAGGTTTGAATTTCCATAATTAGGGGGGTTCAATATACCATGATAGGGGGTTCAATATACCATGATAGGAGGTTCAATATACCATAGTAGGAGGTTCAATATACCATGGTAGAAGGTTCAATATACCATGGTAGGAGGTTTGCATTTCCACAAATAGAGGGTTCAATATACCGTGGTAGGGGGTTCAATATATCATGGTAGGAGGTTCAGAATACAATGGTAGCCATAGGAAGTTCAATATACCATGGACAAGGGGTTCAATATAACATGGTAGGAGGTTCAATATACCTTGGGCAAGGGGTTCAATATACCATGGTAAGAAGGTTTGAATTTCCATAATTAGGGGGGTTCACTATACCATAATTAGGGGGGGTTCACTATACCATAATTAGGGGGGTTCACTATACCATAATTAGGGGGGTTCACTATACCATAATTAGGGGGGGTTCACTATACCATAATTAGGGGGGTTCACTATACCATAATTAGGGAGGTTCACTATACCATAATTAGGGGGGTTCACTATACCATAATTAGGGGGGTTCACTATACCATAATTAGGGGGGTTCAATATACCATAATTAGGGGGTTCACTATACCATAATTAGGGGGGTTCACTATACCATAATTAGGGGGGTTCACTATACCATAATTAGGGGGGTTCACTATACCATAATTAGGGGGGGTTCACTATACCATAATTAGGGGGGGTCACTATACCATAATTAGGGGGGGTCACTATACCATAATTAGGGGGCTCACTATACCATAATTAGGGGGGGTTCACTATACCATAATTAGGGGGGTTCACTATACCATAATTAGGGGGGGGGTTCACTATACCATAATTAGGGGGGGTTCACTATACCATAATTAGGGGGGGTTCACTATACCATAATTAGGGGGGCTCACTATACCATAATTAGGGGGGGTTCACTATACCATAAATAGGGGGGGTTCACTATACCATAATTAGGGGGGGTTCATTATACCATAATTAGGGGGTTCACTATACCATAAATAGGGGAGGTTCACTATACCATAATTAGGGGGGGTTCACTATACCATAATTAGGGGGGTTCACTATACCATGATAGGGGGGTTCACTATACCATGATAGGGGGGTTCAACATACCATGATAGGGGGTTTCAACATGCCATGACAGGGGGGTTCAACATGCCATGACAGGGGGGTTCAACATGCCATGACAGGGGGGTTCAACATGCCATGACAGGGGGGTTCAACATGCCATGACAGGGGGTTCAACATGCCATGACAGGGGGGTTCAACATGCCATGACAGGGGGGTTCAATATACCATGACAGGGGGGTTCAACATACCATGACAGGGGGGTTCAACATACCATGACAGGGGGGTTCAACATACCATGACAGGGGGTTCAACATACCATGACAGGGGGGTTCAATATACCATGATAGGGGGTTCAATATACCATGATAGGGGGTTCAATATACCATGATAGGAGGTTCAATATACCATGATAGGGGGTTCAATACACCATCATAGGGGGGTTCAATGCACCATGATAGGGGGGTTCAATACACCATGATAGGGGGGTTCAATATACCATGATAGGGGGTTCAATATACCATGATAGGGGGTTCAATATACCATGATAGGGGGTTCAACATACCATGGTAGGGGGTTCAATATACCATGGTAGGAGGCTCAATATACCATGGTAGGAGGCTCAATATACCATGGTAGGAGGCTCAATATACAATGGTAGGAGGCTTAATATACCATGGTAGGAGGCTCAATATACCATGGTAGAAGGCTCAATATACCATGGTAGGAGGTTCAATATACCATGGTAGGAGGTTCAATATACCATGGTAGGAGGTTCAATATACCATGGTAGGAGGTTCAATATACCATGGTAGGAAGTTCAATATACCATGGTAGGAGGTTCAATATACCATGGTAGGAGGTTCAATATACCATGGTAGGAGGTTCAATATACCATGGTAGGATGCTCAATATACCATGGTAGGAGGTTCAATATACCATGGTAGGAGGTTCAATATACCATGGTAGGAAGTTCAATATACCATAGGAGGTTCAATATACCATGGTGTGAGGTTCAATATACCATAGTAGGAGGTTCAATATACCATAGTAGGAGGCTCAATATACCATAGTAGGTTCAATATACCATAGTAAGAGGTTCAATATACCATGGTGGGAGGTTCAATATACCATGGTGGGAGGTTCAATATACCATAGTAGGAGGTTGAATATACCATAGTAGGAGGTTGAATATACCATAGTAGGAGGTTGAATATACCATAGTAGGAGGTTCAAGATATCCTCAATATTCCATTAGATTGTCTCGACTCCTTATATTAATTTATGACAAGAGGATTTGATATTCCATGAGGATTGGGGGGGATTTCAAAACACCATGGGTAGGGGAGGTCGACATACAGTTGTACTTGCAATTGGCCAACAATATAAGAAAAGGGGATTTGAATTGTGATATCCCATGAGCAAGGGGTCAAAATACTATGAGCAGAGGGTCTATCATGGGATGGTTTAATATTCCATAACAGTTGTACTACTTGACAACTATTTAAAGACATGAGGAGGGGTGATATTCCATATCATGGGGTTAAAAATACATGACACTGGTACTCTTTTTCAATTTCAAATTGTTTGTTACTCATAGATAAAGCTGATCGCCATCATATATAGAGTGGCGTAGCTAGAAGGGCAAGGCTCAAAAGATGAAAAATAGAGCAACACATAACCTCAAGCGAACTTCTGTCAAGGAAAATAACTCGAAAAAGTTTTATATTGTAACAAGGATGAAACAGGATAATGTTTATTGTTCGACCAACCAAGATAAAAATCGCTTAAACACATATGCCATAGTTCAAGTTACTCGAAATTGAAAAGGTCGTCAACTGTGAGTAGTGACCCAACATTAAAACCACTTTTATTGCAATACAGCCTATACAGCAGACCCAAAAGTTCCGCCCACATAAAAGTGTCATCTGTGACTGTAGCGGACCACCTACCTCTAGCTATGCTACTGATTATATGGAGCTTAAACACCTATAATTAATAACATAAACCTATCTGATTTTTTGTATTGTTTCCTAATTTGCATTTAGTCATTGTTTTGTACATATAAAATCCCTTAGGGTCATATTTCTAACAATATGCCATGGTGACTCATCTTGGATTTAAAATTAGCATATAAAGAATTGTAGATTATACAAGGAGCATCCCCCCCCACCCCCCTCCCCAATTTCAGAGAAAAAAAGATGCCACAGATGATAATAATAGCTCAAATTCTAGATTCCAGGTAAAATAAAATCGGCTGACTTATACAATTGAAAATTTGATCAAATCAAAAACTACTGTCCCCTTTTTTGAACTAACTTGAATTAAGAACCATTGGTTTCACTTACTGTTATAGTGCATACACAAGAATAGTCTTTTTTACCTGTGAACAATGGTGCAAATTTCCAACATGTTACTGGCCCGTTGCTGCCATATTGTCCAAGTGACAACTCCATGAAGAAGATTGGTATTCCCACAAGTGCCAAGAATATAGTGTATGGTATGAAGAATGCACCTGTAATGCAAAAAATGCTTTTAACAGTTACTGCAATAACTATAAATAAAGGGGTACGCCAAGAACAACATCATTATAGTGATACAACAGCAGCACGTTGACAAGAGAAATTTGAACAAGTGTATATTGCGACGAAATTAGTTAACACGTATTTAAAATATGCATGCAAAGTCAAAAGGTTAATTAAGGCTATATTCTTTAGGTGATAATTTACACACTTCACCGTATAATTTCCATCCCTGATTGCACGAATTCCCCCTTTTTGTGCATAGTGTTTTAATTGCTTAATATACACAGTTGGCATGCAAATAATTAATTTACAGCTTTCGAAACAGTAGACCATTTTTATTTATCAAGTTTGTTGGTTAAATATGACATTTGTAGCATACGAATAGTTTCTATTTTTGCTTTCCGTATTGTTTATAATTAGTAGGGAGATTATAATATTTGGAGTCGTAAACGGGTTGGGATATGAAATGATGCACGGAAATAGTCTGATCATTTACACGCTTTATGGTTATCATTGGGTTATATAAAATCGTTTTGATGATGCAGACTTTTGGAATGGTCTGTATAAAATGGTATAGTCCAAAACAGGGTATATAAACTCTTGTCGCAGCGTGTCCGATCACTTTTCGTTGCTCTATCGAGCAACATGTTTGGCTACTAACCTATGTGGTACTGGATTAGCAGTTTTACCCACAGGTAGTCTGAAGACTAGGTGGTCACAACCGTTGTCATAGATAGTGGGGTATGTGACTAATGAGACTATGTAGTCTATGATTATAGGTCTCGAGCACTTAGTTCAAGTAGGTGTTCAAGTTGTCTCATGGTTAGTAGTTGTCTTGTAAGCAGACCCTGAATCTGTACATAAACAGTATCTGACACCATAGGTCGCCAGACAAGTTTATTGTAGGGATCGAGACATAGGTGTCCAGCCATAGTTTTCCAACCATAGTGTCCAAGACATAGGTACTGGTATAAGATATAGTTTAATATACCGTATAACCGGTAATTTCTGCGGCAATCTAATTTCTGTGGTTAACTCCGGACCGCAGAAATTAAAATCGCAGAATATTATGTAAAATAAATGTTTAATGTTCGGTACAAAATACCTTTTCAAACTAACTCCAATTCCGCCGTAAGTGTCAAATATTTAATTAGTCCTAATTACTGTATCCAGATAATAAAAAAACTGGTACTATATAAATGTTTACACAACAATTAAAGGTTATTTAGCTGTGACTAGATGATTTTTAACTGTTAATTACAATCAATCCAGATAAAGAAATACATTGGATGATTGTACCAAGCTGACACCGATAATAAATCACCTGATTAAATGCTTACAATTATAATAAAGTTCATTAAAGCAATATTTAAAATTGTTATTACATGAATTAACATAATTAGTGGGGTTTTTTTTGGTTTTTTTAATTATTGTATTAGCTTCGAATTCGATTCAATAATATCAAACTGCATGATCTCAGGATTCATCTAAAAACCAAACAAATAGAAAGGTACTGGTAGTAGAATTCCGGTTAACATGTCTACATTATACTAATTCTAATTCTTTAGAAAAAAAAAAATGTTATATGATAAAGTATGAAAATTCGACATTAAAAATATATATTCGAAATATCAAACATTATACCGATATCGATCCAACTGTTGACTTCGTATTTCCTGTCAACAAAATAGATCGCGAAAAAGGTGAAAAGACAAATTCGAAATTAACCAAATGCGTATTCAGAAGCTGTAACCAAAGAATTAGGATCACTGTAATTTTCACCATTTTTTTTTTTCGTAACATCGCTTCTGTTGTTGCTTCCTGTAATACAAAATTTTTTTTTAGGTGCCGAGATTTTCAATCTGCAGAAAAAAAAAATCCGCAAAAATTAAATGTCTTCTTTTTAGACCAAAACCGCAGAAATTACCGGTTATACGGTATATATTGACAACCATAATAAAGAATAGGACATATTAGGTTTTATACAACAAGCTATTTATTCACCATCAAATCCCAGGAAACTGGTCCGAACCAATTAGTCGCTCACCGGTGTTATAGCCTCTCCGTTCTGCACGTTACAATATTAAAAGCAAATGTGGACATGGTGTTTTGCTCGACACCGTCCCTGTCCCTGTATTTTAGTCATCAATAAACCATAAAGATGATCATTTTGTAAAACAATGAAACTGCATTGAAATTGGATGAAAAATGCAAAATTTAAATCTAAAATTTGACACTTGTTGGTCCCTTACAGTTGGTTTTATCTCGGAAAACACAAGAGATAAGAGGAAATATATTGACACACTACCGGAAGCTCTTGGCACAATAAATTCAAAGAAAAAAACTGCATCAAAATTGGATGAAATTTTTTTTATATATATCTTCCAAATATATGCAAAATTTGGGAATTTGTGGCCCTTTTAGACCCATGTTCGATATAAAAACAAAATTGCTTTAATGGCCCATCAATAACCCATTAAGATGATTATTTTACAAAATACTGCATTAAAATTGATGCAAAATTTGAAATTTGTCAAAAACGGTAATAAATTCAGAAGGACCCCAGAACTAGAGTTTTCACAGAGAAATCATTCTGTTTATGGTTATGTGTCAATAGTCTGTCCACTCTACATTATCCAATTGAAATAAATTTATAAAATAAAATTAAAAAACATTTTTTTTTTATAAAATCTTGTGAAGTCATTTAAGAAATTCATGTTTAAAGTACTAATAAATATAGTTTCAACTTATAATTATCATATAATTCTATTTCCACTTTTTATCCGTTTAAATCTGGTAAAAAAAAAAATGTTCAACCAAATATTACTACGGCATTAAAAGGAGAATTTTTGAAAATCAGTGGTTTTACATGAAATATATTGGGAAATATCTTAATGTACGGAAAAACTTTTGACCCGTGAATGTACAGGCCAACAATGATAGTGCTGTACCATAATACAATAGCAAAATGTTTGTGGTCATATTTAAACATCTTGACCAGGCCACAATGTACAACTCAAATATTTCTTCCCATTTCAAAAATGTTAAACAGGAATATAAATATTGTCTAATTTAGTAAACTACTATACACACTAACTGTTCATTTTTACTGATATTTTTTTAAAGTTGTAATTAATATGTTGCATCTTGACTCTTGATATCAGTCTTTCGGTGTATTCGAGATTGGATCGAGTGATTGTTGTTTAACAACAAATGGGAAATTTTTTACATGTATCATTGCAAGAACAAGTTACATTTTGACGAGATGATGATGTCGCTTTGTACTAGATCAACAAGCCGAGTTGCATTTCTATAGTTTATAGATCACTGAAACTACGAGTAGACATGTCTTTCCAATCCGACACATTATTCTGATTCCGAGCCAACCAGTCTTTCCTCTTTAATTGTGCATGCTTAGTAGAGAAGCAACAAATACAAATTGTATTATCTGGTTATACCTAAACAGAGCTCGAACCCACGATCTACTGTACTGGGGGTGAGCATGCTTACCATTACACCACTGATGTGCTATAATTGAGATTAGCACTTATATAAATAAGAATACAATTATTGGTTCTAATTAATGGTTTATAATCTGCTCAACAGAAATCTGAGCAGCATTCTTGAGGTGGCATAAATAATATGTCACACCTGGTTTTCCCAATTTATATACAGGTAAACAGGAAAATTGTATATTCTTATGAAGCTACGTCAACCATTAAAATATTACTTCCCTTTGTTATCATGAATATCAAATCTTATTATGTAATTATTATTTCGTTACGAAATACTTACCAAATTACTTTACTATAAGGATTTATTCCCGGTATTAGGTTCTCCAACTCGCAAGTGTCTAAATGATCTAGAATAAAAAACTCCTGCGGAGTCTGATCATTCGCGCATGCTCCCCAGTTTATTTTCCGGCGTGAAATTGAAAAGGCGGTTCTCTTCGCTCCACTTTGATTTTGTGGAAAAATTATTTCTTGTGTAATTTTGAATTTTCAAAATGGTTTTCTGGATAATTTAAACATTATTCAAGCTTATCATGTCCGAAAACACTACTTTTCGCATGGCGGAAAGTGAAAATCTCGAGTCAGAAAGTGGGTCAGCGTGCCCCAAGTCTAAAATGGCGAGAACAGCTTCGTCATTGAAGTATTCTCAGAAGAAGAAACGTTCTTCATCTACTAAATCCAGACAAGAGGAATTGGAGAACAAACTAGACAGTTTGGAGAAAAATTTCCAAGGTTTAGAACATAATATTGGTGAGAAATTTGAATTTTTACAGAAAGATAAAAATCAGAATACTGGTGGTCAAGCCACACAGATAACTGATGATAATGAACAGGATAACAGCCAGTCAGTGGCGTGTAAACCTAGTTCTAAATCTAGTAGAAATAAGGATAACGACCATTCAGTGGAGCGTAGACCTATTATTTCTCTAGAACCTAATTTAGATGAAAGTCTGGGATCACCTAGAATGGTTAGACATAGTATGAGAGATCCAGATGAGGTGTCTTTACAATTAGATCATAATGAAGAAAGAGACCTTCTTGGTTTATGTTCAGACAATGATTCAGATTATGATGAACATGCATCTAATATTACCAGTACAAATTCACGTCATTTACGTACGGCTAATGAAAAGAGTGGAAAAAAATCTGATAAATTTGGTCATTATTTACCTAGTCAAACATGTGACACTGAAAATATAGACAATAACAATAATACAAGTAATACAAGTTGATAAATCTTCAACTAAAACACTTAATGTTTTATCAAAAATTTTTGGTGACAACATAACAGATGATAATTCTGAGAGGACAGGTTTACTAGTAGATGAATCTCAAGTTAATATTTTAGAAAATTCTTGGAGATCTAAACATCCAGAAAGGTTAACTGCTTTTAAAGATGAATATAGATCATGTTTTCCTGTTAATGAACAATCTATGTCATTACTACAAGTACCTAGTTTAGATGACTTATTAGAACCGATGCTTAACAAAACGCATGGTGCTAAAGCGATTAGAAATTGGGATAAACAGAAACAGTTGTTTACTCAACCTTTGAAAAGTATTGAAAGACTGGCTTTCCAGGGCCAAATAGCAGCCAGGATGGGAATTATTTCGGTTCTTTATACACAACAAACTTTAGGAACACTTTATAAAAACTTTAGAGAATGAGAAAGCTAGTGATGATAGTTGTCAAATAGTCAAAGATTTATTTGATATGTCACAGAAATCGTTAGATCAACTTGGTAGAACAGGTGCGTTTCATCATATGATACGTAGAAAATGTGCTTCATCTGATTCAGGATTGAATAATCTTAAGGATATTCAAGCAAAGACTTTATACTTACCTTTAACCAAAGATGGAGTTTTCGGAAAAGGTTTAGAAAAACAATTAGAGAAACGTAAAGAGCAAAAGGAACAGTTGAATGATTCGTTACCTGAATTTACTACTAACAGTAACATATATAAAAACAAACGTAAATTAGACTATGATAGTCGAGAAAATTGGTCTAGCAAAAATACAAAGCTTAGCATCAATAGTAATGTGAATCAGAGTAATAATTATAGAAACAATTATAAGCAAGGTATTCCTAAGAATATTACTAGAAATAAAACTCCTAAGAAGCAAGATGGAAAATCTTCTTGGTCCAAAGACAATGACAAGAAGGACAAGACTGGCAAGAGTATTGGTCAAAGAAATTGGGGTTCTTTTCGTATCCCAAGGAAACAGAACAGTTGACTCACCGATTCAGGTAAGAAATTATCAACTCAAGCCAGAGATACCAGTTGGGGGACGTCTCAATTTTTTTCAAAAGAACTGGGAAAAAATTACAGACGATCGGTGGATAATTTCAATAATGAAAGAAGGTGTTTCTGAAAAAACCTCTTGGCTCAGGTATAAAAGAAACTTCAGTATCTTCCAAAATACAGATATTTTACAAGAAGAAATAGATATTTTAATTTAAAAAGATGTAATAGAACCTGTTCCCCAACAGGAAGTTCACTCAGGTTTTTACAGTACATTTTTTCTGGTTCCGAAGAAGAACGGAAAAATGAGACCTGTAATAAATTTGAGACCCCTCAACAGGTATCTCAAGAAAACTCATTTCAAAATGGACACTTTAAAACAAAGTGATAAATCTAGTGAAACCAAAAGATTGGGCAATATCAATCGACTTAAGCGATGCGTACCTACATGTACCATTATTTCCAAAACACCGTCAATATCTCAGATTTTGCATTCAAGGCAGGTGTTATCAATGGAAAACTATGTTTTGGCCCAACATCAGCTCCTCGAGTCTTTACAAAAATAGTATCAGTAGTAGCTGCAATTTTAAGAGCTCAAGAGTATCAGGGTAGCAATCTACCTAGACGATTGGTTAGTAGTGAATCAGAACAAACAACATTTAATTCTGGATCGGGAAAAATGTCTCAATCTTCTAGTTTCACTAGGTTTCATAATAAACAATCAAAAATCATGTCTAGTTCCAAGTCAGAAAATAACATATTTAGGGGGAATATTTCACCTGGATTTGGGCATAGTGACACCAACAATAGAGAGAATAGAAAAATTGAATCTAGCATTAGAAAAGCTATGCTCGGGACACAATCAAGCAAAAGATTTTCTTCATCTATTGGGGATATATGGCCTCGTGCATAGATTTAATTCAAAATGCTCGTCTATATATGAGACCAATTCAACTTCACCTGTTAAGTTTTTGGAAACCAGTTTCTCAAAAATTAGATGTGAACATTCCATTTACTCAACATCTAAAATCTCATCTCAGTTGGTGGAAAAATGGAGCAAACACGCTGAAAGGCCGACATTTTCAACAAACAAAAACCAATATAACCATAACGACAGATGCTTCGAAATTGGGTTACGGAGGTTTTATGGGGAACCAAGTATTTCAGGGTACTTGGTCATCCAACCAGAGCAAGCTACACATAAATTGGTTGGAATTAAAAGCTGTTTATTTGACAGTGAATCATTTTCTGAGTCAAATCAAGAATCAGGCTGTGTTGGATCAGATCCGACAACACTACAGTAGTACAATACATCAACAAACAGGGTGGTACCAAATCCCCTCAATTATGTTATCTGACATGGGATTTATGGAATCTGGTAATACAAAACAATATTCATCTACAGGCAGCTCACATAGCTGACAAGATGAATATCTTAGCAGATCAATTGAGCAGAACAAAAATTCTGACAACAGAATGGTCTTTAAACAGGGAAATAGTACAGACACTATTTGGTCTCTGGGGTCATCCTTTGATAGATCTATTTGCCTCGATTCACAATCGTCAGACGCAAATATTTTGTTCGTGGATGCCTCACACAGAAGCTCTAGCAGTAGATGCTCTAACAATTTCATGGGAGAAGATGTATGCTTATGCGTATCCCCCAATATGCCCGATTCCCAAGATACTGCAATATATGAGGCAGTTCCATTGTCAGATTATATTAATTGCACCACAATGGCCAAGGAGACATTGGTATGCAGATCTCCTACAATTTCTGATAGCTTATCCCATCAGACTTCCAAATTTAGCTTATCCCATCAGACTTCCAAATTTACCAAATCTGTTAAATCAACCAAAAACAAAAATTTATCATTCAAATCCACAGGTATTCAATCTGACTGCTTGGCTTCTATCAACAGAAGTTTCCAAGCAAAAGCTTTTCTAAACAAGCTAGATCACTACTCTCAGCATCATGGAGAAAAGGGACTCAAAGGGATTACGGTAGTAAATTCAAAAAATACTGTAGCTGGTGTTGTACAAGGAAAATTAATCCCAATTCAACAACTTTAAATCAAGTTGCAGATTTTTTGTCAGATCTGTTTAATGAAGGTTTACAATACAGAACAATTGCAGGTTATCGTTCTATGTTATCTGCAGTTCTTCCTCATTATGAAAATGTCACAATATGTCAACATCCTCATATTATAAGACTTCTTAAAGGGGTATTCAATTCAAGACCACCAAAAGTGAAATTGTTACCCGAGTGGGATCTTGATATGGTTTTAAAAATGTTACAGAAAACACCTTTTGAACCTTTATTTTTTGCTGATTTGAAAGAAATTACTTTTAAAAACTGTATTTTTTATTGCCATTACTACTTTCAGGAGATGCAGCGATCTGCAGGCACTAAGACTGGGAGAGAATTCAATGCAAATACAGAAAAAAGGAATTACATTCATCAGATTTGGATTATCTAAACAGGATCGACAAAATCACTTAGGAAGTAAGATATTTGTTCCAGCTTTTCCTGAAAACAAATTTGTAGACCCTAAAAGATGTCTAAAATGTTATTTGAAGAAAACAAATTTTTTCGTAAAACAGGAGAAAATCAATTATTTCTCTCACTTAATGATCCACACAAACCTGTATCTACTCATACTATTTCAAAATGGATCGTCAAAACAATTAAATTGGCACATACAGACAAAGCAGTGAAAGTTAAAGCGCATTCAACTAGATTTGTTGGACCCTCGTGGGCAATATTCAATGGAGCATCATTGAAATCAGTCTTAGAATCTGCAGATTGGAGTACGGAATCTACGTTTAGCAGATTCTATTTTAAAGATTTTAATACTAAGGTACTACAGAAATAAATGTTTATTTTATCCGACGAGTTGCAGTTGGAAGGTTTTTGTACAGAACTGATTTATTTTTAATGCGGTGGAAGCATTTTAGTTTTTCTATAATGTATGTACATTATGCATAGACAGAATATACACATACTTTGATATATATTCTGAATAGATGTGTTCAACATAATTAAAAAAAAATTGATATTATTTATATCAACAATGAGATAGATGTGTTATGTCTTATGACCGATATATAGAGTCGAAAAATTTACAGCACACCTCCAGATGAGATACATTGCTTTGAAATCATCCTTATAGTAAAGTATTTCGTAACGAAATAATAATTGATAAATTTGTAAACAAGTTACAATTTTATGAGTAAGAAATACTTACCAAATCTAATTACCCTCCTCCTCCCCAACTGTAAATGTTTAGACGGAATTGAATGCTTTTCAATTTCCCGCCTAATAAACTGGGGAGCATGCACGAATGATCAGACTCCACGGGAGTTTTTTATTCTAGATCATTTAAACGCTTGCGAGTTGGAGAACCTAATACCGGGAATAAATCCTTATAGTAAAATAATTTGGTAAGTATTTAAAATAATTTGGTAAGTATTTCTTACTCATAAAATTGTAACTTGTTTACAAATTTATCAATTTTATCCTTTAAACATACACAATTGTCAACACAATCATTTCAAACAGGGCAAACAAATGTCAATAAAAGAGAGCTTGTGTTTATTGTTATTCAAAAACCGAAATTCAAATAAAGTTTTCTTATCTTATCTTAATACACATAGAAAAGGGACAAAATCAACAGACCACACTCAATTGACACGAGACTAAATTCCTTTACAATAAAAAGGCTGAAAAGAAAACTTATTGAACCGTAATGAGAGCGGGAGGTTTGGCGCTTTAAAATCTGATTCAACCCACCATTTCTTTAGAAATGCCTGTACCAAGTCAGGGTCATTACGGTTTTCACAGTTTTCCGGTTGTTGACTGATTTTGTCTGTTTATATAATTATGAGTTTTGACTTTCTGTTTGTAAGATTGTTCGGAGTTCGGTAATTTTGTTATTACCCTTATTGTGTAGGTGAAACATAGTATCCCATTTGACGAAATTTGATGGAAGTTATAAATTGAAATGTCTAAATAAAGATATATACTAGGTTAAGCACAATATAAATATGTTCATCACTTAATGATAACACAGTATTAATAAAAGTTTACATCTAGAACATTCCCCCGATTCCATTTAGAAATTATTATGTCAATGTTTTGACGGTTGCCTAATCCCAATATTGGCAAGAACAGACTTTTAAACACAAAAAGGAGACTTTGAAAAATATTAAATCCCTTGGATTATAGGTCCCAAACATGTGTGGGTGGTTGGATCATAGATTATTTACTGGTCGTCCAGAAGGGCCCATGTTAGGACAGGAGGTACAAATTTGGGATTGCTATGGAAAGGCCTTCGCCTACAATGGACAAAATTGGTACGGTATTCGAGGGATGACGTGGGAGAGCTTCATCTCTAGTTTTGATAAATATGTCAAATCATATCCTCGCCCTGATTATCTGATTATACAAGCTGGCTCTAATGACTTGGGCGTTGTCAAAGGGAAGGTATTAGGTATTAATTGAAAACATAAAGGGCCGACATTATGCGTTTAGCCATTTTATACCCAGATTTAAAAATTATCTGGAGTGATATATTGCCAAGGCATTATTGGCATTATGGCAATAACAACGGCACAATAGAAGGCACTCGAAAAACAGTAAAAATAGCTGTGAGAAAAGTGGTAAAAGAAGAAATAACAGCCATCCAAATATTACAGAAAAGGAGAGAACATTATATAGAAATGATGGTACTCATTTATCTGACACTGGGAATGACATTTTTCTTAACAACGTCCAGGCAGCTCTAGAGTCATTTTTGCAGACTGGAAACGGGTGTTTCCCTTGAAAACAGAAATATTTTATATTTTGGTTGGAAATTAATTGTTTCAATAGTCAGGGTGGGATGTGCAGCTCTCCCAAGGACCCCTCTTTTATAGAATCTAGTTAAGTTTTTTGGCATGACCCTATAATTCTGCGCTAAACCATATTTGTTACCATTCAGTGGTACCACTGCATGGTGGGGAATTTTTCGAGGCTCGGTTTGCTTTGTCACCAAAGTGACCGGTTCATTACTGTTACCAGTTTTGAATTTCCTATACCCTTCAAATGGGGTATTAGTAAATAATAGAATTAATATGGCCTAGTGCAAGTAGTGGGTCATGCTCCTCGTACTTTTGTAGGGGAACACAGAAGAACTTGCGTTCTAATGGTACAGTTGGAACACCTACTTGCCCTCTTGAACTTTTCGGCAGTCTGTAATTCCTCTTGCCAGATCTTGTGTGCATTTTAATCTGTGGCCGTTTTTCATCCACATACATCTCTGGTTTTATTATACATTAAATCTTTTATTAAATAGGTGTTTATCCATATCAAAATTTACAACAGTAGAAGTATAAAGGTTAATTTGAATTCATTGAATACATTAGTAAAACAGGGATTCAAAATTATGAAGGTCTGACCATTCACTACGGACTTCAGACATTTACATTTCGTTAATAATTCAAATAAACAATATAATTGAAATGTTGTTGAAAATGGCATGAAACATCATAACCTCAACCCTAAAATGAGTGAACATTTAATTATGAAACAAAACTGTCAATCAATATTTAGCAGGGAAGCTGATCAGTAAACTGTTTGGCACTATCTTTATATTTTCATATGATAATGCAGATCTACTTCCATATCAATTGTTGTATTGGCATTTGATTTGGTATTGAACAATAATCTGAAGTTATTGTTTTTCAAATTATATACCTGTAATTTATGAGCCATTTTAAAATTAATTTACAAATATCTGTGCAATCTATGATTTATTGTGTTTACTATTTCTTTTAATTTGTAGAAATAATCAGGTAATGTCAACATTGTTTTTAATGTCTTTTGTTGTTCAAATTTATCACAAACCAAGTTTTTTTTTAATTAGAAGCACATGTTCATAGTTTTTAATTTCTTGTAAAAAGTTCCCCTTTTCTAAGAAGAAATGTAGGTTGGAATTTAGTAGCTACACAACACAACGACATTTGGCTACATTATATTAGCTAGTTTTATCCTACTGCTAACGTTAACACGAGGTATTGCCCATTTAGGAAAGGATATTGAATAATTTAACTCAAATTTAATAATATACATATATGTATACAATACCATGGTTGAAATTACTTACATAATATATAAAAACAGACTGGAAAATTAACTACCAATGCATTTAAAAAATCCAAAAAAATGAACACATTTTTCTAGTATAGGTTTCATGTGTAGAAAGTAACTTAAGAAAGCTCACATTTTTATGGTTTTACAGTTCCGAGTCTGAAAGATAGCATGATAAATCACTGAATTACACATATGGTTTCAGTTGTCTTGGTAATATGGATATATCTTTTGTTCTATTTAATATATCTTCAAAATTTCTTTTGCATTTAGAGTGTCACTTGCTATTACCAAAATGGAATAAGAAAGCAAATAAATGGAATAAACAGAGCAAAAGATAGGAATAAACAGAGCAAAAGATACATCAGTATCAGTAAGAAAACTGATATATCAGTGATCACGCTATGTCTGTACTCTTCTACTACAGCAGATTGAAATAAAGATCTATAATGTATCCAGCTACAAATAACAATGAAACATAAGCTTTACTTAAAACTTTGCTACTAATTTTATCCCTTTCTTAGTAATCATCACTTTACACAATTGTTGCCATGAAAGTTGAAATCTTACTGACCATTTATATTTACTATCCACATGTATGTTGATAGTTAATACAAGTGTCAACTAGGAAGAACTGTTTTAGATACCTAAAACTTATATCTCCCCTTAATGCAGCCATCTGTACAACAATAAGTTACACATTATGAGTTGAAAGATAATATTTAAAAAACAATTATTTGACCTTGAGGTCAAAGTCATTATGGTACACGACACCCCCTTATGGCATACCTGCCAAGTAACCCGTTTTCGTCGGGTCACACCCGGAAATCGAGCTCATCACCCTCATTTCCATGAACACCCGTCGGGACACGGATTTCACTACGATGACCCGGAATCACCCGGAATTGGTCCAGATATTAGAAATATTTATTTATTCGGAAAATACCGGGATTTTACCTATCGAAAGGACAACAATCCGAATGGTCAACTACAATCAACAACAATATACCTTCGAGGTAAGTAATTAGCGATGATTGGGTCTTTTAAAATAAAGTTAATCCCCTTGTGGAAAGTTTGAGTTGTTTTTACAATAAAAAAGTTAAATCATTTCTGCAAAATGTCTACTGGAAGGAAGAGGTCCTTATCAGGTATACCTGCTAAACGAAAGAAATATTTATGCAAATATCAAAAAGCTTGCGAAGCAGAATTTAGTTGGCTCAGTCAGAGTGATCGTAGCGTAAATGATGCATATTGCATTCTTTGTAAATCACATTTATCTATTGGATCCGGTGCAAAGAATGACCTGACAAGGCATGCAAAGTCACAAAACTATATGCAGCTGGAGATGGGATATCCGGAGATGGTTCAAAGGAAATCAAAATCAATGTCTTTGTTTGTAACAATGCCAAACAATTCTTTGAAGAGTAATATTGAACAGTTTTGGGGGGAAATGGGGAAACTTGATGACATTTTTTCTGGAACAAAAAGATTTGGTGTTCTTTCAAAACTTCTGAAAGAGCTTTTTCAATCATTAAGAAGATACACACTGAATTCAGATCAGATTTGAACAATGACACCATATGTGGGTTACCGAGTTGTAAATTCAATCAAAATCAATGTTGTTATGAATATCAACCATCTACTTCTGTTCTAAAATCTGCAAAGAGTGCAACTAGTGATTATAACCAGAGCTTAGAGTCTATGACATAGTTTATTGATACAGCCGTTTATTTGTACATACATATGATCATTAATACTACATATTAAACTAGATATGATATACGATTTACAATAATTATGGCCGAAAATGTCGTTAGGCGTTATGACCCTCATTTTCATTTAGGAATGAGGGTCATGACCCTGATTTGGTGTTCCAGAGGTTGGCAGGTATGCCTTATGGTCATGTACCCACATACCAAATATCATTGACCTATCTCGAAAGACAAAAATGTTATGGTCCGGACAAGCTTTGCTGAGAAGAAGCAGCGGAAGCGGAAGCAAGGGGAGACATAATTATATTTCACTTTCATAACAAGTTTTTAAAGGAATTATTAAGAAAGGGACTTGTAGCAAGCATATGCTTTATTGACAACCTAACATATGCTTTATTGACAACCTAACAATTTCATGGTGAAACTAACAAGTTTCCTGGTTTCCTATGGCGATATCCTAATCCAAGTCTATACATTATCCAAAAGAGAATAGTAATCAGTTGTTTACTCAGTAGCAGGATTCAATAGTTTAAATGCAGTGGCTAGCTAAATAGTTGTGGATTTTTAAAGATAGAATATGGTTACATGGTACTTACCTCCACCATTTTTGTAAGCTAAATATGGAAACCGCCAAACATTGCCTAAACCAACAGCATAGCCTAAACATGACAAGAAGAAGTCGAAACGACCAGACCAGTTTCCTCGCTCTGTGTTTTCTTCAACTAACGAAAAGAACTACAATAAGAAAAAGGTATAATTAATGAAATTCATTATAGTCAAATTAAGATTTTCTAGACACGTTACTCTTCACACAAATCGCTCATTCTTTTCCACGAAAAATCATTCAGGATAATGACCGGCATAATATTCCACTTCCATTAAAATGCCATGACCTTTCAATTGTACATCAAAGAACTAATTTGTTTGCATTCTCTTTACTTTCCCAATGACACAATTATCTTCTCATTAACCTCATGGAATTAATTATTGTCTAGTTTCTGTTTCAAAATTGTATTGGCAAGGTGAGAGCATCTGGCAAGATAGTGAATATGATACATGGTCCATGTTGCATTCTCAATCTACTTATAACATTCCCTGTCTATGTTTTCAATACGATTTGACCTCGCAAGTACTTATGGCTTACAGTATTGAAAGGGTTAAAGAGGGCCAAGGGGAACCAATGCTTGAAATAGTAAATAATAAATTCAATAGCTGTCGTGATAGAAAAATCTGCTGTATATATACTCTTATTAAAGAACTCATGTTTTATAGCATGCTATATGTTGATTTATCACGCAGCACACATTCTGGCTCCATGTACAAGTGTATTTTAAGCTTCTGCTCATTATCAAATAACAAGTTACATTTGCATATTTGTGAGAATGAGTGTCAAGATTGTCAGACATGATTTTTAAAAGGATAAATTTGTACTTACTGTGTCTTTGTCTTCTTTGTCTTTCCCTTTCTGAAAAAGACATTGATAATTAAAAGAGATGACTACTTCATTGTACATTTCTAATGAAACAGTTGGAAATGGGTAGGGTTACATTACCCCAAAGCAATACCAACTTTTATTCATTGCCAATGATTATTGTGTTCAAAAATGACAAGGATCAGTGAACACCCTAAGTTATCGCTCTGGTTTAGAAACCATTCCGTCTACAAAAGTAGGACAACAGCATCATTGAATTTGTTCGGTTTAAACAGGCGTTTGATTTACACAGGTTCAAATTACATAGATATTAGTAGATGGGACTGTAAAGGCGGTCTGGATTAGGCAGGTTTTCGGTTTACTCAGGGTTCAGTATATAGGACTGTAAAGTCTGTCTGGATTAGGCAGGTTTTCGGTTTACTCAGGGTTCGGTAGATAGGACTGTAAAGTCTATCTGGATTAGGCAGGTTTTCGGTTTACTCAGGGTTCAGTAGATAGGACTGTAAAGTCTGTCTGGATTAGGCAGGTTTTTGGTTTACTCAGGGTTCAGTTTAGACAGGTTTACTCAGGGTTCAGCTTAGACAGGTTTACTCAGGGTTCAGTTTAGACAGGTTTACTCAGGGTTCGGTTTCGACAGGTTTCACTGTATTAATGCTTTAATACATGGCAATACAAATAAAATGTACACTAAATAACAATATAAGTTATCTACGTGTCTACCTGTGGGCATTGAGATTGTACCACCCTGAAGCACTTCTGTATAGCCTGAGGCGAAGCCGAAGGTTGTTCAGTGGTGCTGAAGGGTGGTACAATCTCAATGCCCACGGGTAGACACGTAGATAACGATTTTATCCCCGGTTTGAAAACAAAAACCGATTGTTAATAGATTTTCTCTTTCTTTTTGTAACATAATCGTAACGTTTTTGTACTTGCGGACCAAAATGCCATAGCTCAGGTGAAAATCTAGGTGCATTTTGACCAAATGTAGGGAGATACCTTTGGTATCACCCTACAGTTAACTCATTTTTAACATTTTTCAGTCTTGTTTTGCTGTAATTTAATTTCTTGTATTTGGCGCGTATTGTCACGTGGATAGCGTTACAGTATTCATGACGTCACTAGTAATAGAGCCGAGAATTCTATTGATAAAAAATATGTGTCGTACATATTTTGGGTGGTATATATAGTACGTACATATTTTGGGTGGTATATATAGTACGATAAAACAAATGAAGAATTGATGTAAAAACATTAATGAGAAATGAATCAACAAAATGTTACACTACATGCTAAACATGACCATCAATACCGTAGGAACTTTATATCTCTCAACAGAATTTGGTGCATTGTTTGTTTTTTCTGCATTTATTGAGACATTGATTTTTTTTTCAAGAAATGCGTCCTCCGTTCTCCATGTTGAATGCAAAGCGCTTTGAGGTTGTTTACGTTTTACACCATCTTTACATCATGTATAGCAACGTAAAGACTGCCAGTGATGTTACGTAGCTACCAGCCGGTTGCATGAGTTTTGTACCAACGTCGGTCATCGACCAATCAAAATCCGACATTTTTATCAAGCAATTTAATATTCAAGGTTCCTGGACTAAATGAAAATCTGAGGTGACGAACCCTTTTTTGGCCTTTAGAGTCTATGTAAAAATGTCTGAAATACCTGAAACTGGTGGCGTGTGACACAAAATTTAACAATGAATGACATTTGGCGACATATTTTCTGAAATTAATTTAGATTCCTCAATAATATATGTAATTATATTGACTAACCTTATATTTCTAGCTTCTAAACTCGGGTTCCCACATTAAATATAACAGAAGAAAAATTTTGCGGAAATAAACAATAACTAATAATTTTCGAATCATTGACGTACACATTGAATTTCCGTACTGTAGGCTATTTTTTGACAAATCTAATAAACGATCCATCAAGCTTGAAACTGCAGTCACGTGATCAAAATCTAATTTAAATATGATGAATATTTATGAGGAAAGTACCATCAATTTCTGGATATGTCGAGTTTTTCCACACTTAAGATATTCAGAGCCGCACATGTACAGACGCTTTAAAAATTACGAGTTTGATTGTTATGGACGTTGACCCCTCCATTGTTTCTGTTTCTGCCATATGATTGCCTCCTTCATCATATTGAAGATTATGCAATTTTGATTTTTGTGCGGCATGCCCAATGAATAGTGAAGCCAAAGTTTAAATAAGTTTCCAAGTAGATGATAATATTAAGTAATAATAACCAGATTGAATTTACAATTAAAACTATATACAGTTGTCACTGTCTGGACTATAGGGACACGATCCTTGCCTTAAAGGCCTCAGGTGTGTCCAATTCAACAATGTCTGGAGCTAGTAGGTTCCAGTCTCGTACCGTTCTTGGAAAGAATGACATTTTCCTGGTGTCAATACGGGAGGATGGTATCTGGAATGACCTGTTGTGTGACTTTCTGGTTTTTCGGCCTGTTGGAATTAGCCTGTTTTCCTTGTTGATGGCTACAAGTTCTCTATCGATTTTATATAGCATCACAAGTCTAGCGTCCTTTCTCCTGTCTGCAAGTGGTTTCCATTTTAGTCTTTGTATGATGTTACTTACACTAGATCTATTTCTGCGATTGTTTGCTACATATCTAGCCGCTCTTCTCTGCACTGCCTCCACCTTGTTTATATCAGCTTGTGTATATGGGTCCCAGACTGTACTAGCATATTCTACTAGTGGGCGAGCAAGAGTGAAATATGCTTGTTCTTTTATTCTGATAGATGGGATTTTCAGGTTTCTACGCAGAAAGCCAAGAGTTTTATTTGCTTTGCTGGCAATACAATTTATGTGCTGGTCCCATTGTAATTTGTTTGTGAACGTGAGGCCTAAATATTTGGCGGATGTAACTGACTCTAGCGTATGTCCGTGGAGTTGGTATTTGGCATCAATTATTTTCTTTTTGTTGGTTACTCTGAGTACTGTGCATTTATCGGGGTGGAATTTCATGCACCATTCATTTTCCCAATGTCCCAGCTTATCTAGATCTTTTTGTAGGGTTTCAGCATCGTTGTTATTGGATATTGTCAGGTACGCTATTGTGTCGTCGGCAAAGAGTCTTACTGTTGATGTTAGTCTTGATTGGAGGTCGTTTATGTAGTAGAGGAAGAGCCCTGGACCTAGGACGGAGCCTTGGGGAACTCCTGAGTCTACACTGACTGCCTCAGAGGTAGATCCATCAATTACTACAGATTGTTTTCTGTTTGCAAGCCAGTTTTGTATCCACCTGACTGATTTTCCTATGATACCATAATGCTGCAGTGTGGGTCGTCGCATTTTTTCCGTCCTTGAGCATACTCACATGCATAGTGTATTTCGTCGACATTTCTATCGTATAATTGCATGAATAGAAGGGCAATGTGAATGTGTTTGCTCAGAGACTTGTATATATTTAAAATCCACCTGTGATGTAAATCTATTGTCAAAACTCTATTTAAGGAATGGAGAGTTATTGTTCTCTTTGTACTTTTAAGGTCCCACAAGGGGAAAACAATTTAATTGTCCTCGTATCTCTATTCCTTAAAAACAATGGGCCTCGGCTCCATTATCTTTAAGGAATGGAGAGTTACTTGGACATTCTCCTAAACGTAGTTTGCAGCCCTAATGCTAAAATCATTTAGCCACCAACTCGCTGTTTAAATTACTGGTCATGTCACAGGCGCTCAAATTGCATGTGTCGACTCTGTATATAGATACTAATATAATGTGGATCATATTAGCATCTCGTACCCTGTATATAGGGTCGACACATGCAATTTGATGTTAACATAAGATTGTATGAATATTGACACGAACAAGTTAAAATAAGGAAAGAGATGAAATAATAAAGAAATAGTATTGCAAATAAATTTGTGAACAGAAAGTTAGAAAAAAGGGGGGTGGTTGGTCCGTGCCACGAGCGCCTGTTATCAAAATCCATTTTTTAATACTGTTATTTGTTTACACAAGTTTAAAAACACGTGCACCTTTAAAAATCTTAACTTTTAAAAAATGATTTTCATAAACAAGATACGATTGGAAAGTGCTTTACGTTTTATCTACGAGGATTACAATAGCACATATGAAGAACTTTTACATATAGCAAAAGTACCTTCTCTACAAATAAGGAGAATGCGCACTATGGCATTAGAATGTTTTAAAATATTGTATAAACTGTCTCAACCATGTTTAAATGATTTAGTCGTTTTAAAAAATAGTAAATATAGTTTTAGATATTCTAATATTGTAGAGATGCCTAGAGTAAAGACTACTTACTACCTATGGTAAGAAGTATAGTAGAATGTCCAAGTAACTCTCCATTCCTTAAAAATAATGGAGCCGAGGCCCCGAAGGGGTCGAGGCCCATTGTTTTTAAGGAATGGAGAGATACGAGGACATTCTCCAACTTAAAATCCACCCATTGTACTTTATTGATTTGATTAATTATTAATCTTGTAACAAAAAAAGTACAAAGTATTAAATTGTTTGCCCCTTGTGGGACCTTAAAAGTACAAAGAGAACAATAACTCCATTCCTTAAAAATAATGGAGCTTTGACAATAGATTTACATCACAGGTGGATTTTAACTCTTTTAAATATACAGCTGCTGTTTTATGGAATGACCTACCCGATGATTTTAGAAAAATTGCCAATTTTAACGAATTTAAAAACATTTCATCATCTTGGAATGGAAATGAATGCAAATGTAATGCATGTAAAACAATTTATCATCAAGGTCTTTTCAATTTTTATATTATTTATATTTATTTATTTCTTAGCAGTATAACATGCTTTTAGCTCTTAACACCAGCTTTATTTTATTTTTTTATTTTTTTTTAGCTTTTATTACTGTGCTTGATTAACTTTTTTACTTTTGTATATGCTTTTACATTGTCTGTGCTATATGTGTGCTTTAACTTATTTGCTGTATTTTGCTACTACGAGTGCTTTTATCTAAATTATTAATTTGTGTGCATGCTTTTGTTGTTTTTAACTGTTATTTATTCATGTATTGTGTATTTCGGTCAAAAGCCCACTAGGGCTTGTGTTATTTAAATATGCCGACTATAAATAAAACTGATCTCATCTTATCTTACGACGCAATTAGGGCGCAATTTCTTATTGAGAAAGTCGCCGTCTAAACTCAAATCAATTCAATTATCTTACGATTTAAATAGTTTGCATGCGATATCTCGTGTTGACATTGTAAATACGTTTGTAAACTGCCTATTGTTATACAGTGTAAGAACTGAGTGTGCTAACAAAACTTGAAAAACTATTTTATTTCTTTATTTGTGTATAGGGTATAACAGGTTTATTTGTTTTTAAAATACAGCATGTATTTTGTGGGGGAAAAAACAATTTGAACAAAATACGATGTTTTGATAAATTTGCAATTACAAAAGCACTTCATCTTGATGCCTTTCTAAACATGTTTTTCTAGTTTGAGTTAGTGAGAGATTGTTCTTTAACGCCGCCAACTCAGCAATTGTTCAGCTATACCATGGCGAGAACAAGTTAATTTTAAATGAGATGATACGAGGTCCGCTTTGTACAAGACCATCATGTTTAGTGGGATTTTTTTTATAGTGCTAGCTCACTGAAACGACAGTCCGCGGGTAAACATGTCGCCCCACTTGGACATATTATCCCGATTCCAAGCCAACCAGTCATTGCTCTTTCTCCTTAATGCCGCTGCGTGCTTAGCGGGGAAGCAACAAATACCGATTTTTATAGTCTTTGGTTTGACCCGATAGGTACTCGAACCCACATCTACCGCACCGAGGCGAGCACGCTAACCATTACACCACCGATTCGGTTTTCTATTTTGAAGGATACACATAAGTATTAACAATGGTTAAAGAATAATATAAAGGAGTAAGGTATAAAAAGAAATATTGTAATTATATAATGTGTGATCTTGATGCACTTAGCTGTCAAAGTTGGGCAAAATTATTAAAAACAGTCATCTTTTAAATTAGTTTGAAATGTTAATATAGACCGTATATTGGTGAGGATGCAATCAAGTTTGGATCAATAAAAAAATGCAACAAGTGAAGTAAAATCGTTGAAAATGAACACGAGATGCACGGTTTTATGTACGGGACTAATATAGGGTCAACTTTTTAATCTATTATATTGGAAACATTTAAAAGGTTCATTCAACCTATGCCAACATTTTAAAACATATATATAAAAAGGTAAGAGAGATTGTTGGCATAGGTTGAATAGGTTTTAATTAGTGTATCTGTTTCTCGATACAGCCGCCCGATTACAGTGACCCGTGATCCAGATTAGCACATCCCAGCAGGTTTTTTTTAAAAGGTTGTTTAATAATAAATTTCACTTTTGAGACCTGCATTTCCAAATTTACTTACCTGTAAATGTCATTAATTGCTATATAAACACCTGTAATATAATGTTTGTTGGCATACCTTGAAAATGATATTTCAAAATGTTGGCATAGTTTGAAGACACCATTTAAAAGGTAATCAATAGCCAAACGTTACTGGTGTAGCAGATCAACAGAAATTTGTATAACCTTTACATGCCTCACGGCCACACTCAATGATGCATGTCAAATCACAATTTTACTACTGTAGTAATATCACCTCAATAAATTGATTCATTAATATGTTATTTACAAAGTAAAAATACAAATTAAAAATTAACTTTGAAATGAATGAACTTTTACCCCCTCAAGTCTGAAATACTATGTAAATTCACAGGTACTTGTGGACAGGACCCTATGATGCCTCTCCATTTTTTTTTTTTTTTTTCTTTTTAATATTATATTATATAATATTATAAGCTCCATCCATGCCGGGTTTCTGACATAATATTATAAGCTCCATCCATGCCGGGTTTCTGACATAATATTATAAGCTCTCTTATAATATTATGTCAGCAACTCTCTTATAATATTATGCCAGAAACCCGGCATGGATAGAAACTACTGTTTGATTGTATTTATTGTATATATGTCATACAGTGATACATAGAAAGTTGCAAAATGTTGCTTATATAAAAAAAAATCGATGTTAAAAAAAAAGGGGGGGCGACATCTAAAAAAAAAAAGGAAAAAAAGGGAGGCATCATAGGGTCCTGTCCACACGTACCTGTGTATAAATTATATATAAAATATAATAAGGAAAACAATGCTCACCTGAACGCATCTGAGAATAGTTTCACTCATTTTCTCAACTCTTGATAATCTTTCGTCAATATTCGCTATGTCTGAAGGATTCGCCATTGTTATATTATTTCAACTTGTACTTTTTATGTATTACTATCCAGTGAAAATAGAGAAAATGCAGCCGACAAAAGGCCAAGGCCCTTATATCGAAATAAAACACGAAATACTCGTGCGACGAGCCCACTCGGTGTACTATTGTAAAGCTGTAATTTTAGCAGGTAAGGAATAACAGGTTTAAAAAAGATTTTGTCGTCTTGGACGTGGTTCACTGAGTCTACGAATTAAAAGGTTTAAAGAAATAAACTTAAAGGCCTGTTTATTTATTCTCAGACTTGTTTATGGTTGAAAACAACATGAAACACGTTTAAATCATGAACCATAAATTAAATTAACCTGCCCTTTTCACAAAAATTCTTACGATAAAAAATTGTCGTAAGTGTAAAACAAAGATTAAAAAGAGTTTCACAAAAATACTTACGATAATCTTAAGTGTAAAAATAGTCCTAACTTTACTTGTAAAACTACCATGTCCTAAGTGTAAAATTTTGATCGTAAGAGAAATTTTGGTCTTATCTTTTATCGTAAGTGAAAAAAATTGAAAAAAAGATGGACGATGTATTGGCGCTTCGACTTGAAAATAAGAGAGCAATTCATCGTTAGCGCATTTTCTCTGACCGTATGACAAACCTAATTACACATATTGATAAATGTTTATTGAAATGAATATGGTTTAATACAAACAGACGCTACAAATGACATTGTTGTTTACTCCTTTTCATCAGTAAAAGAACAAGCGTTTAATTTTATGTGGGATGGGATTAATTGGAAAAAAGGGATTAAATATTTTGCTAACCGATAAATTGAATTATATGAATAGGTTTTGTTTCACATACCAGATGCACTCCCTTAAAAAATGCTTCTACCAAAAGTAACCACGCGTGGATGATGGCGCACAATTCCCAAGTAATGATAATTATTATAGATTATTTTAATTTACATGCATTAGAAATGTTCCTCTATACGAAAATCATACCCGTTCATATTTTGTGAAGTTATTGGTGACCGATTAATATATTAGATAAAAATTCAATATAAACATACAAACACATCATAGGATAAAAAAAACTGCTTATAAATTAGTGCCGGAGATATTTTATAGAATAATTTTATTTAAAAAAATGTTTTGTTGTGCTATGGAAATGAAACTAGGTTGCAAAGGAAGATGGTTTATGGTGTTTAACGCCCCTTTCAACAATATATCGGTCAGTTTTATTGGTGGAGAAAACTGGAGTATTCGGAGAAAACCATTGGCCTGTCGCAAATCACTGACAAACTTTATCACATAATGTTGTATCGAGTACACCCAAGAAAGAATTTTTATCGTAAGTGTAATTTTAGTCGTAAGATTAAAATTTGTCGTAAGATAATCTTTGTGAAAAAGCTTAGGAATTGTCGTAAGATAATCTTAAATGAAAAAGTTAGGACTATTGTTGCGAATTTTTGTGAAAAGGGCTACTGTTTAAGATAGATAAAAAACGCAATGGTTGAAGAACAATATTTAAGAGAACTTTCCTGTTCATTGATTATTTTTTAACAAAGTAAAATGAATTCTTTATTAACAAATAAAACAATTCAACTTAAACACACACAAAAATAAAAAAAATAAACAAATAAAATAATTTAATTATCCATTTCACAGGCACTTGTTTCATTCAAAAAATATATGCCCCCTCCTCTTCTTGAGGAGAGGGCATACATATTTTGAATGAAACATGCCCCCTCCAGGAATTCACAGAAAATAAGAAATATCTGCATTGTTGTACTGATTTAATGACGATTCGACAAACTCCGTAAACAATGTCGATAATTAATAAGATGGCGTCCATTTCTTGATCGATCTCAAAACACGAGCAGTTGCACGTTTTTTCCCCGATGCGCGTACATTTCATAACATTAATAAGTTACAGAAACACGTTTTATTAAGGCATCAATCATATCTGATAGTTTTTATGGGCAACAAAAATTTACGATTATGGCAAATAATGTCCCTTTAAATCACACATTTATTCTACATATTAAATCTCATATTGAATGAAAACAGGAAAGGCGAGCGATTCTATTTAGCAAAAAAAAACGGTAAATAGAACTAAATGCTGAAATAATTATGATTTAATATACTTATTTTACATTTCTTTTTATCAAAATGTTGAATGTAAGCTCTGTAACTTTCTAAACCTAAATGAGGAATGTCATTTCTTTTCTTTTTTTAAAAACTCTGATATTAATAAGAATGCAAGAGTAACGTTTTTTTAAATAATTTAATGAAACTTACTATAATTTTAATAATTGCAAAACAATTAAAAAAAATAGTATAACACTAAATCCATCAACACCTAAAGATATTAAAATAGTGGTGTTGTTTTAACCAACCGTCATTAGAACTGAGGAAAGCAGGCATGTAATCACATACAATATGTGTTGTTGTTGGGTTTTTTTTTTTCTTATTTGTTTGTATTTTTATTGCTTTAAACCAATTGGTTAGTAAATAAAAAGTTAATATCATTTTTTTCATCACAAACAAGGGCGTAGCTACGCAGAGGCACGGATACACGTGCACCCACGTCGTTTTTACAAAAAAATAATTCATAAATAAATTAATTAAGAAAAGGAGGTGTGCATAGAAGTAAAACGGTAAAAGGAATGAATGCATTCCTCACGGTGACACCACTGTCGGAGTATCATCTTTAAAATCGAGACTGTT
Organism: Bathymodiolus septemdierum; assembly: GCA_963383655.1. Taxonomy (NCBI): domain Eukaryota; kingdom Metazoa; phylum Mollusca; class Bivalvia; order Mytilida; family Modiolidae; genus Bathymodiolus; species Bathymodiolus septemdierum. Next base: position 49,852,227 of record OY726520.1, read on the forward strand.
ACAAAAAATCTGACAGCGATAAACGGCGCCTTATACCGAAACATTTATACTTGTTTACTGATACTTACCACAATGCCAGTAATAACAGCAACAGATGAGAGAAGCATTAGTATCATGAGAAGAGCTAAAACTATCGGCCGATCGACGAAGAGTACAGAGGGGCTCTCTAGTCTTGCAGCTTTACATTGTAATAAACAATTGGAAAATTGACATTGAGAATTTGTAAAAAAAATGTTCTTTAGTGTAATAGGTGATGAATTCCATTACTTATTTGTATGTAATTGCCATGATATTTTAGAACTAAGAAACAAATATATACCAAATTATCTTACAACCAACGCCAGTTTAGAAAAAATGTCTAGAATGCTATCTTTATGCAATGTAGAACTGCTACAAAAAAATATCAATATTTATATAAAGTGCATCAGTGGTTTATTCCAATAAGTCTTAAATGTTGAGTGTGTATTGAATATAATATATTAGTCTAAAGTATATGCCTTTTCTATCCCCCATGTTTACTATATTTATATATTGTATTATATTATTATGTCTGTTAATGTTGCACATGTGTGCCCGGGTTATATAATAAATCTTGAAAAAAAAATCTTGAAAGAAAGTAATTTCCTCCTTTTCGTAAAATACGTCGTTTAGGGTTCCCATTTGTTTCTCGTAACGATATCGATGACCAAAATTGACTTAATTCGCAGAACTGAGGAATTTTGAGTGCATGTCTTAATAAACATCAAATTATTTCTGCCACCTTAAACTTGCAAATGATTTTAATGTCTGTGTTTCATTTTCTAATTACACTTTAAAAAAATATTTTGGAACAAGGTTTTATAAGTCAATAGACCCTATAATACAGTCAAATGACTCGACGAGTTAGGGAATATTTTTGCATTTGGTCTCCATCAAAAATGGTTATATATCAGCGGAAGCAACCACATTTTAGTATGGAATCTAAAACAAAACGCTCTACTATTAAGAAGAGTTGGAAGATATCAAAGGGGTAATCAGAATCCGTAAGTGGAAGAAGGACAGAAAACGCAGTGCCGGATTTACCATTGTGCTTAGGTGTGCTTAAGCACAGAGCCTCGTTGGCCCGGGGGCCTCATCTTCCTGCCAAAACAATTTTTACGATGGAATTTTGCTTATGTGGTGCAATTTTAAATTTGAAGGCGTTCTGTTTCGGAGAGATTCCAGACATAATGATAGAGTTGATAGTCTATTGGATTGTGCCACAAAGCAGGCAGTCATGACAGTGGCATAGAAACAGTTATTTTACCAGTGTACACAAATGATCCATAGAATTTAGTGGTTTAATACAGGTTTATTTTCATTAAAATAGTTTTACTCAAACAAAATAACAGACATATGTCTTTATGTATATTTCCTTGTACCATGCGACATTTAAATATTAAAAGACTACTCATTGACTGACCATTAAGGTGATAGTCAAGCCCCTGTTAAGCCCCTGTTACACGGTAAAGCAAGTATCATGATACTTGTATCATAAACCAAAAAATACAGTGTAAACAGTGCTATTCCTCTGTATCATACAACTTTTAGAAGTTGCATGATACACACTTTGGGATAGAACATGTTCTATTCTGTACAGCAAGGATCACGATACATTTTATGTCTGACCAATCAGAGATCTTGGTTTGAGGTCAGGAGGTTACAACATCATCAACAAATAAAAGCACATGGTCAGCACACGGTAAATAAAACATGACTGAAAAGGGGGAAAAGTAGTGATGTTATTTGGTCAAAGGAACAGATGGAGAGTCTCTTCAATTTGTATGATAATGTCTTCATTGTCAGGTTTCTCCATTTTGGAGGGAACAATTTGTAAAAAAAATTCTTGATTTAGTGTGTAAACTGACAAGGATCATGATACAAACAGTTCACTGGTGACAATCGGATGGTCGTAACTGAAGTTACCACCATCCCAACATGTCGGGCGCAAAAACAGGTAAGATCATTTTTCCTTATTTTCTCTGTTCAAACATATGTGCATGAAAAGTTACTCAGCTGCCCCTTAGATAAGAACGTTTTTAACGACCCTTTGTAATCTCTCCGAGATATACTGTTCGGTTACTTAGACTTTTGATGGCAACTTAATTCCTGGATGGTGGTAACTTCGTATTCATATTTCTAGGGGCGGATTCAGGGGGGAGGGGGGCGCACCCGACGCACGCGCCCCCCCCCCCCCTCCTAAAATTGGAAAAAATATGATTTTTTGGCGTAAAATCGTGATTTTTCACACGAAATACCCCAAAAATTTTCGCGCTTCCCTCTGCATTTGGAAAAAATCTGATTTGTTGGCGTAAAATCGTGATTTTTCACACGAAATACCCCAAAAATTTTCGCGTCTCCCTCCGCTCGGCGCAATTTTTTTTAAGTGCGCCCCCCCTAACTTGAAATCCTGGATCCGCTCTTGATTTTTATGTATCACATCAGATAAACCTTAAAACAAGGTATAGCAAGAGTATGTTGTACTTTTTATTCGAAGTTTTATCACGGCATATTATCTGCCAGGTCATAAAATATTTCACATAGTCATGCATGATCACGCATAACTCTAGAAATACGGTTTTAACTTTATAAGTACCTTATTTTGTCTGTTTTATCACGGAAGTTTAAAAAAAATAGAGGTCTCTTTCATTTCTATTAAAGAATATTTTTAGTTTTAAAATATTAAATATTTAATAATGAAAATTTATATCAAATTGTTTTATTTTTAAATTTTTAAAAAGTAAATTTTAAGTTAAATTTTCAAAAATAGTTATAAGTAAAATAAATAAAGTCCCATCCCACCCTCACTTGCTCATAGCCTTGACGTGGAGTGGGGGCTCTTAAATACTTGCATCTGTTGTAGATATTTAAGTCTAATATGAGAAGCACCAAAATTGTAAAATGAACTAAGTTAACTAACAATACTTTCACCACTTTTATTATATACAAATATATATTATATTGATTACAAATATGAATAGATTAATATTTTGTTTCTCACATCCATTAGAAGCTGGAAGGCAATATTATCAGTCATAATTCCTTCACCTATACACTTTAATACAGAGACGAAATCGTCATACCTATTCATTTCATGCAAAGATTCCAATCCGTCAGAAAGTAAACTATACATACCGGTATCTGCATTGTCAGTTTCAGTTGCTTTATGATGAATGTTATCCTTTAAATGACCATCTAGTGGATTATAATGATTAAGATCATCGTGTTTTCTTCTAAATGTTATGCGAAAAGTTTCGATGTTAATGTTGAATGTAAAACCTTTTTCGTGATATGATTTTATCTCCGATATCCTTACAGGGAAATGTAGAGATCTGTATGTATTGCAGCCAATTTTTTCATCAAATACATACTTCCTCATACAAAGTGTCGAACATGCATCATGAGTTTCTATTGTATGGAGAAGAATACTTTAGAACAAAAATAACACATGTATCCAACTGAAAAAAAAATGATGAGATAAACATGTTCGTATAGAAAACAGATGACGTTTCGAAATTTGCAACATTTATACTTCATTGGGTGACTCCCCTCGACCATTGCGCAACATCGTCGCACGATTTTCACCTTCTATTATTGTTATACAAATGTAGAAATTGCTGTAGAAATGATGTAGAAAATTGGTTGTATCATATATATATATATATATATATATATAGGCATTGAAATATTAATTTTAATCGTGCGACAGCCGCGCGACAGTTGCTGGTGAAGTATAAATCAGCCATTCTAATGTTAAGAGTATCACCTATCATTTTGCTAATTTTTAATGCTATTTTTTTTTTTCATATACATTTAACCCATATCCTTGCATTTTCCTAATCATGATTAAAGTTAAAACAACAATTAAATTAACCAAATCACAATCCAAGCAGTGACAACTGGCGAAAACGGTCCCATTTCCGTTCAGAAACATACAATTTCAAGTATTCCAGCTTCATTGAAGATAATTTTACCAATTACATTTTCAATAATTCATGGCAGTTACGGTCATCTTTTGGTTTTACTCAGGAGTTACGACCATCTTTAAAAAAAATCATTTCGTAAGTTACCATCATCACCTTTCGGAGTTACTACCATCCTTGTCACATTTTCGAAAACAAAATTCTAAGTGACCGAACAGCATATCTCGGAGAGATTGCAAAGGATCGTTAAAAACGTGCTTATCTAAGGGGCAGCTGAGTAACTTTTCATGCACATATGCTTGAACAGAGAAAATAAGGAAAATGATATTACCTGTTTTTGCGCCCGCCATGTTTTGATGGTGGTAACTTCAGTTACGACCATCCGATTGTCACCAGTGAAGTTGCATGATACAAGTATCGCGATACTTGATTTACCGTAACAGGGCCTTCAGCTGTTATTGATGTCCTTTAATATTTGAATTCCCTATGTCACATGGTTCAGTCTGTTATTTGTACTCACTCCTACCAGATTTTTACACTTCAGAAAATATAGATGGGTAACTTTTTTTCAAAAATTTTAAAATTAATTGTCAGAGTTCGTATATATCATATATTAATATATATCTAGAATAATAAATGTTGATTTGAAAACTGGATTTTTAAGATTTTTTTTGGAAGATTTATCTTAAGTCAAACGGACTAAATAGCAGTAGCGTATCGATAATCAGAAAGTTTAGCTAGTCCGAAGATTCCATGGTCTGAGAGTATGTTGGCCGAATGTTCTTTGGTGCGATTTATGTATTTTTACGTGGATTCTTGTTGTAAGATCAACATGTAAATTAGAGAAGAAACTATTTCAAGCATTCTAGTCTAGAAAAATACCACCAAAATATGTTAAAACAACCATCTAGAGCCAGTTGTTCAAAAGTGTCGTTCGCCTAACGCAGTGGTATAAAATTACCGAAATCGTTAAACATTGTTAAAAAAATGTTTGTATTATTGTTATTAAAAAGTCACTATTTAATCAGTTATTGGGATTGTGGTGTTTAACGTCACTTTCAATAATATTTCAGTTATATCGTGGTCGACAGTTTTATTGGTAGATGAAACCGGAGTACCCAGTGAAAACCATCTACACCTGCCGCAAGTCATTGACAAACTTTATCACAAAATGTTGTATCGAGCACACCTCGCCATGATCAGGATTCGAACTCACAACATTCATGGTGATAGACACCGATTGCACAGGTAGTTGTTAATCCAACTACCATACGATTACGACCATGACGGCCCCCAACTCAGTTATCAATCCAGTATTAAGCATTACATATGATCGCCTTTGCTAGATTTGATGTTCCAAATAGAATGACCTTAAATAAACTTTAGAGAAAACCGAAGGGGAAATCAAGAATGGACAATCCAGAGACACTGGCAACATTGGGCACACAAGACACAGGACGAAGACAAACAAAACAAAAAACACAGAAAACTAAAAAGATGAGCAACGCGGACCCCACTAAAACGTTCTTGCCAAAATGACACAAATAACATTACATAAGGCATTCATGAGTAGCATCGTTTTTATGCAGAAATTAAATTCAAATTTTGATAAAAAATGTTTTAATTGTCTTGATGATAATTCAATGTAATTGTCAGATATTTAAATAATACATACATTGGATTTTACATTATATTTGTGTTCAGTGAGTTCAGTTAAGATGAGAGGTGGACATGTTCAGTTCCGTTTCAAATAATGTCCTCACTTTTGTCAGTGTAACGGGGTTCATCTTTTAAAGTTCCTTCTATTCCCCCGATCACTAAGTTCCCCCCCCCCCCTCCCGAGTTTCGAAGACGAGTTTTCTCATTTGATTCTTCTTTGATTTTTTCCTCCATGACCCGGAACAATACTTCCATGAATACATGAATAGTTTGCATGTGATTTTACTCTGCATTTGATTGTGGACAACAAGTCTATTCTTTCGTCTGTCTTTTTTAATTCGGCCTTGTCTGATGTTAATATTAAGTTACTTGTCTCAACACTATATAACTCTGATAATTAGAGTTATATAGTGTCGACACATGCAAGTTGGTGTTAACATCAGAATGTATGCATATGGACACTAACAAGTTAAATTCAGGAAATAGAGATGAAATAATAAAGTATTTTTTATTGAAAATAACAACAGAAAGATTTAAAAGGTTTGGTGGTAATTCCGTAACACGAGCGCCTGTGGTTAATTTGAAAATGAAATGTCAGCAAACTATATTTTACCTCCGCGTTGTCTATTATCATAACAACTTCCTGCTCCGTCGTTAGCAATACCCATTCCAAGCAACCCTAGACGTTTTGTGTCATAAATATCGCATAAAATGCATATATACATGTATTGTACTTCGACTCTTAAATTCAAACTGAATAACAGATATGGTTGCTTTGTGTACTTGTTCAAGCGGATGAGATTGTGTGTAGTAAGCGTGTGACTTTTCACAAACATATACGATTTCTGACGTAGAAAGCATGGGTAGTATCCGACAGAGCTATGAAATGTAAATTATGTAGAAATATAGACAAATTAAGTCTGAACACGCGTATATATCTTTGTTTTTCTTCAATGATGAAAAGTATTTGAATTGTTTGAAGAAATATGTATACCCACTTTTGACTTCCTTTAATTGTTGTTACTCAACGTTAGCATTTGCCGTATGCATGGTGTGATTTAGAGTAGTTTATCCATGGATAGTTTTGTTGAGGATTGTTGACCATTGTTTTAATAAACATTATTGTAACGCTTACTCAATAAACATCTGAACGGTTACTAAATATAAATGTGTAATATGTCAGAGATGTCTGAGATGTCTAGTCCTGCAAAAAAGTTGGACAATCAGGTGTTATTAGTATTAATAGGGAGTCATTTAATCTGGCAAGTGTTGTTTTTGTCAGATAGAACGGGTGGTTTATATTACCTAACTAAAAAGAGAAAAGCAGTTTTAGAACAGTTGAAATCAGAAAAGATTAGGTTTATTCTGTTCTTATGAACCAACTCTCATCTATGTCATGGTTGCAAACCAGATGATACTATAGGTGTATCGGTCGACGTCCAACAGTCGCTTTTAGAGTCAGTCTAGTGATGGTACAATATAATGACCACGTCATTCGTTGAAGGTGTTCTTTTCTGCAAATCGGACACATAACATTTATAGAATAAAATCAAATTGTGAATTAAAGCCTTTGAAAGCACGACAGAAAAATGCTGAAATGCAGGTCTGTTGACACTATGCATGTTGATATAAATCCAGGTATTTTCTTTGAAGGTATAAAGTAGTCTTGAGGTCACCTGTGGGGGGGAAATTGTTGTCATATCCGATTGGAAAAATTTTAACTTCTCTGTATAAGCTTGGTACTACGGGGGAAGACTTTAATGCAGATCTTGCTCATCAGCTGGAAGATCAAGCGAATAATACCCTTGCCCTTTCACCATTTGAATCGTCGGTGACAAAACGTATCAGATATGACAAGGCACATCGGAGAAGAACTTGCGCCTGCTCTTGTCAATCAACAACGGTCGTGCTCTGTAACAGCACCGATGGTCGTTGATGTTTTATATAATACGTTGAAAGTGGCGTTAAAGGCATACCGTCGCTCAAATTTATTTTTTTGGTTTATATTAAAAGTTGCCAATATTCGATGTTTTATACTAATTGCAGTTGAATTTTTTCGTTATATCATGCGTAAATAGCCTAGAACGAATGAAATACGTCGCTTTTTGATTTTCTTGTATCCATTAAAGAATTCAATGTTGACCCGTACAATATTCATATATTCCGTGACCTACAAAATGAACCTATTCGGTAAAGAGTTTGCGCATGTGCGAAATTGTTTGCGGAAGGAAAAGCACATGTATGGCACAAACAAAAATATTGACGGATTCTACACGAAAACGACACAAATATGAGGATTTCGTGTTAAAATTAAAAAACAAAAGTGCTATACCGACCTACTCCATTTTTCAACACGTATACGGTAAGCATAAGTTAGTATCCTTTTACAGCCGAATCGTATTTTGACAGTAGAATTGCATCGTCGTTTTTTATATTATTTTTGGGTTTTTTTCAGGAGAAAACACTAGGTGATATCGCTTTTAAATTAGAGACTAAAATAATGAACTTCATGACTGTTTTTTTTTTTCGAAAAAATATCAAGAAACTCAAGTGTTGTCAATAATATGCAATACAATTTGTTTACAATTTTCCCTTTATCAGGCTCCATTGTAGAGTTTGGGTTTGGTTTTATTGATTACATCACGTATTTCAGATTTTAAGTGTCATTCTTACTAAATACCATTATCAGTGGCGTAGGAAGGAGTTATCAAAATGCACGCACTGGGGGTTTGGGGTTTTCCATTCAAGATATAGGGGTACTGGGGCAAAGCCCATATGAAATTTGGAAAGTTTGATATATAGATAGCAGGAAAATTTATTTAAAACTACTTTTGACATCCTTTAATCATGTTATTAATGTGATGGATGTTTACACACAATCAAACCAACAATATTTTTCTTTGTCTGGAATTATTAAACTTGTATACAACTAACTGCTTCCCATGGAAGCTGAATGTGAGGGTGGCATTATTAGCACAATTTTCAAAATACAACAGATATTCGGATGCCAGTTTTTTGTTAACAAGTTCCAATGTCTCACAAAGATGAATGGGTGTTACCTTGTCTGATGTAATTCCCACCCTGGTTTCCATTTTTAAGACTCAAAGAGTCAACTCATCCTGGGTCCCCCCCCCCCCCCCCCCCCCCCCCCCCCCCAACTTCCTGGGTTTGTAGATCTGCCCTATAAGCATCATACATATGCAATTCATCCTCCTGCTTTAGTTTGTTTAAATTGATCAGTTTCAATAACTATGCCAGAATTAGATCTTCGTTTTTCACCAAATGGTTCCTTAAATCTTTTAGCAAGTGATCTACGAACTGGTAATAAAGTGTAATCCGCCAGTATTCCTTGATGTCTGTAACCTGTGGGTTGGCATGATTTCGTTGTCTACCAGTTGTTCGTGGCTTAGACGAGACAACACCAACTTGCTCCACTAGATCTACAGCTTCATCATATAAAGTGTTGTAAACACTAATGTCATTTCTCTCAGTCTCAAAATATCGAATCAAGGTTTGACATTCACTCACAGCCTCTATCAAATCGTAGGAGATGATATGCAACATTGCTGCAATCAGAATAACAACGTACAAGATGTGACTGCAAACCACTAGTGGCAAAATATAGTCAAATTGGCAAAAGGGCAGATAAATGGACGCCTGATTTGCCGTCACCATTGGTTTGTAAATACTCTAGGGCTTTAGAAGTTGCAAGTGTAGATGCGTAGTGAAAGGAGATTGAGATTTCTTGCACATTAGCCGTCATGGTACTTACTGATACATCTGATGACGAATGTGCAATAGTTTAACACCTGTGCCTTACAGTGCAAGTATTGCGTTGTTGGAATCCTTTCCCTAATCATGGCTAGAACACCTCTATGAATACCCGACGTGTTTGCTGTTCGATCATACCCTTGTGTTCTCATATTATCAAGATATTCTCAAGTCTTGCTAAAACAGCTCAATACGATTTTCACCGGTATTTTCGCTTGCCCTCGGAAAAGCAAGAAATTCCTCTCGAAGAGTGACTTTACCACCAGTACATTCTACAAACCTTACACACACGGAGACTTGTTCATGTGTTGATACATCAGTGCTTCACCACCAATTAAAGCAACGTATTCTGAGATATTACACGCTCTTACGATGTTTTAACGTACCATTTCACCGTAATTTCGAATATCTTGTTCTGATCTGGAGATGTGTATTTTATTATTTGATCGAATTAGAGATTGTGTTATCCAGGTGATACTGTAATATTTCCTCGTGTTTGGACACATGACGCAAATTGCCATGGCATTACACTTGTCTTTGTTATGCTCCAGAATTGCAATATTTTGACGACCATAAAGAATCAATACTTGGATTATCTCCTTTACAATATGTTTGTTTGTGGCAATATCCTCTTTGCGATGAGACGAAAGAATTGAAGTAATGGACTCCGTCTTTGACTTTTTGGACATAATATCAAGAAAATGAGTTGCTGTCTGTTGACCAGCTATAGCTATATGAGAACTCAGTACTTCGTGTCGTTTTATGTAGTTATGAATGTTTGACCAGTCGTTTAATGGTATAGATACAAAAGTCTTTTCTTTACTAGCCTTACTGTCAAATAAAACAAAAGAAATGCAATAAACAGCATCCTTTGAAAAAAGAATACCGAAGCCAATGAATCTTTTTAAGCCACTGAATATAACATTTCCTTTTGACTGCACAGATTTACAGCATTTGAATAAAATTAGTTAATATAGAGGTTTATTTGTATATCTTGCTACAAAATATAACATTATTATTCATATTTTTTCCTGATTTCTTTATCCACGCAAGTGCGTCTTTGCGTCACTGTATTCTACATATTAAATCTCATATTGAATGAAAACGGGTCAGGCGAGCGATTCTTTTTAACAAAATACGGTATAGAACTAAATGTTGAAATAATTATGATTTAATATACTTATTTTGCATTTCTTTTTATCAGAATGTTGAATGTAAACTACATGTATGTAACTTTCTAAACCTAAATGACGAATGTCATTTCTTTTTTAGTTCACCTGGACCAAAGGTCGGGTGAATTATTGCCATCACTTGGCGTCCGTCGTCTGTCGTCTGTAAACTTTTCACATTTCAAGCTGCTTCTTCTCCGAAACCACTGGGCCAATTGGAACCAAACTTAGCAGAAATGTTCCTTGGATGTTCCTCTACAAAGTTCCTGTTTTTCGTTCCAGTCGGATATTCAACATGGCTGCCAGGGCCAATAATATGCTCTGATTTGCTGAAATTTCAAAGATCTTCTTCTCTGAAACTAATGAACTGACTGAACCCAAACTGTAAATGAATGATCATTGGAATGTCCTTTACCAAGTTTCTGTTTTTTATCCCGATCGGAAATCCAAGATGGCCGCCACCGCATGACATAGATTAACATTGGACCCTATGGGAAAATGTTCAAATGCCTTCTTTTCAGAAACTACAAATATGATTAAAGCCAAACTGTACATGAATGTTCATTGGATGGTCCTCTACAAACTTTAGGTTTTTTGTTCCGATATGAAATTCAAAATGGCGGCTACGGCAGGACTTAGTTTAACATTGGACCCTATGGGAAAAATGTCTCAAAACGCTTCTTCTCTGAAACCACTTGGACAGTTGAAACCAAAGTGCTCAGGAATGATCATTGGAAGGTCCTCTACAAAGTTTTTTTTAATGTCGATCGGAAATCCAAGATGGCCGCCACCGCAGGACATAGATTAACATTGAACCCTATGGGAAAATGTTCAAATGCCTTCTTCTCAGAAATTACAAATATGATTAAAGCCAAACTGTACATGAATGTTCATTGGATGGTCCTCTACAAACTTTAGTTTTTTGTTCCGATATGAAATTCAAAATGGTGGCTACGGCAGGACTTAGTTCAACATTGGACCCTATGGGGAAAATGTTTCAAACGGCTTCTTCTCTGAAACCACTAGGACAATTGAAACCAAACTGCCCAGAAATGATCATTGGAAGGTCCTCTACAAAGTTACTGTTTTTTATGCCGATCGGAAATCCAAGATGGCCGCCACCGCAGGACATAGATTAACATTGGACCCTATGGGCAAATGTTCAAATGCCTTCTTCTCAGAAACTACAAATCAGACTGAATCCATTTAGACAGGAATGTTCATTGGATGGTTCTCTACAAAGATTAGGTTTTTTGTTCCGATATAAAATGGAAGATGGCGGCTACAGCAGGACTTAGTTAACTTTGGAACCTATGGGAAATGTGTCTCAAAACGCTTCCTCTCTGAAACCACTTGGACAATTTAAACCAAAGTGCCCAGGAATGATCATTGGAAGGTCCTCTACAAAACTCAGGTTTTATATGCCGATCGGAAATCCAACATGGCCGCCACCGCAGGACATAGCTTAACATTGAACCCTATGGGAAAATGTTCAAATGCCTTCTTCTCAGAAATTACAAATATGATTAAAGCCAAACTGTACATGAATGTTCATTGGATGGTCCTCTACAAACTTTAGGTTTTTTGTTCCGATATGAAATACAAAATGGTGGCTACGGCAGGACTTAGTTCAACATTGGACCCTATGGGTAAAATGTTTCAAACGGCTTCTTCTCTGAAACCACTAGGACAATTGAAACCAAACTGCCCAGAAATGATCATTGGAAGGTCCTCTACAAAGTTACTGTTTTTTATGCCGATCGGAAATCCAAGATGGCCGCCACCGCAGGACATAGATTAACATTGGACCCTATGGGGAAATGTTCAAATGCCTTCTTCTCAGAAACTACAAATCAGACTGAATCCAAACTAGACAGGAATGTTCATTGGATGGTCCCCTACAAAGTTTAGGTTTTTTGTTCCGATATAAAATGGAAGATGGTGGCTACAGCAGGACTTAGTTTAACATTGGACCCTAAGGGAAAAGTGTCTCCACACAAAGTAGATTTTTCTTGAAAAATTAGCGAAATTATTACGGTATACTTTTGGGGCTGGATAATCTTTTCTTACAAACAGTGTCATAGTGTTAATAAACAATTAACTGAAAGATAGCTGCAGTATCAAAGCTGCTCAGTTCAAAATATGTGAGGGATCTCTTTCAAATACATTCATACTTCAATCCAAATTTCATCACAGCGCACTCGTATATAGATTAAATTAAAAAATATCATCAACGAGATTCTAGAGCTTCGTGTACTTGGTGGCTGCTAGAACATCATGTACGCGTTGCCTACTACAGCATCATGTACGTGGTGGCTGTCAGAGCATCATATACGTGGTGGCTGCCAGAGCATCATGTACGTTGTGGTTGCTAGAGCATCATGTACGTGGCGACTGATGGATCATCATGTACGTAGTGGCTGCTGGAGCATCATGTACATGGTGGCTGCTAAAGTATCATGTACGTGTTGGCTGCTAGAGAATCATCTACGTGGTGGCTGCTAGAGCATTATGTACGTGGTGGCTGCTAGAGCATCATGTACGTGGTGGCTATCAGAGTATCATGTGCGTGGTGGCTGCTAGAGCATAATGTACGTCGCGACTGATGGATCATCATGTACGTGATTGCAGCTGGAGCATAATGTACGTGGTGGCTTCTAGAGAATCATGCACGTGGCTGCTAAGGCATCACCTACTTGGTGGCTGCTAGATCATCATGTACATGGTGGACGTTAGAGCATCATCTACTTAGTGGATGCTAGAGCATAATGTACTTAGAGGCTTCTAGAGCATTAATTACGTAGTGGCTGCTAGAGCATCATGTACGTGATGGCTGCTAGAGCATAAAGTGTGTAGTGGCTGCTAGAACATCATGTACATGGTGGCTGCTAGAGCATCATGTGCGCGGCGACTGATGTATCATCTTGTACGTTGTGGCTGCTGGAGCATCATGTGTGTGGTGGCTGCTAGAGCATCATGTACATGGTGGCTGCTCGAGCATCAAGTACGTTGCGACTAAAGGATCATCATGTACGTTGCGACTAATGGATCATCATGTACGTTGCGACTAATGGATCATCATGTACGTGGTGGCTGCTGGAGCATCATGTACGTGGCGACTGCTGGAGCATCATGGACGTGGTGGCTACTAGAGCATCATGTACGTGGTGGCTGCTAGAGCATCATGTACGTGGTGGCTGCTGGATCATCATGTACGTGGTGGCTGTTAAAGCATCATGTACGTGATCGCTGCCAGAGCATCATGTATGTGGTGGCTGCTAGAGCATCATGTACGCGGTGGCTGCTAGAGCATCATGTACGTGGTGGCTGCTAGAGCAACATGTACATTGTGGCTGTCAGAGCATCGTGTACGTGGTGGCTGCTAGAGCATCATGTATGTGGTGGCAGATGGATCATCATGTACGTGTTGGCTACTGGTGCATCATGTACGTGGTGGCTGCTAGAGCATAGTGTACGTGGTGGCTGCTAGAGCATCATGTACGTGGTGACTATCAGAGCATCATGTACGTGGTGGCTGCTAGAGCATAATGTACGTCGCGACTGATGGATCATCATGTACGTGATTGCAGCTGGAGCATCATGCACGTGGTTGCTAAGGCATCACTTACTTGGTGGCTGCTAGATCATCATGTACATAGTGGACGTTAGAGCATCATCTACTTAGTGGATGCTAGAGCATAATGTACTTAGAGGCTTCTAGAGCATTAACTACGTAGTGGCTGCTAGAGCATCATGTACGTGATGGCTGCTAGAGCATAAAGTGTGTAGTGGCTGCTAGAACATCATGTACATGGTGGCTGCTAGAGCATCATGTGCGCGGCGACTGATGTATCATCTTGTACGTTGTGGCTGCTGGAGCATCATGTATGTGGTGGCTGCTAGAGCATCATGTACATGGTGGTTGCTCGAGCATCAAGTACGTTGCGACTAAAGGATCATCATGTACGTTGCGACTAATGGATCATCATGTACGTTGCGACTAATGGATCATCATGTACGTGGTGGCTGCTGGAGCATCGTATATGTGATGGCTGCTGGAGCATCATGTACGTGGCGACTGCTGGAGCATCATGGACGTGGTGGCTACTGGAGCATCATGTACGTGGTGGCTACTAGAGCATCATGTACGTGGTGGCTGCTAGAGCATCATGTACGTGGTGGCTGCTGGATCATCATGTACGTGGTGGCTGTTAAAGCATCATGTACATGATCGCTGCCAGAGCATCATGTATGTGGTGGCTGCTAGAGCATCATGTACGCGGTGGCTGCTAGAGCATCATGTACGTGGTGGCTGCTAGAGCAACATGTACATTGTGGCTGTCAGAGCATCGTGTACGTGGTGGCTGCTAGAGCATCATGTATGTGGTGGCAGATGGATCATCATGTACGTGTTGGCTACTGGTGCATCATGTACGTGGTGGCTGCTGGAGCATCATGTATGTGGTGGCAGATGGATCATCATGTACGTGTTGGCTACTGGTGCATCATGTACGTGGTGGCTGCTAGAGCATCATGTACATTGTGGCTGTCAGAGCATAGTGTACGTGGTGGCTGCTAGAGCATCATGTACGTGGTGGCTATCAGAGCATCATGTACGTGGTGGCTGCTAGAGCATAGTGTACGTCCCGATTGATGGATCATCATGTACGTGATTGCAGCTGGAGCATCATGCACGTGGTGGGTTCTAGAGAATCATGCACGTGGCTGCTAAGGCATCACCTACTTGGTGGCTGCTAGATCATCATGTACGTAGAGGCTTCTAGAGCACCATCTACGTAGTGGCCGCTAGAGCATCATGTACGTGGTGGCTGTTAGAACATAAAGTGAGTAGTGGCTGCTAGAACATCATGTACATGGTGGCTGCTAGAGCATCATGTGCGCGGCGACTGATGTATCATCTTGTACGTTGTGGCTCCTGGAGCATCATGTACATGGTGGCTGCTCGAGCATCATGTACGTTGCGACTAAATGATCATCATGTACGTTGCGACTAATGGATCATCATGTACGTTGCGACTAATGGATCATGTACGTGGTGGCTGCTGGACCATCGTATACGTGATGGCTGCTGGAGCATCATGTACGTGGTGGCTACTGGAGCATCATGTACGTGGTGGCTACTAGAGCATCATGTACGTGGTGGCTGCTAGAGCATCATGTACGTGGTGGCTGCTGGAGCATCATGTACGTGGTGGCTGTTAAAGCAACACGTACACGGTGACTGTCAGAACATCGTGTACGTGGTGGCTGCTAGAGCATCATGTACGTGGTGGCAGATGGATCATCATGTACGTGTTGGCTACTGGTGCATCATGTACGTGGGGGCTGCTAGAGCATCATGTACGTGGTAGCTGCTAGAACACCATGTACGTGGTGGCTGCTAGAGCATCATGTACGTGATCGCTGCTAGAGCATCATGTATGTGGTGGCTGCTAGAGCATCATGTACGTGGTGGTTGTTAGAGCATCATGTGAATGGTGACTGATGGATCATCATGTACGTGTTTGGCTGCTGGTACATCATGTACGTGATGCCTGCTAGAGCAACATGTATGTGGTGGTTGTAAACGCATCATGTACATGGTGGCTGTCAGAGCATCATGTACGTGGTGGCTGCTGGAGCATCATGTACGTGGTGGCTGCTGGAGCATCATCTGCGTGGTGGCTGCTAGAGCATTATGTACGTGGTGGCTGCTAGAGCATCAGGTACATGGTGGCTGCAAGAGCCTGATGTACATGGTGGTGGTGGCTGCTAGAGCATCATGTAGATGGTGGATGTCAGAGCATTATGTACGTGGTGCCTGCTAGATCATGATGTACGTAGTGGCTGCTAGAGTATCATGTGCGTGCCGACAAATGGATCATCCATCATGTACGTGGTGGCTGCTGGAACATCATGTACATGGTAGCTGCTAGAGCATCATGTACGTGGTAGCTGCTAGAGCATCATGTACGTGGTAGCTGCTGGAGCATCATGTATGTGGTGGCTGCCAGAGCATCATGTACGTGGTAGCTGCTAGAGCATCATGTACGTGGTAGCTGCTAGAGCATCATGTATGTGGTGGCTGCCAGAGCATCATGTACGTGGTAGCTGCTGGAGCATCATGTATGTGGTGGCTGCTAGAGCATCATGTATGTGGTGGCTACAAGAGCATCATGTACGTGGTAGCTGCTAGAGCATCATGTACGTGGTGGCTGCTAGAGCATCATGTATGTGGTGGCTGCCAGAGCATCATGTACGTGGTAGCTGCTGGAGCATCATGTATGTGGTGGCTGCTAAAGAATCATGTATGTGGCGACTGATGGAGCATCATGTACGTGGTGGCTGCTAGGGCATGATGTACGTGATCGCTGCTAGAGCATCATGTATGTGGTGGCTGCTAGAGCATCATGTACGTGGTGGCTGCTAGAGCATCATGTACATGGTGGCTGTCAGAGCATCGTGTACGTGCTAGCTGCTAGAGCATCATGTACATGGTGGCTGCTAGAGCATCATGTACGTTGCGACTAAAGGATCATCATGTACGTTGCGACTAATGGATCATCATGTACGTGGCGACTAATGGATCATGTACGTGGTGGCTGCTTGACCATCGTATACGTGATGGCTGCTGGAGCATCATGTACGTGGCGACTGCTGGAGCATCATGTACGTGGTGGCTACTGGAGCATCATGTACGTGGTGGCTACTAGAGCATCATGTACGTGGTGGATGCTAGAGCGTCATGTACGTGGTGGCTGCTGGAGCATCATATACGTGGTGGCTGTTAAAGCATCATGTACGTGATCGCTGCCAGAGCATCATGTATGTGGTGGCTGCTAGAGCATCATGTACGCGGTGGCTGCTGGAGCATCATGTACGTGGTGGCTGCTAGAGCATTATGTACGTGGCGGCTGCTAGAGCATCAGGTACATGGTGGCTGCAAGAGCCTGATGTACATGGTGGTGGTGGCTGCTAGAGCATCATGTACATGGTGGATGTCAGAGCATCATGTACATGGTGGTTGCTAGAGAATCATGTATGTGGCGACTGATGGAGCATCATGTACGTGGTGGCTGCTGGAGCATCATGTACGTGGTGGCTGCTAGAGCATCAGGTACATGGTGGCTGCAAGAGCCTGATGTACATGGTGGTGGTGGCTGTTGGAGAATCATGTATGTGGTGGCTGCCAGAGCATCATGTACATGGTGGTTGCTAGAGAATCATGTATGTGGCGACTGATGGAGCATCATGTACATGGTGGCTGCTAAAGAATCATGTATGTGGCGACTGATGGAGCATCATGTACGTGGTGGCTGCTAGAGCATGATGCACGTGGTAGCTGCTAGAGCATCATGTATGTGGTGGCTGCTAGAGCATCATGTATGTGGTGGCTGCTAGAGCATCATGTACATGGTGGCTGTCAGAGCATCGTGTACGTGCTACCTGCTAGAGCATCATGTACATGGTGGCTGCTCGAGCATCATGTACGTTGCGACTAAAGGATCATCATGTACGTTGAGACTAATGGATCATCATGTACGTTGCGACTAATGGATCATGTACGTGGTGGCTGCTGGACCATCGTATACGTGATGGCTGCTGGAGCATCATGTACGTGGCGACTGCTGGAGCATCATGTACGTGGTGGTTACTGGAGCATCATGTACGTGGTGGCTGTTAAAGCATCATGTACGTGATCGCTGCCAGAGCATCATGTATGTGGTGGCTGCTGGAGCATCATGTACATGGTGGTTGCTAGAGCATCATGTACGTGGTGACTGCTAGAGCATCATGTATGTGGTGACTGCTAGAGCATCATGTACGTGGTGGCTGCTGAAGCATGATGTACGTGGTGGCTGCTGGAGCATCATGTACACGATGGCTGGTGAAGCATCATGTACGTGGTTGCTGCTAGAGCATCATGTACGTGGTGGCTCTCAGAACATCATGTACGTGGTGGCTGCTAGAGAATCATGTACGTGGAGACTGCTGGAGCATCATGTACGTGGCGACTGCTGGAGCATCATGTACGTGGCGACTGCTGGAGCATCATGTACGTGGCGACTGCTAGAGCATCATGTATGTGGTAGCTGTCAGAGCATCGTGTACGTAGTGGCTGCTAGAGCATCATGTACCTGGTGGCTGCTAGAGCATCATGTGCATGGCGACTGATGGATCATGATGTACGTGATGACTGCTGGAGCATCATGTACGTGGTTGCTGCTAGAGCATCATGTACCTGGTGGCTGCTAGAGCATCATGTGCATGGCGACTGATGGATCATGATGTACGTGATGACTGCTGGAGCATCATGTACGTGGTGGCTGCTAGAGCATCATGTATGTGGTAGCTGTCAGAGCATCGTGTACATGGTGGCTGCTGGAGCATCATGTACGTGGTGGTTGCTAGAGCATCATGTACGTGGTGGCTGCTAGAGCATCATGTACCTGGTGGCTGCTAGAGCATCATGTGCATGGCGACTGATGGATCATGATGTACGTGGTGACTGCTGGAGCATCATGTACGTGGTTGCTGCTAGAACATCATGCACGTGATCGCTGCTAGAGCATCATGTATGTGGTGGCTGCTTGAGCATCATGTACATGGTGGCTGCTGGAGCATCATGTACGTGGTGGCTTTTGGAGTATCATGTACGTGGTGGTTGCTAGAGCATCATGTACGTGGTGGCTGCTAGAGCATCATGTACATGGTGGTGGTGGCTGCTAGAGCATCATGTACATGGTGGTGGTGGCTGCTAGAGCATGATGTATGTGGTGGCTGCTAGAGTATCATGTGCATGGCGACTAATGGATCATTCATCATGTATGTGGTGGCTGTTGGAGCATCATGTACATGGTGGCTGCTAGAGCATCATGTACATGGTGGCTGCTAGAGCATCATGTACATGGTGGTGGTGGATGCTAGAGCATGATGTATGTGGTGGCTGCTAGAGTATCATGTGCATGGCGACTAATGGATCATTCATCATGTATGTGGTGGCTGTTGGAGCATCATGTACATGGTGGCTGCTAGAGCATCATGTACGTGGTGGCTGCTAGAGCATCATGTACATGGTGGTGGTGGCTGCTAGAGCATCATGTACATGGTGGTGGTGGCTGCTAGAGCATGATGTATGTGGTGGCTGCTAGAGTATCATGTGCATGGCGACTAATGGATCATTCATCATGTATGTGGTGGCTGTTGGAGCATCATGTACGTGGTGGCTGCTAGAGCATCATGTACGTGGTGGTGGTGGCTGCTAGAGCATCATGTACATGGTGGTGGTGGCTGCTAGAGCATGATGTATGTGGTGGCTGCTAGAGTATCATGTACGTGGTGGTTGCTAGAGCATCATGTACGTGGTGGCTGCTAGAGCATCATGTACATGGTGGTGGTGGCTGCTAGAGCATCATGTACATGGTGGTGGTGGATGCTAGAGCATGATGTATGTGGTGGCTGCTAGAGTATCATGTGCATGGTGACTAATGGATCATTCATCATGTACGTGGTGGCTGCTAGAGCATCATGTACGTGGTGGCTGCTAGAGCATCATGTACGTGGTGGCTGCTAGAGCATCATGTATGTGGTGGCTACTAGAGCATCATGTACGTGGTGGCTGCTAGAGCATCATGTATGTGGTGGCTGCTAGAGCATCATGTACGTGGTGGCTGTCAGAGCATCATGTACGTGGTGGCTGCTAGAGTATCATGTACATGGTGACTGATGGAGCATCATGTATGTGGTGACTGCTGGAGCATCATGTACATGGTGGCTGCTGGAGCATCATGTATGTGGCGGCTGCTAGAGTATCATGTACATGGTGGCTGCTAGAGCATCATGCACGTGGTGGTTGCTAAAGTACTGATGTGAACAATTGGTAGAAATGGTAGCTTTATTATACATGCATATTATTCCTTTGTCATTCATTTCATTTATTAATAATGTCATATTGTTTTACTATGTATCTGACTCTGTGTCTATATCTATATTAATTGTGATGAAATATAAAGAAAACATATAAGATTACATATATTATATTCTTGTTTATTCATGATAGAAAAATACCATTCTGCAAAAGTGATTAACAGTCTCAATATCCTGGATGAATCCCTGCCTTCGGATAGAAAACCTATGACCCCCCTCCCTCCCCTGAAAAAAATAATTAGAAGGATGTTTTCATATAATGTTGGTTAATTATACTTTGTTGTTTATAACATATCTTTAACATATTCCCTAGTCAAATATGTCTTTTTTTTATGTAAAATTATTAAATCTACATGTATTTTATTTTAAAGATTAGATTTGATTTATTTTTAATTTTTGGTGTGTTAATGCCACTTTCAGCAATATTTCAGCTATATCATGGAGAGAACCACCGACCATGGGCAAGCAACTGGTAAGCTTTATCACTTGCGGCTGCGAATCGAGTGCACCCTTTTTTGTAATTTACAAAGCTGGGCGCAAACCCATGCCGTATTGGTGATAGGCTTGTATGAGTTGTTAGGTAATCCAACTACCTAACTCATTGAGCCACCCAGGCCCTTTAAAGATTAGGGAATGCTATAAACTTAATTTACATAGATCTTAAACAATATGAAATATAAATATGTTTTTATTGTGATTTCTGGTCAGAGAAAGGCTAAAGTTTTTCATGCAGTAAATATTTGATTATATCATATATCAGCCAGAGTTATCTTTCTGTGTTCAACAAAACCCCCATCAGATAATGAAATGAATATAAATGAATTAATAGGTAATCCTGTGTAATGATTCAGTCCACATAATGTTTTTTCGTCAGGTGACAGGCATAGGAAGTTAATTTTCAACCAAATATATGAATTACATTGTATATGTTGGACCTTGTGTTTTTTTACTTGACTACTAATTCAGGATCCATAGAGGAACAGTTCTGCAAAGTCTGGATGCAGTTTTTTCTTTGAAAAGAAGTATACAATGTTTAGTCTAAGAAAAAGCCAGGACAACAATCTTAGATTTGGAACAATTCCAAAAAGTATTAGAACACTTGGAGTAATCCTAATCTGTAATCGATTACATTTTTATATGTAATCAATTTAATCTGTAGTGAGCCATTTTTTAGATTACAAGTAATCGTAATTTAATCAATTACACTGATTTTGACCCTGTAATCATGATTACATTTAGATTATTTTTCACCATTTTGACTTGTTTTTTCTTAACTGACTCATTATTTCCTTAGATATGCAATGTATATTTTATGTAAAAAAAAATGTTTTCAAGATGATTTACAATTTATTAAAAAAATATGGTTGAAAGGTTTATAAATATAAAATAAAGATATGCTTGATATTCAATTGTTATAAAATGAAATTTTATTTTGTTGTTTTAAATATGAAGACGAAAGTGAAACAGCATCAGTAAGTTTTAAAGTTAAACTTAACAATGTCAGTATTAACAGAATGTTGTCTCACAGGTTCTAAGCCAATACAAAAATCCTTACTGAATAAATAAACATATAAAATGAATATCAAAGGTACAATCATAATATTGTGCACATAGCAACTTAAGCATACACATATAAAAAATTGAAACATGATCATAAAGAGAAAGAACATGGCAAACTTGAATTGGTTGTCAAGGCATTAAATGTAATCAGTAATGTAATGGATTACATTTCAAAAGTATTGTAATTCAATCAATTACATTTGAAAATTAATGTAATTGTAATGTAATTTAATCATGAAAATTGAAAAGTTATTGTAATACAGTCAAACCTGCCTTAAAGGGCACCTCTATATAACAAATCACTGTCTATAAAGGGCAGCCTTGTTTTTCCCAATAATGAATACCGTATAACCGGTAATTTCTGCGGTTTTGGTCTAAAAAGAAGATATTTAATTTTTGCGGATTTTATTTTCTGCGGATTGAAAATCTTGGCACCGAAAAAAAATGTGTTTGTATTACAGGAAGCAACTGAAGCGATGTTACGATAAACAACTGGTGCACATTACAGTGATCCTTAGATGTAAAAACATATTTAGTTCTTTAGAAAGTTTCAAACGTTACAACTTCTGAATATGCATTTGGTTAACTTCAAATTTGTCCTAAGAAACTATTTTTTCAGTTTTGCGATCTATTTTGTTGACAGTGGATCGATATCGGTATAAACTTTGATATATTTCGGATATATATTTTTAATGTCGTATTCTCATACTTTATCATATAACAATTTTTTAAAAAGAATTATGATTAGAAGCAATTGTATTCAATTCTTTTAGTATAATGTAGACATAAAAACTCGGGTTAACCGGAATTCTACTACCAGTACATTTATATTTGTTTGGTTTTTAGATGAATCCTGAAATCACGCAGTTAGATATTATTCAATCGAAGCTACTACAACAATTAAAAAAAAACAAAGAACAAAACAAAAAAAAACTAATGTTAATTTATGAAATAACAATTTTAAATATTGCTTCAATAAACTTTATTATGATTGTAAACATTTAATCAGGTGATTGTTTCAATTATTGTCGGTGTCAGCTTGGTACAATCGGTTTAATCCTGGTTTGCCCACATTTAATTACACCAATTATCAATCAGTTAAATAAACAAAAAAGACCATAAAGTTGCATAGTCTGTTCCAAATATATAGGTGTCAAATATGTATGTTTCTGTGTATATATAAGATTTTTTTCACTGTGTAGTTTCTTTTTTATATATAAATGTGTAAAAAAAAAGATGAATAATATATCTTTATATACTTTAATATTACTTCATTGAAGTCAGTTACAATTAATTTGAACAATAAAAATAATAACACTGAAAGTAATCTTTAAACTTTAAGGTGAGATCCTAAGACCAAACTTTCTCTGCCAAACTTGTTCTGGACGTACTGAAGTGCTTGAAGTTGAGCGTTTGCCATATTTGGTTTGAATGATTCAAAACTAATATCGTTTATTCCACAATTCATGTTCTGTGAAAAGGTGAAGGTCATAGGAAATCTACGCTTATAAAAATAGTGCAAATTGGAAAAATATTTTTTGTGACGAAGAATCTAGAAAACAGGAATAATATATTAATGATCAAAAAGTCAAGGATACTTGAAACAGGACGACTTAATTATTCATTATCACTGTTTAATTACTATATCAGAATTAAATAATGATTCATTTCTTACAGTGAGTGGTGACTCGGAAATCATAAGTTACGTCCATATTAGATTAAATACTTTAAAAGAAATAAAAATTCACGTTTACTACAGATTGACTTGAATCCGAGACAGCAATCTTTTTAATTGATATAATTTGCATACCTTTATATATCCTTTTATTCTCAAACCGACAGTGCATAACATATCTATAGAGAGAAATTACATAACAAATAAAAAGACTTATTATGTTCAGATGCGCAAGATTAACTAATGAAACTAACAGACTACTTTGTTAATATACAATTAATATGTACCAGGATGTCGAATGTTGAAAGTTGATCTGTTTGTCGCCATTCTGCTAAAATATTGATCTTGTTTAAATTCAATTACAAAAAACGACAACAAAACTGCACACGAATTCAAAGCAATATCATTACATTTTACAACTGAAATTGTATGGGGTTTTATGTATACGATACTATATGGGAAATGGAGCATGATTCGAACTTGAAATTCAACACATGTAAACATAACAAAAAGAAACAAAGGGCAGAATAAGTATAATCTTGTAAAACACAAAAAAAATAAAAGTAAAAAAGGCAGAATAGAAAATATCTCTTTTGTGCCTGCATTCTGCTTGCATATTTTATAACATGTGGTTTATTAACACATGAAACGTAATGAAAACTTATGTATCTTGGGGTGTTACTTTTTCAATGTTTACTATAGCCTGTACGTATTTAGTAATTAAAATAATTCCTAAATGACCTCCTTAATTTCGTTTTATTCTCCAAGTATAACTTAATTATCTGTCATAATTTTACCAATTCAATAAAAAAAATTGCATATTTTGTTAAACATGTTAAAGATATTTCACCAAAGTCATACATATTTTGTCAAATTTGTAAGATATTTAGTCAAAATTGTATAAGTTTTGCAAATTTTGTTATTAAAATTAAGCATATTTCTACAGAGTTTGTGAAAGATTTATTGTTAAAATGCGCATATTTCACTTAATTCAATAGTAAATTATATAATTCTTTACAAGATTTTAGTTAAAATACAGGTAAAAATATAACTACATTTCAGAAACAAACTTTAGTTGTTAAAACAACATAACCCCCTATGTTTATTTATACCTGCAATTAAAAGTGGGCAAACCAGGATGACACCATACAATCATATTTTCTTGATCTGGAGTAATTGTAATTAACAGGTAAAAATCATCATGCCACAGCTAAATAACCTTTAATTGTTGTGTAAACATTTATATAGTACCAGGTTTTTATTATCTGGATATAGTAACCAGAGGCTCTCAAGAGCCTGTATCGTTCACCTGGTAATAAAAAAAACCAATTGGTCCTATGTAAAAACTATGTCCTACAGTGGTAGTCATCTTGGAATTACGATCAACATAAAAAACACAAAGTTTGTAAAGGACCTTCCAATGATTGATGCACAGTTTAGGTTCAATCAGTGCAATAGCTTCAGAGAAGAATATATTTCTGTATTTTCCCCATATGGTTCTGTGTTAATACTATGACCTGTGGTGGTGGCCATCTTGGATTTCCGATCGGCATAAATAACAGAGGACCTTCCAATGATCATTCCTGGGCAGTTTGGTTTCAACTGTCCAAGTGGTTTCAGAGAAGAAGCATTTTGAAAAAAAATTCCCATAGGGTCCAATGTTAAACTAAGTCCTGCCATAGCCGCCATTTTGAATTTCATATCAGAACAAAAAACGTAAAGTTTGTAGAGGACCATCCAATGAACATTCATGTACAGTTTGGCTTTAATCATATTTGTAGTTTCTGAGAAGAAGGCATTTGAACATTTTCCCATAGGGTCCAATGTTAATATATGTCCTGCGGTGGTGGCCATCTTGGATTTCCGATCGGCATAAAAAACACACACCTTGTAGAGGACATTCCAATGATCATTCCTGGGGAGTTTGATTTCAATTATCCAAGTGGTTTCAGAGAAGAAGCGTTTTGAAACATTTTTCCCATAGGGTCCAATGTTAAACTAAGTCCTGCCGTAGCTGCCATTTTGAATTTCATACCGGAACAAAAAACGTACAGTTTGTAGAGGACCATCTAATGAACATTCTTGTACAGTTTGGCTTTAATCATATTTGTAGTTTCTGAGAAGAAGGCATTTGAATATTTTCTCATAGGGTCCAATGTTAATCTATGTCCTGCGGTGGCGGCCATCTTGGATTTCCGATCGGCATAAAAAACAGAAACTTTGTAGAGAACCTTCCAATGATCATTCCTGGGCAGTTTGGTTTTAACTGTCCAAGTGGTTTCAGAGAAGAAGCATTTTGAAACACTTTTCCCATAGGGTCCAATGTTAAACTAAGTCCTGCCGTAGCCGCCATTTTGAATTTCATATCGGAACAAAAAACCTTAAGGTTGTAGAGGACCATCCAATGAACATTCATGTACAGTTTGGCTTTAATCATATTTGTAGTTTCTGAGAAGAAGGCATTTGAACATTTTCCCATAGGGTCCAATGTTAATCTATGTCCTGCGGTGGCGGCCATCTTGAATTTTCGATCGGCATAAAAAAACAGAAACTTTGTAGAGGACCTTCCAATGAACATTCCTGGGCAGTTTGGTTTCAATTATCCAAGTGGTTTCAGAGAAGAAGCGTTTTGAAACATTTTTCCCATAGGGTCCAATGTTAAACTAAGTCCTGCCATAGCCGCCATTTTGAATTTCTTATCGGAACAAAAAACCTAAAGTTTGTAGAGGACCATCCAATGAACATTCATGTACAGTTTGGCTTTAATAATATTTGTAGTTTCTGAGAAGAAGGCATTTGAACATTTTCCCATAGGGTCCAATGTTAATCTATGTATTGCGGTGGCGGCCATCTTGGATTTCCGATCGGCATAAAAAACATAAAATTTGTAGAGGACCTTCCAATGATCATTCCTGGGCAGTTTGGTTTCAACTGTCCAAGTGGTTTCAGAGAAGAAGCGTTTTGAAACATTTTCCCCATAGGGTCCAATGTTAAACTAAGTCCTGCCGTAGCCGCCATTTTGAATTTCATATCGGAACAAAAAACGTACAGTTTGTAGAGGACCATCCAATGAACATTCATGTACAGTTTGGCTTTAATCATATTTGCAGTTTCTGAGAAGAAGGCATTTGAACATTTTCCCATAGGGTCCAATGTTAATCTAGGTCCTGCGGTGGTGGCCATCTTGGATTTCCGATCGGCATAAAAAACACACACCTTGTAGAGGACCTTCCAATGATCATTCCTGGGCAGTTTGGTTTCAATTATCCAAGTGGTTTCAGAGAAGAAGCGTTTTGAAACATTTTTCCCATAGGGTCCAATGTTAAACTAAGTCCCGCCGTAGCCGCCATTTTGAATTTCATACCGGAACAAAAAACGTACAGTTTGTAGAGGACCATCCAATGAACATTCATGTACAGTTTGGCTTT
This sequence comes from Bathymodiolus septemdierum, assembly GCA_963383655.1. Taxonomy (NCBI): domain Eukaryota; kingdom Metazoa; phylum Mollusca; class Bivalvia; order Mytilida; family Modiolidae; genus Bathymodiolus; species Bathymodiolus septemdierum. The sequence goes on from OY726520.1 coordinate 49,879,357, forward strand.
AATCATATTTGTAGTTTCTGAGAAGAAGGCATTTGAATATTTTCCCATAGGGTCCAATGTTAATCTATGTCCTGTGGTGGCGGCCATCTTGGATTTCCGATCGGCATAAAAAACAGAAACTTTGTAGAGGACCTTCCAATGATCATTCCTGGGCAGTTTGGTTTCAACTGTCCAAGTGGTTTCAGAGAAGAAGCATTTTGAAACATTTTTCCCATAGGGTCCAATGTTAAACTAAGTCCTGCCGTAGCCGCCATTTTGAATTTCATATCGGAACAAAAAACCTTAAGATTGTAGAGGACCATCCAATGAACATTCATGTACAGTTTGGCTTTAATCATATTTGTAGTTTCTGAGAAGAAGGCATTTGAACATTTTCCCATAGGGTCCAATGTTAATCTATGTCCTGCGATGGCGGCCATCTTGGATTTCCGATCGGCATAAAAAACAGTAACTTGGTAAAGGACATTCCAATGATCATTCCTTTACAGTTTGGGTTCAGTCAGTTCATTAGTTTCAGAGAAGAAGATCTTTGAAATTTCAGCCAATCAGAGCATATTATTGGCCCTGGCAGCCATATTGAATATTCGACTGGAACGAAAAACAGTAACTTTGTAGAGGACCATCCAAGGAACATTCCTGCTAAGTTCGGTTCCAATCGGCCAAGTGGTTTCGGAGAAGAAGCTTGAAATGTGAAAAGTTTACAGACAACAGACGACTAATTAAATATTTGACACTTACGTCGGAATCAGAGTTAAGAGTTTGAAAACGTATTTTGTACGGGACATTAAACATTTATTTTACATAATATTCTGCGATTTTAATTTCTGCGGTCCGGAGTTGACCGCAGAATACCTCAGAAATTACCGGTTATACGGTAGTACATATAATTTTAACCTGTATATAAAGGGCAACTGCTTATTAAGGGCACATTTTCAGGCTCCCTTGAGTGCCCTTTATATATAGGTTTGACTGTATATATATATTATCAATACTATTTCAAAGTAATTGGCCCCAAGTCAGTTCTTCAGAACACTAGAGGAACATTTCAGAAAAGACTGGTGACCTCATATGAAATATTTTTTGGGAAAAAGTTAAAAATGTCTAGGCCAATCAGAGATAGGCGTGGACATGTTATAGCGACGCCTACATGCATTTAGAACATTTCTAGCAAGTCTTATGACTTCAACCTAGTTCTGGAGAAGAAGTTAAAGAAAAGGTGTCAAAATCTATGACATGCTGACAACCGACGCTGGACACATTGTTATCAGAAAAGTTCAGCTTTGTGGAAGTCGAGCTAAAAACCCACCAAAATCAGATGAACAAAACATATATTTTTGAAGATTGTGATCCTCTTATTTGGAAACGGGTATGGTTACTTATACCCTAAATCAATACCATCATTATTTAACACCAAAGATTATTATGATCAAAATTCAGAAGGATCTGTCAACTAGAACTTAGCTTTAAATTAATGCGCGGAAACAATTCTGTCTACAGAAGAACATCAACGACACTGTCATAACATAACACAAAAGGCTATAAAATTAAAAGAAAATAGTGCAAGAATGCAGAAATTATGTGTTTCAAGCTAAAATGTGCAAGAATGTGCGGTAAAGCACTATATATGTGTGTGGTAGAGCACTATATATACATATAGTGGATGTGGTCGAGTGGTCTAGGGTGTTGGCCAAGCAATTGGTGCTGCAGTGTATCAATGGTGCGAGTTCAAATCCCGTCGAGGGAAGAACAAAAATTTGACAGCTCAAAGATCTAATTCTAACACTGTTTGGTTTAATTTTCAGAGGTATGTATATAAACATCTAAAGTGTAGCACAACAACATAACAAAAAAGATGTTAAAATATAACAAAAATAACTTTAAGTTTACAAAAAGACTATAATTATAATAAAATTGACGGATATTTCGCTTGACCGACAAGTTTCATCAGCGTCTCAAATCAGATTTCGATTTGAGACGCTGATGAAGCTTGTCGGTCAAGCGAAATATCTGTCAATTTGATTATAATTATAATTAGTCTTTTTGACGATATTTTGCTTGACCGACAAGCTTCATCAGCTTCTCAAATCAGATTTGAGACGCTGATGAATCTTTTCGGTCAAGCGAAATATCCCTCAATTTGATTATAATTATATATATAATTTAACATCTTTTTTGATGTTGTTGTGCTACACTTTAGATGTTTATTTATCATTTTTGTTTGTTTGCACAGAATCGTTAACACTTGTTTCCGATCCGACATCCCGTAGCTTCATACGTTGGCTACTTTTTCAGTTTATATATATATATATATATAGTGCTCTACCACACATTCTTGCACATTTTAACTTTTATATATAGCATTCAATGAGCAATATTAATTCATATATGAATATTAAAAAAGACTTTGTTCAATAAATAAAACAAATATTTGAATAAAAATCCTATAACATCTAACAATAACAATTAAAATGTAGGTATATCATTTCAACTAATGTGACAAAATACTTGAATTATGTGACATAATATGTATATCTAACAAACCATTTCAACAACTAAATATATTAGAACGGCCATAATACGTTTGCGCTAATTACAGTTTTTAAAATGTATCAAACGCGCGAATTATTAAAATTTCCAATGTATCAAAATTAAAGCGCCAATAAAAGATTATCAAAAGTGCCAATTTACCTGTACGAAAATTAATAAATTTTACAATCAATTAAAAGTTACCTACATTGTTCTGAGGTTCCATCATTAGTTAGAAGAACTAAAAACGGACCCAAGGTATTTCACTCTCATTATAATGAGCAGTTTTACAAATCACATCCGTCAATGTTTATTTTCATGGACACTTTGACCAAACTTCAAGCAATAACCTATGTCAAACTTAGAAGTACCAATGCTGAAGCTGTATGCACCAGAAAGGAGTTGGAAAAGGAACAGTTCTTGATTGAAAAATATAGTAAATGGATGTCTGGAGATATAACAAGACAACAATTTGTGTTTGCTGTTAGCTACAAAAATCAGCCATTAGTGAAATGAATGGTCAATTGACATTTTAACGATGTAAATAGATTTACAATTTTAAGCATGTGTTTAACCGACTTTTAAATGACTTTAACTCTGCCAGGTTTAACCTACTGGTCCCAAGCCCAGAAAAAGGAGGAGGGTTAGCTGTTAGCTGTAAAAGTCAATCATAAATACATTATGCTTAAAATCATCAGTAAAAAAATTTAAGGTAAATTGGCGCAAACGTATGAATTTATTTTTGGCGCATTTGATACCTAAAATTCAGAAAATTTATTGGCGCAAACGTAGCATTGGCGTAAATGTATTGTGACGCAAATGAACGATAAATTGGCGCAAACGTAGAACGCCCATTAGAACATTAGAAAAAAAGAAGAGAGTAGAGATTGAAAGAAATAGTAGTAGGTAAATGTAGTGTATGTAATATTTAACAATTCACACACAACAAAACAACAAATGATTTACATTTTCCACCAATGAAATGTTATTGTATAGCACAATCGTGAACAGTTTTCAACAGTTGCTTCCCCTGTATTTTCTGGAGGGGATTCACACTTGTAGCCACACTGTCCAGTAGATTCGTGAGTTATATTAAAACCTTTCTCTTGTAGATCAAATGACAAACAATTAATAACATCTTTTTCAGAAGTAGATTTATTTCTCCATGGTCCAAATGTTATGTCACACATTCTCCTTGGTCTATTTTTTGACTTATAGAAACATGTGTGGTTTTTATCGAAATTGGCGAGTATTCTCTTTTTATCCCTCGAAAATAGAGCTACAATAAGCGAAGTTGTAGTTTCTTTGTTTTTTGTACTTACTTCGGTAATTTTGTCCAGAAAGGTATTTATTAGTTTTTGATAACCTGTAAATTGATTTCTGTAAGAATCTCGGTGGATTTTCGCCAATATGGCAGGATAACGCTCCAATTGTTCCACCATTCCATGTATTCCGAAGTAAACTGCTTCTCTGTACACTGTAGTGGCCACTTCCGGTGGTGGTAGTTCTCCGTATCTTAAATAATTCAAAACATAGACAAAATTGTCACCATCCGCATCTATAAAATAACGACCGTCTTGGTCTTTCTCTACCTGATATTTTCCACTGAACATCGCACCGAGCATTGTGTCTTTAGATTTGGTTAACGTCAACAAACCTGTTGAAAAATGCCGACCTCCAACATTCAGTTCTATCACACTAGGAAACTGAAATAGAAATTAATAAATCAGATAACCGCATCGATATAGTAATGATTAACGTACTTGCCTCGGCTCGGGTGCGGTAGATCGTGGGTTCGAGCCCAGATCGGGTCAAATCAAAAACTATGAAATTGATGTTTTTTGCTTCTCCGCTAAGCACGCAGCATTAAGGAGAAAGAGCAAAGACTGGATGGATCGGAATCAGAATAATGTGTCTGAGTGGGGAGACATGTCTATCAGCGGACTGTTGTTCTAGTGAACTAGCACTACAAAAATCCAACTAAGCGTGTTGGTCTAGTACAAAGCGGACCTCATCATCATTTCATTGAAAATTAACTTGTTCTGGCATTGATATAACTGAAAAATTGAGTTAAACAACAATCACCCAATCACTCATAAATCAGATTAAAAATGCTTTTGGCCATGATATATTGAAAAGGTACAGGACAAAACAGTTTGGAGGGAAATGGGGCTACACATATTAAGGAAAACCTCTATACCACGACACTCATCTACTTCTGTGTATTTGTAGATTGTTTTGTCTACTTTTCAATACTTGCATTCATGTATGTTCACACAATCTTTACTGCTCAGGAGGTTTGTCACTTTCATGTGAAATATATTCATAATATAGCAACAATAACAATTGGATCCACCAACTGCTGATATATTATTTTCAGATACAATTAAAACACGGAATATTTTTCAGAGGTGTCAGAGTAAATGTGAAATTAGTGTTTTGATCGATACAAAACTAGATGTGTCGGAACGACACGAATGTCCCCGCCGTGAATATTAAGGAGGCTCTCAAATGTTTCACCCTTTTTTAATTCCCTCAGTAATAGGCTAAGAATAACAAATGAATTTCAAAGTTGATCTGTAAAGTATGATTATACACTCTCATACCAAAAATCAAGTCAATATATCAAAGCAACTAAATATTTGGCCATAACTTGGCCAAAAATCATTGGACCGGAACGAAACGTAAACTTGATCTGTAACTTATCATTATACACCCACATACCAAATATCAAGTCAATATATCAAAGCATAGCGAAAACCAGAGGCTCCCAGGAGCCTGTAATTGTTCACCTGGATCAAAGCTGCTTTCAATAACAATGCAACTGCACTGTGGCAGCCATCTTGGTGGGAGAGCACGACTGCTGGACACAATTTTGGAAGAGGACAATCCAATGACTATTCCATCAAAGTTTGGTTCTAATTGAGCTACTGGTTCCAGACAAGATGGTTTTTATGTGAATTTCCCATAGGTTCCTATGTTAAACTAAGTATAGCTGTGCAGCCATCTTGGTCAGAGGGCGGGACCCCCAGACACAATTTTGGAAGAGAACCATCCAATGACTATTTTTATCAAAGTTTGGTTCCAATTGAGCAACTGGTTCCAGACAAGAAGATTTTTATGTGAATTTCCCATAGGTTCCTATGTTAAACTAAGTTCGGCTGTGGGGGCCATCTTGGTCGAAGGGCCGAACATATTTTTGGAAGAGAACCATCCAATGACTATTTCATCAACATTTAGTTGATATTGAGCAAATGGTTTCAGACAAGAAGATTTTTATGGGAATTTCCCATAGGGTCCTATGTTAAATTAAGTTACGGCTGTGGCAGCCAGCTTGGTCGGAGGTATGAAATGTCGGACACAATTTTCGAAGCGGACCACCCAAGGATCATTTCAACAAAGTTTGGTTGAGATTGGCTCAGTAGTTTCAGAGGAGAAGATTTTTTCAAAATTCATCCCCCCTTTTTTCTATTTTTAGCTTGGTGGCCATCTTGGTTGGATGTCGGGATCACCGGACACAATTTTGGAAGGGGGCCATCCAAGGATCATTCCACCAAAGTGTGGTTGCAATTGGCCCAGTGGTTTCTGAGGAGAAGATTTCTATGTGAATTTCCCATAGGGTCCTATGTTAAGCTAAGTTCGGCTGTGGGGCCATCTTGGACGAACCGCCGGAAAAAAATTTGGAAGAGAACCATCCAATGACTATTTCATCAAAATTTTGTTCTTATTGAGCAAATGGTTTCAGACAAGAAGATTTTTATGGGAATTTCCCATAGGGTCCTATGTTAAATTAAGTTCGGCTGTGGTGGCCATGTTGAATGGAGGTCTGAAATGCCAGACATAATTTTGGAAGAGGACCACTCAAGGATCATTTCAGCAAAGTTTGGTTGAGATTGGCACAGTAGTTTCAGAGGAGAAGATTTTTTTCAAATTTCATCCCCCCTTTTTCTATTATTAGCTTGGTGGCCATTTTGGTTGGAAGTCGGGATCACTGCACACATTTTTGAAAGGGGGCCATCCAAGGACCATTCCACCAAAGTTTGGTTGCAATTGGCCCAGTGGTTTCTGAAGAGAAGATTAATATATGAAATGTTGACGGACGGACGACAGACGACGGACGAAAAGTGATGACAATAGCTCACATGACCTAAAGGCCAGGTGAGCTAAAAAGTGGTCGCAACTGTTTTATTTCGTAATTAGGGACATGGGTAACACTATATATGTCCCGGCCACTTAGTGGTGGGGACATAAAAAGTTGAGAACCAATAACATACAGAATGGAGGTAGAAACATATTTTTCATGTTATGCTAGTAATTAGTATAGGAGTAGCAGTACTGTTTAAAAATACATTTGAGTTCAAAGTTCAGAGATATAAAAGACAAAAATGTTAATTTTATAATGTAATGATTGTCAATTTTAGATATCCTGTTTAGGCCCTTTGGTTTTTTTGCTCCCAAACTTTTCAAAATTACTTGGCTTTCCAGCATTTCAATAATGAGGGTACCTGATGAAGGTTATTGCAGAAACGATTCGTGCGCACTAAATTTGATATCTACGTTTTTATTAAGTCGCTGGGTCGATATCGCTGCTGGTGGACTATTATTCCCGACATTATCATTATAACACACATAATTACAATACAAAAGCCACTCACTTTTGAGTTATGAGAGGCGATTTAACACATACAAGGTATATATAATGATACAAATATTAAAGGATCAGTTGTAATTATTTACAATATAAAAACTCTGATCGCCTTCAAGGTTTTGGCGAAATTCGTAATATTCGTAAAACTTGTAAGACATCCTGTCATGAAAAAAATCTATAGTTTTTTTTATGTATATTGTCTCTACAGGTTAGAATTTCCAAGATTATTCACTTATATCTGGCTTATCAGACGATTTTGACAACATGTCTGCAAATTTTATAAAATTCGTATACTTCTGTTCTGTATAGGCATCATCAACAACCCAGTGTTGTACGATTCCCAGCATTTGTGCATACATTGTTGGGTATTCCAATTCGAAAACATAGTATATTGCTATCAACAGCATTATACTATCTAACACTGACAAAGTTGTCCAAAAATTTGGCAATTGTCACCAACCACATAGTTAGCTACTGAATTCTCCTCCTCATTAAGAAAAAACAACTAATCTAGGAGGGTCTTGCTCTGCTGATTCCAGCTGTTTATTTTTTATGGACTCCACGCCTGTCACACCCTGCAAAAGAAAGAATGAACACATTTGATTTTAAAACGACATTGCATAGCTAAACAATTATCTATATAAAACAAATACTCATGGATGTTCCTGAATTAGTTGTTATCTATGTAAACTCATCTTCGCTAGCCAAGGGTTACGATTCGGGTCCCCTTTCTCTCCAGAGAGAAGGGGGACCCGAATCGCAACCCTTGGCTAGCGAAGATGATGTAAACTATGTTGATTATTTAACTGATTTCCTACATGCAAGTCAATTTCTGTTGCATTGCATTAATATATTTTAACATATAGATCAGGCAAAGCAAAACAGAAAAATGTGTGGTTCTTGTATCCTAAAAAACAAGGGCTCTTCAAAGCAGGCACCCTTTGCAATGGCAATTCTAAATAAAGGCTACCAGAAAACTTATGTTACCCAGAAATTTAGAAATATGATCTTGTAAATCAGAAAGGGCAATGGTTCTCAGTAAACAAGAGATTTCATTATATTTCATAACCTTTAACCTTAAAAATAAATATGGTCAATCAAGTTCGGACAACAGATGAGTGTTTGTAGCAATTTTGTAATTTGTTGACAATCCTGCATCCATGAGCATGATTACACAGATGTAGCGTTGATCAACATTTAGCAAAGAATACTGCTTAAGCCAGTAATAGGGGCCATCTTGAACTTGCCGTGAGGTATGAGTTAATATCTCATTTTTAAAGGCCTAACAGCGACTTCAGGATGAAGAACAACAAAAACAACAATAAAAGCATTGTTCCTTTGCTATATTTTACCCTGTATACATTGAGATTTTGTTACATGCACATTTACTCCATATCTCCTCATTTTTGTCTGGTTATCCTGTGTTTTACAGCCATCTCTCTTTCTGTCGGTTTAAACTTTTTGAAGGGAAAACAATTGATCAGAATTTAGTTCTAAATTACAGTTAACAGTAAAAATTTTCAACACACCTTAATAATCTTGAGGATAGTCTTTGAACACTGACCCCTTCCCTTCTTTTTAGATACCAAGTCCTCCAGTTTGTCCACTGATTTGAGTTTCGGTGCCTTGCAAATGAATGAAATTCAATGAGATGAGTCTTTAATTCCTTTGATGTAAACATGAATAAATATGGAGGCCTGTTTAGAACATATAGATTTTTTTTAATTTAAGGTGATTATTTGTGATTATATATTTTAGAACTTCTTAATTTCTTGATAAGAGATTTATATCCTATCCAGCTTTTTGAACTAAATCCACAATTCCCAATTTGACAATAAACAATAAATCTTGGATCATTTTTGTGTAGTCTTGCAATGTGGTTGCAAAAAAAATAGAATGTCTTTGTACTGAATGGGCAAATAATACAACTGTAATCCATATTTGTCTACAAGAATAAAAAAAAAAAAAAAGAGATGTGAGAGTGGGTGTGCGCATCACATGCAATCATAATGCAGTGTTTTGCATATTTAAGGCAATGATCCCATAGTCTGGGCATGGACCTAATTCCCATTTGCGTATAAATAAAAAAAATAATACATTTTCCCATGAAACTGTGACATCATAGTAAAAGATTATGCAATTATCTGATTGATATCATTAAGGTTATTGAGTGTCACACAGTCCCAAATGAGTAACTAACAGACTTTAAAATAAGATGGATGGATTGATGAATGATTGGTGTTTTACGCCAAGTGAACAATTTTTCAGCAACATGTTATGATATATTATACTAGACCATCACGCTGAGCTGGCTTTTTAATGTGCTAGCACACGAAGTAAAAGTCCGCAGGAAGACATGTCACCCCACTCGGACACATTATTCTGATTCCGAGCCGACCAGTCTTTGCTCTTGCTCCTTAATGGCCCGTGCCTAGCGGAGAACGGCAAATACCAATTGTATAGTCTTTGGTTTGACCTGACCGGGGATCGAACTCACGATCTCCCGCAGTCGAGGCGAGCATGCTAACCATTACACCACCGAGGCAATTAAAATAAGATATTATTCTCTTCATACAATATTAAGACACAGACCCCATGTTTGTTTCCTATTTAAACAATGGCTGGTGCTCATCCAGAGGAAGATTTTGTGCCGGGGTTTGTATCACCGACTTTATAAATACAATTTACTTGACTTGAACAAAGTAAAAAAAAATTGTTTCCAGCGGAGTCTCAGTCGGTGTTTTCTCTGATAATTGTAGGGGTGTACCCTAAAGTTCAACAAAAAGGTGGGAGATTTCAACAACAATTATGGCTATGCTTATTATTATTTTACCTGCACATTTTGCTATGAAACGAGTGTATCTGTTTGATAACAACAAAGATTGAGGTACCGACCATTTAACTTGCAGGGGGTTATGGTTTTTTGTTTCGTTCAGAATTTTTTTTCAGACAACACAAGAGTTAGAATATATTTTTTTTTGTCGTGCCAAACGCGAATTTTTTTTCCAGAATTTAACATTAGGTTATATGACAAAAAGGTGGTCGGTAGAAAGTGTAACCCGAACCGGAACCGGAAATTGACGGAAATGTCCCGAACCGGAAATCTTTTATTGTTGATATCTTCTTTAATTTTACGATGTTTTGCAAAAAAAAATTCATTTATTGTGTATTTTTACATACTTGAAACACATAGATTATAATAAGATGTCGAAATACCGGTATATTGAAAAAGTTGAAAGGTGCAGTTTTCTGATTTCAAGGTCGGTAAAATGTGTAACCCGAACCGGAAATCTTTTATTGTTGATATCTTCTTTAATTTTACGATGTTTTGCAAAAAAAAATTCATTTATTGTGTATTTTTATATACTTGAAACACATAGATTATAATAAGATGTCGAAATATATTCAAAAAGTTGAAAAATGCAGTTTTCTGATTTCAAGGTCGTAAAATGTGTAACCCGAACCACAAAGGTAGATAACTCTGTTCTTCCCGAACCGGAAATCTTTTCTTTTATTACGAGATTTTTATTGGAAAACCGTGTATTTTTACACTTAAAACGTATAAATCATAATAATTTCTATTAATGCATTTTTTTTTAAACCTTACTGGAATTTAATCAATATATATTGTAATTCAATGCACTATTATGACAGTTAGAATATATGAGACACAGGTCAATTAATCTTGACAGTTGAATGTATTCATCTTGCAGGGGCGGATCCAGGATTTCAGGTTAGGGGGGGAAGGGGCGGGGGGTGGCGGACTTAAAAAAATTGCGCATTTGGGGGGGGGGGGGGGGGGGGGGGGGGGGGGGGGGGGGGGGGGGCGTGTGCCGGGTGCCCCCCCCCCCCCCCCCTGAATCCGCCCCTGTCTTGTGTATTGATAGCATGATAAAAAGTTTCAAAAATGATAACTGACAAGCTATGTGTTTATTATTACATTATATCTTTCCTTTTTTTTCTTGTTGAAAAGGGGTGTACATTTTTATATTAATTTTTATTCTAAAATACAGAGGAAGATAACTCTGTTCTTTCCGAACCAGAAATTTTCATTACGTACAATTATTAAATTGATAAGTTCACTGTGCAAATAAATTGTAATAAATAAGTAATAGTTCATTTCAAATATATTCATCTGCAGAATTTAAGTGTGTTAAAATCATACTTGTAGTTTATTAGAAAATTATAATAAATATTTAAAAAGATTTATTTTAATTTCGGAAAAATTTTGAATTTATCCTTTTTTTTTTGTCAATTTACATCATGTATATCTTATTTTTATTTAAGATATTCATCTGCCAGAATTACTTGTTGTATTTTATTAGAAAATTATAATAAAATATTTAGTTTTATTTTGATTTCAGGAACATTTTTTTATTTATCTGTTTGGGTCAATTTACAAAACCGATAACTTACTTTTTATTAAAGATATTTATCTGGTGCACCTATTTATCTGTAGAATTTTTATGGTGTTAGATTCATACTTGCTGTATTATAAGTAAATTGTAATAGAATTTTCAAATAATTTCAATTTAATATCAGGAAAATTGTTTATTCTGTTTTTTTTTTTTTTCTCTCTCTCTACTTTTCTTAATTTTACAAAATGTACATCTTATCTATGGGAAGGTCATCATATGCACAGTAAAAATGTAGCTCTTTATTTAATTGAAATTCTGATCAAAATCTAAAGAAAATTATCATGGCTGAACTAATTGTCTGACTTTAAATAAAAATGAAATATTTTGACCATAAAAATCAGTTTGTAAAGTAATGATGGAAATTTAATACAATTTAACAAAAATAAGAATATCAACCTTTTTATCAGTGTCCAATAATATACAAAAACTAACATGTCTTGTTATTATTATTTTTTTTTCCGTGTCAAATTATATTGTCTTGAACTTGCGTTTAGCACGATGATTAATAGTCTATGTGCATATTATTTTGTATTAATTAAGGTGATTACTAATTAAATGCATATCTAGATGGTTTCATTGTTTTGATAAAAATGTCTTGAAAGGAAGAACGAAGCCATATACTATTTCAAACTGAATTTTTAATATACTATATTTTATTATTTCAACTATTTAGAATAAGAATAAGAATATTTATTATTCCAATCAATGGGCCCACAATAGGGGCAAACAAATTTCATACATTGATTATTGTCATTGGAGGCAATTATACATATATATATATATATAAATAGTGTTTCTTGTCGGGTTCAGAGCCTTAAAAAATAATTAATAATATAAACAGAAAGAGAAAAAATATTTCAGTATCATAAACCCTGTTTCAGTTTTCTTGTCTCAAGGCACTCTATACAGTTTCCAAAAATATTGATTATTGAAAGATCTTCATTGGTAAATAAACAATAGAATTTTGATTTATCTAACATATTATTGAAATTAGAACATAATTCTGAAATTTTCTGATAACAAATCTTTCTACTATTATTATATATGGGGCAATCGATTAAAAAATGATATTCATCCTCAATTTTTTGTGTTATGCACAGTTTACATAATCGTTCTTCGGTTTCCAAGTTTTTATATCTACCAATTTCAATCATAAGAGGATGTGCACTAATTCTGATTTTACAAATTGCCTGTCTTACTTTGAAATCATTAAGAAATGTATATTTTTCTCTAATAAAATGTTCCTTGAATGTGAAATATGTACAGACTTTTCCCTTTTTGTCTTCATTTATACATTTTTTTTTAAATTATACCAATAACTAAGAAAACTATCACATCATTTTTTTTTCACATTGTTACATAGAGTGCCTACATACACATTAACATTTGATATATTCATCTTATTTAATATTAGTAATATACTAGAATACCATGTATTTGTTTGACATGAATTCAATTCCTTATTGTATACATGAGCTTATGTGTTATACTAATGTCTATGCATGCATGTTTTTTGTTTGTTGCTTTGTGATGTCATGTAATATGTGCTTGTAAAGTTATTTTATACTTGTATGTGCTTTTTATGTAATAGTCGATTCAAAAGCTCACTAGAGCTTATGTTATGTGCTATAGATATTCCGACTTTAAATAAAACTTATTTGATTTGATATTTGATATTTGATTACAAATAAAAGCATCATAAAGTATACGAGTTATTTCACCATTTTCTATTCATTGCAAGTTCATTTAAATTTATTAAATTCCATTAAGGTAAAAAAAAATATGCATTAATAGAAATTATTATGATTTATACGTTTTAAGTGTAAAATTACACGGTTTTCCAATAAAAATCTCGTAATAAAAGAAAAGATTTCCGGTTCGGGGAGAACAGGGTTATCTACCCTTGTGGTTCGGGTTACACATTTTACCGACCTTGAATCAGAAAACTGCACCTTTCAACTTTTTGAATATATTTCGACATCTTATTATAATCTATGTGTTTCAAGTATATAAAAATACACAATAAATGAAAAAGTTTTTGCAAAACATCGTAAAATTAAAGAAGATATCAACAATAAAAGATTTCCGGTTCGGGTTACACATTTTACCGACCTTGAAATCAGAAAACTGCACCTTTCAACTTTTTCAATATATTTCGACATCTTATTATAATCTATGTGTTTCAAGTATATAAAAATACACAATAAATGAAAAAGTTTTTGAAAAACATCGTAAAATTAAAGAAGATATCAACAATAAAAGATTTCCGGTTCGGGTTACACTTTTTACCGACCACCGACAAAAACTCTGAATCAGATTATTTTTTTTTCCTCCACCAAAATCAAAATATTTTTTACAGCAACATTGGGACTCAGAATATTTTTTTAGTCCTCTTACGTAAACTCAATGGAAAAACATGATTGATAAGAACATTAATCAATACTGTATGAAACATATACTAGGAGAGCAGGAAAATAAATCTGGTTTAAAATTTATGTCTAAAACTCTATGTCAATTTGGAAAACAACATTCAACATGGTCATTTGTAAGAGATAATCCAACTGATGTTCAGAAAGCTGCCATAAAAACTAGAATACTGACAGGATGTTATACTCTTCAAGCGAACCGCTCAAAGTTCAACCAGTATAATGTCGATCCAACATGTCCAATCTGCAACTGAAATCAGCTACTGAAGACAGGAAACATTTTATTCTTCAATGTTCATCAACTGAGAGAATCCGTGGTAAATATCTACCACAAGATTAGAAATTTTACAAATGAAAGTGACAAGAACTTAGATCTGGAAAATATTGAAAAACTTCTTCAACTCATTATTGATCCAAGTGCTTTTTATCACGAAAAGAGACATTTACCCAATAGACCAACTTGAGAAGACGACACGTGATATGATTTATGACATTCATCTCATTCATACCAAGCTGATGAGAGCATACAATCCCTAGAAATGTGATTACAGTGAAGTTTTATATGATAGACTTTTATTTTATAGTTATACCTAATATTGTATGAGGGTGCGCCTTAATCAGAGGTGGGACATCCAGAACAACAACAACATACAATACTCGTATATAATTTTATAGAGTATCATTGTTGTCGCCAAGTACAAGTGATCCAATATCAATATCCGATAGAGGAGATCCACCCTTCGGACCCTTAGCTCTTTTTTTCGATGTAATATTATAAATAATGATCTTGATATTATTTGAACAGCGGTCAGCGGTACTGGGTCTTGAAGTAGTAGAGCTAGATTCCCTTACCCGGCTCCTCGTAAATGCATATTTTGTATGCATAAAGCTTTCATTTAAATGATGTAAACAAGGGTTTTAAATATTTTGTATGCTTTTAGAAAAAAATAATATAGTCTAATTACTTACCAAAATATGTCCAAATGCGCTGTGGAATTTTGATGAACGTCTTGATGAGGCAATGGCGATCAAGAAACAAAGGACGCTACGAAAGCGGGAAAGTTTTAATCAATATTGGCATCATGCAGGATCAGGATTGACATCCGGCACTTTAATAAAAGGAAATGTTAATGTGGAATTGAAATATGATTCTTTTATTCCTAACAAAGTACAAATGAAATATGCTAAATATATCCTGCGTGTACATAGGTCAGCTACAAACATTGCTATATTGGCTGAACTTGGGTTATATCCATTTCCAACTGCAGCACTTAAATCATCTGTCATTTGTTGGATTCGTTTATTAAACTCAAAGTGTAACAGTTTAATATTTCATGCATATCGAGAAAATCAAAAACTTAATGTCCCTTAAACATTAATTTTATCAAAATCCAACCATTCTACAAACACTTCAATACAAATTACCCCATTTTCAACAGAGAAACATGAGAAAATTGGCTAATATAGCACGCCGGGTATTCGGAAACTCGGTGCAAGCTAGTTATTTTGAACGTTTACATTGGTCAATTTTGAATTTTTGGACACTACAGACCGCGGAGCATGCTGTTCCGTGTTCCGTTGCCGTCATGCTCCACGGTCTGTAGTGTCCAAATATTCAAAATTGGTCAATGAAAACGTTCAAAATAACTAGCTTGAACCGAGTTCAAAGTGTCCGCACCTGTTCCGAGTATACGAATACCCGGCGTGATAAGGAAATCAGGGGAGTCACAGCTCCAGGGTCCAGATAGATAATTTCAAGTGACATCTCCCTTTAATTTACTCACTGCTTAGAAACTATTTGAAACTTTTTAGAGAAGATTCTTGCGTTTTAATACACTTCATCACATTCACAAAATGCTTCAAAATTGTTGACGGAAAAGCTTCTTAAATACTCAAAACCCAGGAGCTTCCGGTGGGAGGGGGGCTCTGCCCTGGACCTGCTGGAGACCTGAAGCGGTCCCCTGATGTTTATACATCGGCGAGAACAGCAAGATAAATTCTCAAAATAAGCATAAAATAAATATATAACATGTACAGCAAAAAAAGGGGGATTTAAAACTATTTAAAATTATTTGGCTTTCAATTATAGGATATATGAACGTACCTGATGAAGGTTTTTTTCTCTCAGAAACACGTCGTGTGCTTAATTTGATATCTACATTTTTATTACATTAGTTGCAGCATATGGACCAAATGATGCAATCCAGAGTTGTTTTTCAAATTTATATTCTAAGAAAATATTAAGTGTATAATTATACAAAAAGGCGAAAAAAATCGTTCTCTACTTCATCAATTCACTTACCTGGAGTTTCGCAATTGAGTTGGGATTAATAAAAGTTAAGTTTGAATGCTGAAAAATTTGATAGTACAAATCAGGACTGAACTTCTTTTAATATTAGGAGCAATCCGTGCGTTTTGTTTTGAATCGCTCCTAAATGATTTTTTAAATATAATTTCATCACCTTATTCTGTGCCACAGACTTACTATTTCTAATATTATGTATTTGATCAAGGATTTGCATAGTTTCTACTATGCAAATCCTTGATTTTATATAAATTCGGATATGTTTTTACACGACACAAATATTAATCATCCCCGTACCGATACCCATCTCCTGTCGAGGTCGAGGTCAATATGTAAATGACATAATAATACATCAGAAATCGAATACAATCTGGCTTTCGTTAGGAGCAAATAGTATTTTCGTTACTGTATGAAATGAAAATGCCCCCAAAATTGACAAATTTAACACTTACTGATATTTCTTCTGTCATTATTGTTGATTTACTGGATTTTTTAAATGTCAAAACAAATCCACGCGAACAAGTTGAGAGTAAACAAATATCACGTGACTGTCCAGTTACCACGTGATTACTCAAAGTCCTAAGTCAAGGACGTACGTCCTTGCCCAAGTGAATCGTTTCACTAATTTATCATAAAATAAACAAGTATGTCATTGCGTTTGAAATACAACTATATAGATCAATATATTTATTAAATTTCTAATTTATATATATTTTTTTTAATTAGTTCATAATTAATTCAGAGGCGTAGTCCTTGAGCTTATCGGAGAGTGTGTGTAAAAAAAAAGGGGGGGGGGGGGTGGGGGGCAAGCTGTAGGAGTGGTCTGGAGCATTGGAAGTGGACCGGCAAGTGGGGAACAGGACAACTACGTATACCCGTAAGCTTAAATTTCAACTGAAAAAAAAAGAGAGAAAAAAAAAAGAGTGTTTTGGCTTCCTAGAACACCCTTACACCTCTTAATTATATGAGACATGCACAACCTGTTTAAAGGCGAATCCAGGATTTTGTGTTAGGGGGGACGAAAGTCAGTGAGGGGTCTGGGGACCGCTTAGGGTCTCCAGCGCATCCAGGGCAGAGCCCTGGTAGGGGGGCCTGGGTGGCGAGGCCCCCCCTCCCCCCCGGAATCGCCTGGGTTTTGAGTATTTGGGAAGCTTTTCCGTCAACAATTTTGAAGCATTTTGTGAATGTGATGAAGTGTATTAAAACGCATGAATCTTCTCCAAAAAGTTTCAGATAGTTTATAAGCAGTGAGTGTAAATTAAAGGGAGATGTCACTTGAAATTATCTATCTGGAGCTGTGACTCCCCTGATTTCCTTATCACGCCGGGTATTCGTATACTCGGAACAGGTGCGGACACTTTGAACTCGGTGCAGCTAGTTATTTTGAACATTTTCATTGACCAATTTTGAATTTTTGAACACTACAGACCGTGGAGCATGACGGCAACGGAACACGGAACAGCATGCTCCGCGGGCTGTAGTGTCCAAAAATTCAAAATTGACTAATGAAAACGTTCAAAATAACTAGCTTGCACCGAGTTTCCGAATACCCGGCGTGCTATATTAGCCAATTTTCTCATGTTTCTCTGTTGAAAATGGGGTAATTTGTATTGAAGTGTTTGTAGAATGGATGGATTTTGATAAAATTAATGTCTCAAGGAATTATAATATCACTTTGTTTTCTGATTAATCGTCGACTGCTTCAAAAGTTCAAAAGTAATTAGATATACTAAAAGGACAATGCAACGGGTAAAAATATATAATGATATATTACATTTAACAGACGAATGAATGAATGCCCAAAATGTCTACTGCAGAATATAATGTTTTTCCCAAAATGTCTGAAAAGACTTTAAATTTATTTATATGTTGCAATAATTATTTTATCACACATATTTAATTTTTAGGACATTTTTCATAATTTTTTTTATAAAATTTCCATATAAAATTAGATCTTTATACACTAAATTAAAGCCTTACAACTATTTGACAACTGAAATGTTTACACAACATTTAGACATTCAGGTAGACATTTATAATTAATCAAGCCTCATTAAAGGTAACTTTAATTTTTATTTGTAAAAGTGAATAAAGATCAAAGGATAGCATAATCATGATAATTGTTTATGTAAAATGTCTAATTATTATTTCAAAAAGACAACTGTTTTTACTATTTATTCATTTGAATACTACAGCAACTCATAATATATTTTAAGTAATATAAGACTACCAACAATATAAGAAAATTTTATTTTTCATCATATTGCACAGCTATATCATGGTACTTAATACAGCAACTCATGAAATATTTTAAGTAACATAAAAAAATTACCTGTAGACATTTTGGGAATAACTTTTAATCAGGGAGTAGACATTTTGGGAAAAAAATGTCGAATTAGCCAAAATTTACCTTTAGACATTTTGGGATGACCCCGTGAACGTATGGTAGTTGGATTTACAACTACCCATGCAATCAGTGTCTATCACCACTAACGTTGTGAGTTCGAATACCGGTCATGGTGAGTTGTACTCGATACAACAGTATGTGATAAAGTTTGTCAATGACTTGCAGGTCGGTGGTTTTCTTGTTTCTTCCATGATATAGCTGAAATATTGTTGAAAATGGCGTCAAACACAATAAACACACACAGCAATCATGGAGTGATCACCAGTGGCCAGTTACAAGACAAACATTTCCCCCGCCTAAGTAGTTATAAAACATCTGTCCCTGTGCCATCATTTTAGACTGCATCAGTGGTGTAATGGTTAGTGTGCATGCCTCAAGTGCACAGTAGATCGTGGGTTTGAGACCCCGTATCAAACCAAAGACAATACAATTGGTATTTGCTGCTTCTCCGCTAAGCACACAGTACATATGAATAAGAACAAAGACTGTTGGCTCACAATAAGGATCATGTGTCCTAGTGGAATGACATATTCTTTACATTTGGACTGTTGTTTCAATGAGCTAGTGTAGCATTTACTTGTGTCCTCTAGTTCAGTGTCCGCCGGAAACTTTTACATATGTTATAGTGTCCAGCATACACTATTTCATATCGCAATCTCTATAATTTATTGTCCGGGGAGACACTTTAACATAGGACACTATTATGTCTTACCCTAACCCTATACTAGGACACAATTTCATAGCACCGGACACTATTTCATATCCCAATCTCTATAAAATATTGTCTGGGAGGACACTTTAACATAGGACACTATTATGTCTTACACTAGCACTACATAAGTCCAACTAAATATGTTGATCTACTACAAAGTGGTCATCATCATCACTTCTTCTTGCCATGATATAGCGGAAAATTAGAGCACAGTTGGTGTTAAACTCATGCCATGATATAATGGAAACATTATAGCTTAGTTGGTGTTCAACTCATGCCATGATATAATGGAAACATTATAGCTTAGCTGGTGTTAAACTCATGCCATGATATAACAGAAACATTATAGCTTAGTTGATGTTAAACTCATGCCATGATATAACGGAAACATTATAGCTTAGTTGGTGTTAAACTCATGCCATGATATAATGGAAACATTATAGCTTAGTTGATGTTAAACTCATGCCATGATATAATGGAAACATTATAGCTTAGTTGATGTTAAACTCATGCCATGATATAACGGAAACATTATAGCTTAGCTGGTGTTAAACTCATGCCATGATATAACGGAAACATTATAGCTTAGTTGGTGTTCAACTCATGCCATGATATAATGGAAACATTATAGCTTAGTTGGTGTTAAACTCATGCCATGATATAACGGAAACATTATAGCTTAGTTGGTGTTTAACTCATGCCATGATATAATGGAAACATTATAGCTTAGCTGGTGTTAAACTCATGCCATGATATAACAGAAACATTATAGCTTAGTTGATGTTAAGCTCATGCCATGATATAACGGAAACATTATAGCTTAGTTGGTGTTAAACTCATGCCATGATATAACGGAAACATTATAGCTTAGTTGGTGTTAAACTCATGCCATGATATAATGGAAACATTATAGTTTAGCTGGTGTTAAACTCATGCCATGATATAACGGAAACATTATAGCACAGTTGGTGTTAAACTCATGCCATGATATAATGGAAAAATTATAACTCAGTTGGTGTTAAACTCATGCCATGATATAACGGATAAAATATGGCTCAGTTGGTGTTAAACTCATGCCATGATATAATGGAAAAATTATAACTCAGTTGGTGTTAAACTCATGCCATGATATAATGGAAACATTATAGCACAGTTGGTGTTAAACTCATGCCATGATATAACAGAAACATTATAGCTCAGTTGGTGCTAAACTCATGCCATGATATAATGGAAAAATTATAACTCAGTTGGTGTTAAACTCATGCCATGATATAACGGAAAAATTATGGCTCAGTTGGTGTTAAAACTCATGCCATGATATAACGGAAAAATCATAGCTCAGTTGGTGCTAAACTCATGCCATGTTGTTGTTTTTGTTTTCTTGTAGATTCCTCCGATGACTTCGGAGCACCCTGTTAATTTAAACAGGTTAATTAAATGTCATATTCGGTATTGGTGGGAAAATAAATTTCAAGTAAAGTTTCCGGCCAATTATGGTCACAATCGAGTTTAAATGTTCAAATGTTCACTGCCCTATTATTATGGTTATCGAATATGAGATTGCGGCTTATCTCCTCTATATCCGCTATAATGTCACTATGATCACCTAGAATGTCACTAACTCTGGTTTTGGAGCTATCCATTAAACACTGCATGAGGATTTCGGTGTTACTCATTATCTCATCAACTGTATCACTGCTGTAGTGACTAGCCATTAAGAGTCTTAGGGTGGCGAAATGTTTTTCGCGAATGTGTGCATGTGCCGTGCAATGTAATATTAGATGTTCTCTATCCTCCCTGTCGTTTTTACATAGTAGGCATGTAGGTGAGACTGAGTGTTGGTTAAATCTTGCACGGTTTGCTTGTAGGGTGTGTGTGCCAGTGATGATCTTAGCTTTGATGTTAGCTTTCTTGACGGCTCGTGTGTTGTTAGGTACTGTGTGCCAGACCGGGTGTGAGTTTCTGGTTGGATGTTTTTGCAGTGTGAGGTACTTTAATGATGTTTTATCTTCTACCTCGTTGTACCATTCAGTCATGTGATATTCTTCGACTGCCTTATTCAGCATTGCCTTCCATTTCCATTTGGTAGGTGGCCTTTCCATTAAGTCGTATGCAGTTGGTAAGCTATACTTCTGTAGGAGTTTTCTTATGTGTGTGAACCAGCTGTTGCTGTTTTGGTCTTTTATAGCTAGCTGTCTCCTGGCAATTTCATGCTCGACAAACTCTTTATTGGTAGCAATGTTGTAGAACGTTGTTAAGGTGTTCTTCTCTATTTGTGTGGTGATTGGTATGGCTCCAAGTAGTGAGTATACTGCGATGGTTGGGCAGCGATCTGTCAGCCCTTGGATTTGTTTGAGTAGTCGTCTTTCAAAAGAATTTTGGGATCCTTTTCTTTCTTTAGAACAGGTGTAAATAATCCTGTTTTCAGTACTTCTGGAATGTTGTAATTCTTTTTTGCTGCATTTAACAGGGCTGCAGTGTAATTGGCGATTGTCTTGAAGTGTTTTTTTTTTAAGTGTTCTGCTGTCAAGCCCATGTGGTCAGGTGCTTTCCCTTTTGCAAGCTTCTGAATTGCTTGCTCAGTTGTTGTAGTTGTAATATCTGGGATCTCTTTCCTCTTTTTTGGATCTTTCAGTATTTCTTCTATGAGGGTACATTCCATGGCAGATGGGTCTTCTGTGTTTTCTATTCCAGGATCTGGTGTACTCAGTCGTTGAAAATGTGTATTCCAGCCATTGAGTATGCATTCGTCTTCACTCAGTACCATATCGTCGATGATGATGGTGTCGGTTTCGTCTGATCGTGTTGTTCTCTGTTCTCGGATGAGCTTATAGAAAAGGTGTTGATTAAAGTCTGCAGACTCCATGATGTCATTGTATTTGTTTTCTCTGATTCTTGCTGCCGCTTGTCGTAGTTTTTGTCTGAGTGTTTTCTTTGATTCTTACATTTACTTGTATAATGCGTTTCTAGGTTCTTTTATTGAGCCATCTATTTTCCATCTATGGAATGCCTGTTTTGTTCTCCTCGATGCTTGACCGATTTCCTCGTTCCAAGGTGCTCTCCCTCTTTTCTTGCTGTTCCGGTTACCATTTGCTTTGTGATTTGGCATTGCATTTTCTGTTGCTGTGTGTAGGACGTTTCCCAAGTGCATCACGTCTAGTACTAGTTGATATTTGGTCTTGTCCATTTGGCATTTTGGATTTCTATCTAGGTATGTGTCGATTGAGTTTAAGTACATTTGGTCGTCCCATTTACTCCACTTCGGTTTCCTATATAATGTTGTTGTTGGCAAGCTTTTGGATTTTTTCTTTATCTGTGATATGTTAATCGTATCTGTTATTAGTACATGATGTGAGGTGTTGCGGTTCTGATGGCCCCATATCTTTATCGCTCTAATACCATCTTTGATCTGGTCTTTCAACGTAAATAGGTAATCTATTTGTGATGAGCTTTTGTTGTCGTGGTGATAGAAAGTTGGTTTAACTGGGTAGTTGTCTGGTGTAGTTAGACCAGCCTCGGAGCAGCAATCTCTTAGCATCTTGTCGATGTTGTTAGGGGGTTCTCTGTGTAGTGATGCGTTGAAGTCTCCTCCCAATACTATGGTGTGTGATTTACTGTATTTTGAGACCATTTCGCGTATTATGTCTATTGATTCGCTGTACTAATGTGCTGTGTTTTTCCTTCTTCTGCATGGCATATAGGCATTGATCATGCACAGTGGCTTTGGTTCAGCTTCAAGTTCTATTGCAATGATATGGTTTGTTCCATCTGGCAGTGGTCTAATGTATGGTGTTAAGTTAGGATGCCAAAGGATAGCTACTCCACCATATCCTCTTATGCGCTCTGAATGGTTGATTGGCGAGTCTTCATCAATAAATCTGGCATCGTGGTCTGTATTAGGTATAAGTGTTTTGAACTCTTTTTTCTCAAATTTAAAAAGCCAATGCTCTTGGATAAATAAAATTTCAGTTTCTTTCATGACTGATTGAACAAATAGTATTTCCTCTAATATTTTGTATATTTAAGCTGCCAATTTTAATTCGCTTCCCCACTTTTTGTTTTGCTCCTACAGTATCAGTACTAGTATTTGTCTCTGATGTTTTTTGGGTTGGCTTGTTGGATTCTTTCTCTATTGTCGGCGTCGATGGTATAGTGGCGGGCCTGTCAGTAGTTTTGCTAGTATATCCACTGTGGTTGAGGCACGGCCGTATCCTAAAAAAGGCTTTCGGGATGGGTTGTCTGCGAGTGTTTGAACATCCTCTAGTTCCTCGTCTCTGGTTATAGTTCTCTGTAATTGTACATGGTTTTTTGTTGGACCGTTACCCTTGTTGGTGTCAGTGTATATATGGTTGTGGATGATTATTGTTGTCTTTGGTACTGGTTGCTTTGTCATCATCCGGCGTACCATTTGTAGCGGTATCTTCTTGGTGTCGTATGGTGTTGTTGTCATGTTGTACCATGATCTTTTAATCCACTGACTGTTTGTTGGCTTGTAGTACTATGTTGTTGCTGTCTTGGGCCTGCTGGTTGTTGGCGTGATGCATCATCGTGTCTTGCACTGGTTGGTTGTTGGTTTGTTGCACTCTCGTGTTGTCTTGCAGGGGTTTGTTGTTGACCTGTTGTGTCATTTTGTCGTGCTCCGGTTGGTTGTTGGCATGTTGTACCCTTATGTTGTCGTTCATCGGGTGGTTGTTGGCTGGTAGTACCAAGTTGTTGTCTTGGGCCTGCTGATTGTTGGCATGTTGTACCCTTGTGTTGTCTTGTGGGGGTTGGTTGTTAGCCTGTTGTGCCCTCTTGGTGTATCGTGGGGGTTGGTTGTTGGCCTGTTGTGTCAACTTATCTAGCACCGGTTGGTTGTTGGCATTTGTCGGTTGGTTATTTTTGTATTGTACTCTCAAGTTGTCTTGCACTTGTTGATTCAAGTCTTGTTGTGACATCTTGTCTTGTGCCGATTGGTTGTTGGTATGTTGTACACTCGTATTTTCTTGAACCTGATGTACTCTGGTGTTATTTTGCAGCAGTTGGTTATTAGCTTGTTGTACCCTCCTGTTATTTTGTAGAGGTTGGTTGTTGGAATGTTGTTTCCTATTGATGTTGTTGTACTCTGGTTGTTTGTTTGCATGCTGAATGGGATTGGCATGTTGTTCGACGTTGTTGTTACCTTCTAGTTGGCTGTAGGCACGTAGGAGATTGTTGTCTTTCACTAGTTGGTTATTTGCATGCTTATCAATTAATGGACTGACGTTGGTTTCGAGAGTTCGTGGTAGATCTTGTTATTTTGGTACCGCAAGTTGTATTCTCAATTGTTCCATTCTTAATAGTACTGTCTCTTATCATAATCTGGTTCCTTTGTATCATTAACTTCATTTCTTCAGTGTCATTTCTTTCCTTGGGTTGTGCTGCAGTATCATGTTCGTTAAGCAGCAGTCACCTTTTGAGAGTTGTGATGGTTTTTTTTCTTTTCTGTTACCATGGTTTCCAGCCTGATCACTTCGGCTTTGCATGCTGTCAGTTGTTGTTCAGTGTCATTAAGTTGGAATGTTTTCTTTGTTTTTTGGCTTTTCATTCCGTTTTGTGCTTCATTCTTCCCTTCATGTTCTTTTTGGGATTTAGCTGGAATAGCTTTTGCCAAGGAATTATTTGCTTTTGATTCAAGTGTTCTACTTGGTTCATTACTGTTGTTAGTGATCTTGCTATTCCCAGTCTTGTTTTTCTCTATGGTTGTTTTCAGTCCAGTTTCTTCGTCAATTTCCAGTTGATTTCTTGCTTTCGCTTTCTTATTTGTTTTCACTGGGTTCTTTATCAGAGTCGTGGCCGAGGGAATTACGTATTTCAAGCCAGTTTCTTCACAAATTACCATTTCGTCAATTGTGTTGGTGTTGACTATTACATTCTTTGGGTTAGTTTCTTCAGTTGTTGGGATGTTATTTGTGGTTGTATCTATGCTGCTTTCTTCCACTTCATCACTGCTTTGGTATAACTCAGTCAATTCGTTCATTTCCTTCATACATTTGCAGCTTTTACTGTTGTATTCTAAATCGTTGTTGATGGCATGTGTTCTATATGTTGACACTGTCATCTTCTCGCATTTGTAGTGTAACCAATTTAGGCATTTGGAGCATTCAATTACATTAGTTTCAGCCTGTTTTCCACAGATTGGGCAGAGCCATACTGTATATGTTGCTGGAGTGGAGTTGGATTGATCTTCCTCTCTTGAATATCCATCATCGGTATTGTCAGTTCTGTGTTCTGTACCATCTTCCTCAGGGTTATGACTATCAGCTGTTGCATTGTCATTGGAGTTGCTTTTGGCCCCTCTATTGGAGATTCTCAGGGTATTATGAGCTATTGCTCCTGTATCTATATTTGTTGTGGTTGGTTGTTCTTGGGTTGGGAGTGTGCTGTTGCTAGAGTTTGGTCCAGGTTCTACATCTGAAGTATGATTGACAGTTGGCTCGTTGTTTGAGAGTACTGTTTGTTGTGGCTCATAGGTGGTTCTATTCAGATCATGTATGGCCTGTAATTCTGCTTCCAGTTGTCGTCTTATAGCTGCATTAGCCCCTCGATATTCTGGGTCTGCTCTGATGTTGTTAATGATGTGTTCATTTAATTAATTGTCATTGAAGAACAGGTTGCCCGTGTTTGCCATTCACCATGATTTTTGTTGTTGTGTGATACATCATTATGCTGAATCTAAGGCAACCCTTCCTGTTCGTACTGGTTTTATTGTTGATCTGTATTTTGGTTTCCACCTCGCTACCAGTTTGGTCATCTCGATCTGTGATGGTTACCATGTGTGTCTATGTACTGTCCTCTGATCGTTGTGTGTAATGTTGGCATATGTGGTTGGTGTATATGCTGTATGTGTTTGGTTGCATTTGAAAAATGTGGTTGGCAGTTTTTTCATGTTATGTGATTTTTTGTGTGAGATTGCATGCCTCAATTTTCTTCTGGATTGTGGTCTTAGTGTAGAGAGTGTAATTTTTCCTCTCGGTTTGTAGATTTCTACCCCGGACTCTTTGACTACGCCTCGTTCCAATAATGCCGTCAGTTGTGTTACCATCAGCCATGATAAAGTTTATAAAATTATAAGACTATATTACGGAGTGTTCGATACTGTTTAATTAATCACAAGTATCTCGCAAATATCAGTATAAAATCCTGCCGGTATTAAAATTCTCAGATGTAAAATATGCTATTTACATCGGCTAAAAGTACTACGCTTAAGAATCAGTTCACTAAAAAATTACAACGTTAAAATAGTTTTACAACATACAAGTGAGCTAAAGCTGACAGTCACCACAGGTAAGGTTAGATGTTAGGTACTACAGATGTCACACAAAGTAGATGATGTTACTTGTAGATATAATGTTATATTAGACTATAAGCACACTAGGTTCAAGCACTATTAGTTCTACACACTGTGATAGTAAGCCAAGCGGTGGATGGTAAAATTCTATCGCTAAAATATGGTTGTTTAAAAGTTAATGATCATGCACTAGATGGTCTATGGATTCCGGGTTGAAATATTTTTCACCGGTTTGACGCCATGTTTTCCTGGCGCGAATGGGCAGTGAACATAA
Source organism: Bathymodiolus septemdierum (assembly GCA_963383655.1). Classification (NCBI taxonomy): domain Eukaryota; kingdom Metazoa; phylum Mollusca; class Bivalvia; order Mytilida; family Modiolidae; genus Bathymodiolus; species Bathymodiolus septemdierum. The sequence goes on from OY726520.1 coordinate 49,906,382, forward strand.
AAGTCAGTATTTTCAATAAAATTTCAGCTAAAATTTTCTAAAATGGATGCGTTTTGTGTTTCCTCACTCTTTCACCTACTATACCACCACCAATATATACAGGGTGCTCCCTTAAAACCGTAAAATAATACAAATTTTCACAGCCAGAATTTTTTTCACTGCCACCATTTATTTTCCCACAACTCATTCCATGATATAACGGAAAAATTATAGTTAAGTTGGTGTTAAACTCATGCCATGATATAACAGAAACATTATAGCTTAGTTGGTGTTAAACTCATGCCATGATATAACGGAAACATTATAGCTTAGCTGGTGTTAAACTCATGCCATGATATAACAGAAACATTATAGCTTAGCTGGTGTTAAACTCATGCCATGATATAACAGAAACATTATAGCTCAGTTGATGTTAAACTCATGCCATGATATAACAGAAACATTATAGCTTAGTTGATGTTAAACTCATGCCATGATATAACGAAAACATTATAGTTAAGTTGGTGTTAAACTCATGCCATGATATAACAGAAACATTATAGCTTAGTTGGTGTTAAACTCATGCCATGATATAACGGAAACATTATAGCTTAGTTGATGTTAAACTCATGCCATGATATAACGGAAACATTATAGTTAAGTTGGTGTTAAACTCATGCCATGATAAAACGGAAACATTATAGCTTAGTTGGTGTTAAACTCATGCCATGATATAACGGAAACATTATAGCTTAGTTGATGTTAAACTCATGCCATGATATAACGGAAACATTATAGTTAAGTTGGTGTTAAACTCATGCCATGATATAACGGAAACATTATAGCTTAGTTGGTGTTAAACTCATGCCATGATATAACGGAAACATTATAGCTTAGTTGATGTTAAACTCATGCCATGATATAACGGAAACATTATAGCTTAGTTGGTGTTAAACTCATGCCATGATATAACGGAAACATTATAGCTTAGTTGATGTTAAACTCATGCCATGATATAATGGAAACATTATAGCTTAGTTGGTGTTAAACTCATGCCATGATATAACGGAAACATTATAGCTTAGCTGGTGTTAAACTCATGCCATGATATAACGGAAACATTATAGTTAAGTTGGTGTTAAACTCATGCCATGATATAACAGAAACATTATAGCTTAGTTGGTGTTAAACTCATGCCATGATATAATGGAAACATTATAGCTTAGTTGATGTTAAACTCATGCCATGATATAACGGAAACATTATAGCTTAGTTGATGTTAAAGTCATGCCTTCATGTTGTAATGAGGAAGTGAGTCATACACTTTTAACTTGATATATATATTAAATATGAAGAATATCAGTCTCACATGATATCTCACACGAATACAATAAAAGTGTATTATATAGATGATTACATCTATTTTGTTGTTTGTTCTAATATTAGTCGTGCTGACACATAGAAGTATTTGCTTCATTACAATCCACCCATCTTCTTTTACAATTAAAATGTAAGGTATACCACAGTGGTAAGTCCACGAACTATCTAGGGCACTTTTAACACAGTGTTGTCTATAGTTTAATAACCCTTACATATGTGTCAAGTCAATCTTTCTAGAAAGTTCAGTTTCTAATCTAGTCTGAAAAAAAAGAGAGGTTTATTGTGTCATTCATTACAAAAGAATTTGTACTCACTGTGGTAGTCAATGATCCATGTTTTAAGATATGCTTTGCACAACTTCAGAAATAAAACCAGTATAATGTTACATTATAAGAATATACTTTCAGAGCGTATTTTCAATGATTGTTAATGTCATATTGATGAAGCTTGGCAGTAACTTGCAACAACTTAATTGTTTTCTGCAGGTCTGACTCCATTTTACTCCACCAATAAAACTAAGCCAACAATATAACTGAAATATTGTTGAAACATTAATAACCTATCCAAGCTGAATGGAAAACGTATCATGGCAGTCTAATATTAAATTACAGTCACTGTTAGTTGATCAGTCTAGAATACCATGATACAAACCTTTTTAATGGACATTGGAAAGAGATTCTCTAGTTAAAATTTAAGCCGATTCTCATTTGAAATAATGAGGTATTGGTCAATGTCACTACTATTAGCTCTCAGCTCAATAAATTCAAAGAAAAATAACAATGCAGAAAGATTGGACAAAAAATAAAAATTTCATATATCTTCCAAATATGCAAAATTTAGGAATTTGGGCCCCTTCTAGAAATAAAATAGCCAATTTTTTCATAACCCATGAAGATGATCATTTTGCAAAAAACTGTATTCAAAATGGATGAAAATTTTCAAATGTCCTTTTGTGTCAAATACATATATAATATTGGTGTATTGACGGTAAATATAGAATTTATGTGGCGAGGCTTAGAAACGGGTTAAAGATCTGCTTTTAGCAAGTCTTTCCATCCGTTTCGTGGCGAGCCACATAAATTCTATATTTACCGTCAATACACTAATATTGTATTTATTTTGCAATAAAATTTGCCAAAAAAATGTTATTCAATTTAATAATAAAAAAAAAGATAACGGAAATCCAATTGATACCTCAATAGTAGTTCCGGTAAGGGGTGTAGCGTAATAGCATTATTAGGCTAATATAAAAAGTGTTATTATGACAGGGGTGTGGCTTAATAGCTTTATTAGGCTAATGTGAAAAGTATTATTATGACAGGGGTGTGGCTTAATAGCTTTATTAGGCCAATGTGACAAGTGCTATTATGACACTGTCATAATTAAGCAATAGTTTATTTCAACCCATTTATTATGACAAAAAATAACCCAATTGCAGGATAAAGTAATATTTACATAATAATTCTATGCATTTTTCTGAAATCAATTTTCTTAAGGAATTTATTGGAAAACCCATCAAAATCATATGATAAAAAGATTCTCCATGTGCAAATAACAGAAACATCAATTTTTGCACATTGGAGCCTCTTGTTAAGAAATGGGTATGGTTACAATACCCCCAAATCCAATAAATTGAACCTTTACTTAGTGCCAAGGATCACTGTGTAAAAAATTCAGATTGATACGTCAAATAGAACTCAATTTATCACACAGAAACCATTTAACAACAACACCATTTCATAATATGACCAGGGGCCATCGTGGCTGTGATCGTATGGTAGTTGGATTTACAACTACCTATGCAATCAGTGCCTATCACCACTGATGTTGTGAGTTCGAATCTCGATCAGGGCGAGGATAGTACAACATTATGTGATAAAGTTTGTCAGTGACTTGCAACAGGTTGGTGGTTTTCTCCGGTTTCCTCCACCAATAAAACTGACCTCCACGATATAACTGAAATATTGTTGAACGTGGCATTAAACACAAACAAACAAACACAATATGACTACCATTTTTGTGGGGAAAAAAAATGCACCAGTACTTACTAGCTCATGTTTTAATTCTTCTATCTTGACTTTTGTCAGTGATATATCCTGTAAAATATAAGGTAGCTTTATCACAGTTAAACTCAATGAAATGTTTGTTGCAATCTAAAGGTGAAACAAATATAACCTTAGTATTCTAAATGGCCAAAATGAGATTTTAACAAAAAAACACACAATAAATTAATATTTTGAAGCAATTACTTCTTATTTTGCTTAAAAAATTAACACACATGATCTATTAAAGCTAATTAAACATATACAATTTAATAAAAATATTCAAAATGGAAGTCTATGGTATGTCTGTAGTTTAGTACTTACTGGAGGAAGACTATGGCATGTCTGTAGTTTAGTACTTACTGGAGGAAGACTATGGTATGTCTGTAGTTTAGTACTTACTGGAGGAAGATTATGGTATGTCTGTAGTTTAGTACTTACTGGAGGAAGACTATGGTATATCTGTAGTTTAGTACTTACTGGAGGAAGACTATGGTATGTCTGTAGTTTAGTACTTACTGGAGGAAGACTATGGTATATCTGTAATTTAGTATTTACTGGAGGAAGACTATGGTATATCTGTAGTTTAGTACTTACTGGAGGAAGACTATGGTATGTCTGTAGTTTAGTGCTTACTGGAGGAAGACTATGGTATATCTGTAGTTTAGTACTTACTGGAGGAAGATTATGGTATGTCTGTAGTTTAGTACTTACTGGAGGAAGACTATGGTATATCTGTAGTTTAGTACTTACTGGAGGAAGACTATGGTATGTCTGTAGTTTAGTACTTACTGGAGGAAGACTATGGTATATCTGTAGTTTAGTATTTACTGGAGGAAGACTATGGTATGTCTGTAGTTTAGTGCTTACTGGAGGAAGACTATGGTATATCTGTAGTTTAGTACTTACTGGAGGAAGATTATGGTATATCTGTAGATTAGTACTTACTGGAGGAAGACTATGGTATGTCTGTAGTTTAGTACTTAATGGAGGAAGACTATGGTATGTCTGTAGTTTAGTATTTACTGGAGAAAGACTATGGTATGTCTGTAGTTTAGTATTTACTGGAGGAAGACTATGGTATGTCTGTAGTTTAGTACTTACTGGAGGAAGACTATGGTATATCTGTAGTTTAGTATTTACTGGAGGAAGACTATGGTATATCTGTAGTTTAATACTTACTGGAGGAAGACTATGGTATATCTGTAGTTTAGTACTTACTGGAGGAAGACTATGGTATATCTGTAGTTTAGTATTTACTGGAGGAAGACTATGGTATGTCTGTAGTTTAGTACTTACTGGAGGAAGACTATGGTATATCTGTAGTTTAGTACTCACAGGAGGAAGACTATGGTATGTCTGTAGTTTAGTACTTACTGGAGGAAGACTATGGTATATCTGTAGTTTAGTACTTACTGGAGGAAGACTATGGTATATCTGTAGTTTAGTACTTACTGGAGGAAGACTATGGTATGTCTGTAGTTTAGTACATACTGGAGGAAGACTATGGTATGTCTATAGTTTAGTATTTACTGGAGGAAGACTATGGTATGTCTGTAGTTTAGTACTCACAGGAGGAAGACTATGGTATGACTGTAGTTTAGTATTTACTGGAGGAAGACTATGGTATATCTGTAGTTTAGTACTTAATGGAGGAAGGCTATGGTATGTCTGTAGTTTAGTATTTACTGGAGGAAGATTATGGTATGTCTGTAGTTTAGTACTTACTGGAGGAAGACTATGGTATATCTGTAGTTTAGTACTTAATGGAGGAAGACTATGGTATGTCTGTAGTTTAGTATTTACTGGAGGAAGATTATGGTATGTCTGTAGTTTAGTACTTACTGGAGGAAGACTATGGTATATCTGTAGTTTAGTACTTACTGGAGGAAGACTATGGTATATCTGTAGTTTAGTACTTACTGGAGGAAGACTATGGTATGTCTGTAGTTTAGTACTTAATGGAGGAAGACTATGGTATGTCTGTAGTTTAGTATTTACTGGAGGAAGACTATGGTATGTCTGTAGTTTAGTATTTACTGGAGGAAGACTATGGTATATCAGTAGTTTAGTACTTACTGGAGGAAGACTATGGTATGTCTGTAGTTTAGTATTTACTGGAGGAAGACTATGGTATATCTGTAGTTTAGTACTTACTGGAGGAAGACTATGGTATATCTGTAGTTTAGTATTTACTGGAGGACGACTATGGTATATCTGTAGTTTAGTACTTAATGAAGGAAGACTATGGTATATCTGTAGTTTAGTACTTACTGGAGGAAGACTATGGTATATCTGTAGTTTAGTACTTACTGGAGGAAGACTATGGTATGTCTGTAGTTTAGTACTTACTGGAGGAAGACTATGGTATGTCTGCAGTTTAGTACTTACTGGAGGAAGACTATGGTATATCTGTAGTTTAGTACTTACTGGAGGAAGACTATGGTATATCTGTAGTTTAGTACTTACTGGAGGAAGACTATGGTATGTCTGTAGTTTAGTACTTACTGGAGGAAGACTATGGTATGTCTGTAGTTTAGTATTTACTGGAGGAAGACTATGGTATGTCTGTAGTTTAGTACTCACAGGAGGAAGACTATGGTATGTCTGTAGTTTAGTATTTACTGGAGGAAGACTATGGTATGTCTGTAGTTTAGTACTTACTGGAGGAAGACTATGGTATATCTGTAGTTTAGTACTTACTGGAGGAAGACTATGGTATGTCTGTAGTTTAGTACTTACTGGAGGAAGACTATGGTATATCTGTAGTTTAGTACTTACTGGAGGAAGACTATGGTATATCTGTAGTTTAGTATTTACTGGAGGAAGACTATGGTATGTCTGTAGTTTAGTACTTACTGGAGGAGGACTATGGTATGTCTGTAGTTTAGTACTTACTGGAGGAAGACTATGGTATGTCTGTAGTTTAGTACTTACTGGAGGAAGACTATGGTATGTCTGTAGTTTAGTATTTACTGGAGGAAGACTATGGTATGTCTGTAGTTTAGTACTCACAGGAGGAAGACTATGGTATGTCTGTAGTTTAGTATTTACTGGAGGAAGATTATGGTATGTCTGTAGTTTAGTACTTACTGGAGGAAGACTATGGTATATCTGTAGTTTAGTACTTACTGGAGGAAGACTATGGTATGTCTGTAGTTTAGTATTTACTGGAGGAAGACTATGGTATGTCTGTAGTTTAGTACTTACTGGAGGAAGACTATGGTATATCTGTAGTTTAGTACTTACTGGAGGAAGACTATGGTATATCTGTAGTTTAGTATTTACTGAAGGAAGACTATGGTATGTCTGTAGTTTAGTACTTACTGGAGGAAGACTATGGTATGTCTGTAGTTTAGTATTTACTGGAGGAAGACTATGGTATGTCTGTAGTTTAGTACTCACAGGAGGAAGACTATGGTATGTCTGTAGTTTAGTACTCACAGGAGGAAGACTATGGTATGTCTGTAGTTTAGTACTCACAGGAGGAAGACTATGGTATGTCTGTAGTTTAGTACTTACTGGAGGAAGACTATGGTATATCTGTAGTTTAGTACTTACTGGAGGAAGACTATGGTATGTCTGTAGTTTAGTACTTACTGGAGGAAGACTATGGTATATCTGTAGTTTAGTATTTACTGGAGGAAGACTATGGTATGTCTGTAGTTTAGTACTTACTGGAGGAAGACAATGGTATGTCTGTAGTTTAGTACTTACTGGAGGAAGACTATGGTATATCTGTAGTTTAGTACTTACTGGAGGAAGACTATGGTATGTCTGTAGTTTAGTACTTACTGGAGGAAGACTATGGTATGTCTGTAGTTTAGTACTTACTGGAGGAAGACTATGATATGTCTGTAGTTTAGTATTTACTGGAGGAAGACATTGGTATGTCTGTAGTTTAGTACTTACTGGAGGAAGACTATGGTATATCTGTAGTTTAGTACTTACTGGAGGAAGACTATGGTATATCTGTAGTTTAGTATTTACTGGAGGAAGACTATGGTATATCTGTAGTTTAGTACTTACTGGAGGAAGACTATGGTATGTCTGTAGTTTAGTATTTACTGGAGGAAGACTATGGTATGTCTGTAGTTTAGTACTTACTGGAGGAAGACTATGGTATATCTGTAGTTTAGTACTTACTGGAGGAAGACTATGGTATATCTGTAGTTTAGTATTTACTGGAGGAAGACTATGGTATATCTGTAGTTTAGTACTTACTGGAGGAAGACTATGGTATGTCTGTAGTTTAGTACTTACTGGAGGAAGACTATGGTATGTCTGTAGTTTAGTACTTACTGGAGGAAGACTATGGTATGTCTGTAGTTTAGACTTTAATGGAGTTAACTGGTCTTTCAATGTCTGTAGTTCCTGAACAATTCATAAAAGGCATGTACATTTATTTTTCTCTACTATTAACTTTTAGTTGAAAACATAGTGTAGACAAATCGATGTCTCTTCTGTCCCATGTAAATTATCTGTGTGGTACATTTTTCATAAATGTGTACCATAAAACTTGAATTAAGATTAGGTGAATATGCACATGCACCCTTCATCATCAATGTGCAGATCAAATATGGTGAGTCTAGGTTATATGATAATGGAGAAACTGACCTAATCACAAAAACTTGACATTGTTAACTCATTATTAAGGAATTCGGGAACGATATAAGTCAGATACCTCAAAATCAAATTGACTTGAATTTTATCAATCTTAATATAGCTACAAAAAAAATTTGTCAAATCAGATTTGAGAAACCCCCAAAATAACTTCCTACGTGTAAATAAACTCTGGAACTATTAAAGTCAGAAACCTCAAAATCAAACTTGACCTGTATTTTATCAACCTAAATGTAATTTAAAATATTAGTTTAATCTGATATCAGAATCTTATGATAAGTTGGTTTCATTCCATTGGGTTACCCCCAAAATAACTTCCTATGTGTAAATAAACTCTGGAACTATTAAAGTCAGAAACCTCAAAATCAAACTTGACCTGTATTTTATCAACCTAAATGTAATTTAAAATATTAGTTTAATCTGATATCAGAATCTTATGATAAGTTGGTTTCATTCCATTGGGTGGTTTTAATGAAGATTTTCAAGTTTGCCTCCAGTCAAAAACCATGGCAGCAATCACTGGACACAATTTTTGAAGAGGACAATCCAAGGAGTATTACTTCCAAGTTTGGTCCAATTCGGCCCACTGGTTCTTGAGAAGAAGGTCAAAATGTCAAAAGTTAGTAGACAACATACGCCGGAGGCCAAGTGATTGGTTGGCTCTGGTGAGCTAAATAATTAAACTTTTGAGTAAAAATCATGTTTAAAGGAAAAGTAGAAATAAAATTTTATGAATTAAAAGAAGAAGAAACTACATGCATAGTTAATTCTGCTTTTAATGCTGAAAAATTTCATGAAAATCGAGTAAAAAATGATTTAACTGGAATTTTTTTAGAAAATCAAAACTTATATGAAATATATATTTTAGTGCAGAATAGTGGTGCACCGATCATCGACTAATCAGTTGGACATCAGCATCCAATCCGATGATCGATTCTGATTCCTAATGTTGAAAAAAAATATATGTTTAAAACTTTATCATCTGTTTTTTTCTTCATACTGACAAAAATCTTGTTTTCCAGCATACTTCTGACACTCAGTCAATACACAATTTTGGACTAGTGTATTATTTATCTACTGCCCGGACTAGTCCATTTAATGTCAGGTTTTACACAATACACTTACGGAAACCAATGTTTTGTTAATGTGTAAAGATTGTAAAATCACCAATAATGAAATCTCAATATTCTTGAATAACAGATGAAAAGTTATAACATATTCTGTTTAACAGAATTGTTTTAATAACTATGTTTTCTAAGATTTGTAGTGTTCCGGTCAGTATATTTTGAATTACCAGCGATGACAGCAAATGAAAAAAAAATGTAGTGTGCGTTATTACAATTTTATTCTTCTCTTTACATTTGTCAAACATAATCTTGAAATAAGACTATTTGAGTAATTATAGTCAGTAAATACATTTAGTAGGTAATTGTCACAGATGATCGGTTGATGTTGGTATAACGATCATCGATATCGAAAATTTGACCGATTCCCATCACTAGTGCAGAAGCTACATATGTATTACTGAAGTTTTGAAAGAAATAGTAATGTCACCAAACACTCATCTAATTACATTGACTTTCAGTCAGAAATCTCTATCATACATGTGATAGCTCTCGTTTCCTACGGAAATCTCTTGTAAATCCTCCTCCCAGGTGTTGAAAACTCTAGTGTAATACACATTCAATCAATTTCTATAATTCATCAGTAATTTGCATATTCATGGTCAAATTAATTGCTCTGATGTCTCATATTGAGATCAAATGTTAGATTGACTAAACTATTAAGTTAAACATAGCCTTCATGCATTGGACAGAAGACTAAATCAAAATAAATTAACAATCCTACCAAATTTGAACGGTTTTAGAGGAGTTCCGTTCACAAGATCCTACTGTGCTACAAAATGCATAAAATAGTCAAATTTGTGGAATCATAATGGCGGCATAGTAGGTTCAACTACAGGTCATAAATAACAATCTTACCAAAAATGAACACATTCTGTCATATGGTTTCAGAAGAGTTGCATTCACAATTAGATCTTGCTATGTTACACTATGTATAAAATAGTCAAAGTCCAATAACTCCTACAAATTCTGTGCAATCAAAATGGCAGCAGGGCAGGTTCATCTACATATCATGACTAACAATCCTACCAAATATGACCAAATTACGTCATACGGTTTCAGAGGAGTTGAGTTCACAGAGTGTCATGGACATAGACCATTACTATTTCCCTCTGTCACGGAACAGCAGGAGAAAATTATGGTTCTTCAATAGCTGGACAATACAAAATCAGTCTTGCACGACATTTAATCAAACATAGATGTTTTATAGGAATTAGAGCTTTAAATCAAGTTTTCTGATTGGTCGAGGAGAGGTGACTATGTTCTAAACAGTGTTAAGCTAGGATAGGTGTGAGACTGGATTAAATGGCCAATATAAGGCTGACTTTATTATAGTGGAAAAAACAATGACCAAGCTGTCAGCCACAAAATCAACAGATTAAAAGAATGTATATTAATTATGTAATAAATGTCATAATAGATTATTTCCTTGGAAATTTCTTGACAATGTGCTGCTTAATGTCAGGTGCAGTTTATTTAAGAAAAAAAAAGGAAACAGGCCCTGCCGTGAATGCTAGTGTGTCTTTATATCCACAAAAAATACAGTATGCAAAATATTAGATTTGAACATTAGGCTTGCATTTAAAATAAATACAGGATTTATACCATTAGATACAAGTCTTCATATATGAAACCTTGTATCATATATCATATATATGCATGTGATACAAGATAGAGTTTAAATAAAACTACTATCTTGGAGTTTGAAATGCAGGAAAACATCCATGATTTTGTCGTAAATAAATATGGGAATCCATTGAGAAATACTTCAAAGCAAGTTTTTAAACGTTGTGTTTCTTGTTTTTTCTATTAGAATATATTAATTCTAGGATTATTTTAGATACCTCTGATGTCTTGACTAGTGCTCCATGATATATAGATGGATCTGTTTTACTCTTTATTAGTTCATTCTACAATAATAAAAAGAAATGACATATTAAGTCTATAATCCTAAATGTTGATATTGTAGTAATGACAATGTCAAGTCTGTAATCTTAAATGTTGATACTGTAGTAATGACAATGTTAAGTCTGTAATCCTAAATGTTGATACTGTAGAAATGACAATATTAAGTCTGTAATCTTAAATGTGTATACTGTAGTAATGACAATGTCAAGTCTTTAATCTTAAATGTTGATACTGAAATGACAATGCTAAGTCTGTAATCTTAAATGTTGATACTGTAGTAATGACAATGTCAAGTCTGTAATCTTAAATGTTGATACTGAAATGACAATGACAAGTCTGTAATCTTAAATGTTGATACTGAAATGACAATGCCAAGTCTGTAATCTTAAATGTTGATACTGTAGTAATGACAATGTCAAGTCTGTAATCTTAAATGTTGATACTGAAATGACAATGACAAGTCTGTAATCCTAAATGTTAATACTGTAGTAATGACAATGTTAAGTCTGTAATCCTAAATGTTAATACTGTAGTAATGACAATGTCAAGTCTGTAATCTTAAATGTTGATACTGAAATGACAATGACAAGTCTGTAATCCTAAATGTTAATACTGTAGTAATGACAATGTCAAGTCTGTAATCCTAAATGTTGATACTGAAATGACAATGACAAGTCTGTAATCCTAAATGTTGATACTGTAGTAATGACAATATTAAGTCTATAATCTTAAATGTTGATACTGAAATGACAATGCTAAGTCTGTAATCTTAAATGTTGATACTGTAGTAATGACAATGTCAAGTCTGTAATCCTAAATGTTGATATTGTAGTAATGACAATGTCAAGTCTGTAATCCTAAATGTTGATACTGAAATGACAATGCTAAGTCTGTAATCTTAAATGTTGATACTGTAGTAATGACAATGTCAAGTCTGTAATCTTAAATGTTGATACTGAAATGACAATGACAAGTCTGTAATCCTAAATGTTAATACTGTAGTAATGACAATGTCAAGTCTGTAATCTTAAATGTTGATATTGTAGTAATGACAATGTTAAGTCTGTAATCCTAAATGTTGATACTGTAGAAATGACAATATTAAGTCTATAATCCTAAATGTTGATACTGTAGTAATGACAATGTCAAGTCTGTAATCTTAAATGTTGATATTGTAGTAATGACAATGTTAAGTCTGTAATCCTAAATGTTGATACTGTAGAAATGACAACATTAAGTCTATAATCCTAAATGTTGATATTGTAGTAATGACAATGTCAAGTCTGTAATCCTAAATGTTGATACTGTAGAAATGACAATATTAAGTCTGTAATCTTAAATGTTGATACTGTAGTAATGACAATATTAAGTCTGCAATCTTAAATGTTCATACTGTACTGTAGTAATGACAATATTAAGTCTGTAATCCTAAATGTTGATATTGTAGTAATGACAATATTAAGTCTGTAATCCTAAATGTTGATACTGTAGTAATGACAATGTCAAGTCTGTAATCTTAAATGTTGATACTGTAGTAATGACAATGTCAAGTCTGTAATCTTAAATGTTGATACTGTAGTAATGACAATGTCAAGTCTGTAATCCTAAATGTTGATACTGTAGTAATGACAATGTCAAGTCTGTAATCTTAAATGTTGATACTGTAGTAATGACAATATTAAGTCTACAATCTTAAATGTTGATACTGTACTGTAGTAATGACAATATTAAGTCTATAATCCTAAATGTTGATACTGTAGTAATGACAATGTCAAGTCTGTAATCCTAAATGTTGATACTGTAGTAATGACAATGTCAAGTCTGTAATCTTAAATGTTGATCATCAATACTGTAGTAATGACAATGTCAAGTCTGTAATCCTAAATGTTGATACTGTAGAAATGACAATGTCAAGTCTGTAATCCTAAATGTTGATACTGTAGTAATGACAATGTCAAGTCTGTAATCTTAAATGTTGATACTGTAGAAATGACAATATTAAGTCTGTAATTGACAATGTTGATACTGTAGTAATGACAATGTTAAGTCTGTAATCTTAAATGTTGATACTGTAGTAACGACAATGTCAAGTTTGTAATCTTAAATATTGATACTGTAGAAATGACAATGTCAAGTCTGTAATCCTAAATGTTGATACTGTAGAAATGACAAAGTCAAGTCCGTAATCCTAAATGTTGATACTGTAGTAATGATAATGTCAAGTCTGTAATCTTAAATGTTGATACTGTAGAAATGACAATGTCAAGTCTGTAATCCTAAATGTTGATACTGTAGAAATGACAAAGTCAAGTCCGTAATCCTAAATGTTGATACTGTAGTAATGACAATGTCAAGTTTGTAATCTTAAATATTGATACTGTAGAAATGGCAATATTAAGTCTGTAATCCTAAATGTTGATACTGTAGTAATGACAATGTCAAGTTTGTAATCTTAAATATTGATACTGTAGAAATGGCAATATTAAGTCTGTAATCCTAAATGTTGATACTGTAGTAATGACAATGTTAAGTCTGTAATCCGAAATGATGATACTGTACTGTAGTAATGACAATATTAAGTCTGTAATCTTAAATGTTGATACTGTAGTAATGACAATATTAAGTCTGTAATCTTAAATGTTGATACTGTAGTAATGACAATATTAAGTCTGTAATCCTAAATGTTGATACTGTAGTAATGACAATATTAAGTCTGTAATCCTAAATGTTGATACTGTAGTAATGACAATGTCAAGTCTGTAATCTTAAATGTTGATACTGTAGTAACGACAATATTAAGTCTGTAATCTTAAATGTTGATACTGTAGTAATGACAAAATTAAGTCTGTAATCCTAAATGTTGATACTGTAGTAATGACAATGTCAAGTCTGTAATCTTAAATGTTGATACTGTAGTAATGACAATGTTAAGTCTGTAATCTTAAATGTTGATACTGTAGTAATGACAATATTAAGTCTGTAATCTTAAATGTTGATACTGTACTGTAGTAATGACAATATTAAGTCTGCAATCCTAAATGTTGATATTGTAGTAATGACAATGTCAAGTCTGTAATCTTAAATGTTGATACTGTAGTAATGACAATGTCAAGTCTGTAATCTTAAATGTTGATACTGGAATGACAATGTCAAGTCTGTAATCCTAAATGTTGATACTGTAGTAATGACAATGTCAAGTCTGTAATCTTAAATGTTGATACTGAAATGACAATGTCAAGTCTGTAATCTTAAATGTTGATACTGTAGTAATGACAATGTCAAGTCTGTAATCTTAAATGTTGATATTGTAGTAATGACAATGTTAAGTCTGTAATCTTAAATGTTGATACTATAGAAATGACAATGTCAAGTCTGTAATCCTAAATGTTGATATTGTAGTAATGACAATGTCAAGTCTGTAATCTTAAATGTTGATACTGTAGTAATGACAATGTTAAGTCTGTAATCCTAAATGTTGATACTGTAGTAATGACAATATTAAGTCTATAATCCTAAATGTTGATACTGTAGAAATGACAATGTCAAGTCTGTAATCTTAAATGTTGATACTGAAATGACAATGTCAAGTCTGTAATCCTAAATGTTGATACTGTAGAAATGACAATGTCAAGTCTGTAATCCTAAATGTTGACACTGTAGTAATGACAACGTCAAGTCTGTAATCCTAAATGTTGATACTGTAGTAATGACAATGTCAAGTCTGTAATCTTAAATGTTGATACTGAAATGACAATGTTAAGTCTGTAATGTTAAATGTTGATACTGTAGTAATGACAATGTCAAGTCGGTAATCTTAAATGTTGATACTGAAATGACAATGTCAAGTCTGTAATCTTAAATGTTGATACTGTAGTAATGACAATGTCAAGTCTGTAATCCTAAATGTTGATATTGTAGTAATGACAATATCAAGTCTGTAATCCTAAATGTTGATACTGTAGAAATGACAAAGTCAAGTCCGTAATCCTAAATGTTGATACTGTAGTAATGATAATGTCAAGTCTGTAATCTTAAATGTTGATACTGTAGAAATGACAATGTCAAGTCTGTAATCCTAAATGTTGATACTGTAGAAATGACAAAGTCAAGTCCGTAATCCTAAATGTTGATACTGTAGTAATGACAATGTCAAGTTTGTAATCTTAAATATTGATACTGTAGAAATGGCAATATTAAGTCTGTAATCCTAAATGTTGATACTGTAGTAATGACAATGTCAAGTTTGTAATCTTAAATATTGATACTGTAGAAATGGCAATATTAAGTCTGTAATCCTAAATGTTGATACTGTAGTAATGACAATGTTAAGTCTGTAATCCGAAATGATGATACTGTACTGTAGTAATGACAATATTAAGTCTGTAATCTTAAATGTTGATACTGTAGTAATGACAATATTAAGTCTGTAATCTTAAATGTTGATACTGTAGTAATGACAATATTAAGTCTGTAATCCTAAATGTTGATACTGTAGTAATGACAATATTAAGTCTGTAATCCTAAATGTTGATACTGTAGTAATGACAATGTCAAGTCTGTAATCTTAAATGTTGATACTGTAGTAACGACAATATTAAGTCTGTAATCTTAAATGTTGATACTGTAGTAATGACAAAATTAAGTCTGTAATCCTAAATGTTGATACTGTAGTAATGACAATGTCAAGTCTGTAATCTTAAATGTTGATACTGTAGTAATGACAATGTTAAGTCTGTAATCTTAAATGTTGATACTGTAGTAATGACAATATTAAGTCTGTAATCTTAAATGTTGATACTGTACTGTAGTAATGACAATATTAAGTCTGCAATCCTAAATGTTGATATTGTAGTAATGACAATGTCAAGTCTGTAATCTTAAATGTTGATACTGTAGTAATGACAATGTCAAGTCTGTAATCTTAAATGTTGATACTGGAATGACAATGTCAAGTCTGTAATCCTAAATGTTGATACTGTAGTAATGACAATGTCAAGTCTGTAATCTTAAATGTTGATACTGAAATGACAATGTCAAGTCTGTAATCTTAAATGTTGATACTGTAGTAATGACAATGTCAAGTCTGTAATCTTAAATGTTGATATTGTAGTAATGACAATGTTAAGTCTGTAATCTTAAATGTTGATACTATAGAAATGACAATGTCAAGTCTGTAATCCTAAATGTTGATATTGTAGTAATGACAATGTCAAGTCTGTAATCTTAAATGTTGATACTGTAGTAATGACAATGTTAAGTCTGTAATCCTAAATGTTGATACTGTAGTAATGACAATAATAAGTCTATAATCCTAAATGTTGATACTGTAGAAATGACAATGTCAAGTCTGTAATCTTAAATGTTGATACTGAAATGACAATGTCAAGTCTGTAATCCTAAATGTTGATACTGTAGAAATGACAATGTCAAGTCTGTAATCCTAAATGTTGACACTGTAGTAATGACAACGTCAAGTCTGTAATCCTAAATGTTGATACTGTAGTAATGACAATGTCAAGTCTGTAATGTTAAATGTTGATACTGAAATGACAATGTTAAGTCTGTAATGTTAAATGTTGATACTGTAGTAATGACAATGTCAAGTCGGTAATCTTAAATGTTGATACTGAAATGACAATGTCAAGTCTGTAATCTTAAATGTTGATACTGTAGTAATGACAATGTCAAGTCTGTAATCCTAAATGTTGATATTGTAGTAATGACAATGTCAAGTCTGTAATCCTAAATGTTGATACTGTAGAAATGACAATATTAAGTCTGTAATCTTAAATGTTGATACTGTAGTAATGACAATATTAAGTCTGTAATCCGAAATGTTGATATTGTAGTAATGACAATGTCAAGTCTGTAATCCTAAATGTTGATACTGTAGAAATGACAATATTAAGTCTGTAATCTTAAATGTTGATACTGTAGTAATGACAATATTAAGTCTGCAATCTTAAATGTTCATACTGTACTGTAGTAATGACAATATTAAGTCTATAATCCTAAATGTTGATATTGTAGTAATGACAATATTAAGTCTATAATCCAAAATGTTGATACTGTAGTTATGACAATATTAAGTCTATAATCCTAAATGTTGATACTGTAGTAATGACAATGTTAAGTCTGTAATCCTAAATGTTGATACTGTAGTAATGACAATATTAAGTCTATAATCCGAAATGTTGATACTGTAGAAATGACAATGTCAAGTCTGTAATCCTAAATGTTGATACTGTAGTAATGACAATGTTAAGTGACGAGCTGTAATCCTAAATGTTGATATTGTAGTAATGACAATGTCAAGTCTGTAATCCTAAATTTTGATACTGTAGAAATGACAATGTCAAGTCTGTAATCTTAAATGTTGATATTGTAGTAATGACAATATTAAGTCTGTAATCTTAAATGTTGATATTGCAGTAATGACAACGTCAAGTCTGTAATCCTAAATGTTGATACTGTAGAAATGACAATATTAAGTCTATAATACGAAATGTTGATACTGTAGAAATGACAATGTCAAGTCAGTGTAATACTAAATGTTGATACTGCAGTAATGAAACTGCATGCGTTGTCGTGCTGTGATACCCCCACTCGCTCTACATAAGTTGATGTGTAGTAAAGTATTAGATTATAGTGGGACTTAACGTGATGGAGAGGCATAAAGGACTGTAAAGAGTGTTGGAATCAAGAGATGTGTATCCTCCCAGGGCAGTTGGCTAGTAAACGTTTGGAATGATGAAAAATGATGTACATGTATTACAGATTATTAGATATAAATATTATACATAGCTAATTAAGGAAATAATTTATAGCAGCAGTAAGGGAACATGAAAAGGGCTATAACTCTCGCAAAAATCAACCATCCGTGAAATCGGTATAATATACGCATGCTCAGATCATGGCCAATTAAGATACCAAATATGAATAAAATGCGACAAAAGACAAATGACTAGTTGCGTAAACAAGATGTGCGGATGGACGTATGGTCAAACAAACATGAAAAGGGCTATAACTCTCGCAAAAATCAACCATCCGTGAAATCAGTATAATATGCGCATGCTCATATCATTGCCAACCAAGATACCAAATATGAATAAAATGTGACAAAAGACAAATGACTAGTTGCGTACACAAGATGTGCGGACGGACGTATGGTCAAACAAACATGAAAAGTGCTATAACTCTCGCAAAATCAACCATCCGTGAAATCGGTATAATATGTGCATGCTCAGATCATTACCAATCAAGATACCAAATATGAATAAAATGCGACAAAAGACAAATGACTAGTTGCATACACAAGATGTGCGAACGGACATATGGTCAAACAAACATGAAAAGGGCTATAACTCTCGCAAAAATCAATCCTCCGTGAAATCGGTATAATATGCGCATGCTCAGATCATGGCCAACCATGATACCAAATATGAATAAAATCCAACAAAAGACAAATGACTAGTTACGTACACAAGGTTTAGGGACGGACGAACGGACGGACAAGGGTATTCCAGTATACCCACCACTCTGCGAGTGGGGGTATAATGACAATATTAAGTCTGTAATCCTAAATGTGGATACTGTATGAACAGTACTTTCTCTCTTTATATAAGCATATATCCTTACTGCAGTAAAACATCGATGTCACAGTTTTTAAAATGGTATCTGACTGAAGGATTACCTATTTGGGGTGAGGGTAGGGATTATGGTGTTTAACATCACTTTCAATTTCAGTTATATCGTGGCAGTCAGTTTTATTGGTGGAGGAAACCTGAGTACCCAGAGAAAACCACCAACCTGTCGCAAGTCACTAACACCTTTATCACATAATGTTGTATCGAGTACACCTCGCCTGGGCAGGATTCGAACTCACAACGTTAGTGGTGATAGGCACTGATTGTATAATAGGTAGCTACAATCACGACCACAACAGCCACCTATTAACACTATAACACTAATTGTAATAGGTTCATGCAATCTATTTCCGCCAGCTAAGGGCAGGGCTTTAAAATTATTTTTAATGTGAATGGTCCTGGACTTTTCAGTTTTAAATCCGAAATGTCAGTTTTTTAAGAGTGTTTTAAGCAATTATCAATAAACACCTTGTACACTTTCAATTGCTAAGATTTCCATTGTTGTGAGAAGATACGACTCAACGCTGTTTCAGATGCAAAAGAGCTTGGGGTACTCAAAGGAATATGGTGTCAAAACAGGCCAATATGTTTAACAGGTAGTTTCACTGATTTTGATTACTAAGGACTGGATTCACTGCCCAATATGCATAAAGATTTTAATATATAACTATTTTCACAAAATAAATAACCTCCTTTCTGCAACGAGTACCGGTATTCTGTATATAACAACAATGGCAGTTCCTTATTGCAAAAATATTTTTAACGAAATCAGCAGGCTTACGATTTAATACAATAAATGTTTAAAGAGTTTAATAAAACTAGCAATAGTTAATATTACATCAAACGTAAATCTGGAAGTTCGCAGGGGAATGTAAAAGGGGAATGCAAAAGTCAGAAGTCAAAAGTGAAAGGTCACAGACCTCTGCATGGGTTATGATTCACCTCCCTCTTTACCACAGTCATGGTTTCACTGGATGCAGCCAGCGATAGCTGCAACTAATCAGAATGCATGTTATAAAAATGCTTGTTTTCTAGGAAGAATGTAAATGTTACTTGTGTAGACTTTGCATTGGAGGACTGCCAAAAAAGTTCAGAACAATTTTTTGGGACAAAGACTGGGAGCTATAAGGGCCAAAATCGGCCCCACCTCAGATGTCGATAAAATTTTCTCCAAAATGTATTCACAATATGTGCTTTTCAGAAATAAATACAGTTAGTTAATATGTGTATCTAATTCCTCACAGTGGATTGACAAAGTCAGGTAATGAAAAGCACTGAACGTCATTTTTTTCAGAATACAGAACGTACGTATCATTGTATTATAATGCATATCTTTAAAAACAAAAACAAAAGCAAAGCATAATAAAACTCAATAAACAAAGCATACATTTGACTTAATATGCAATGTGGATTGATTTCAGGAATAAAAACATGTTCCGAAGCTGTATTATGAAAATAAAGTGAACGAATAGTAATGTCGCAACGTCACCCATTTTCGACGGTTTGTTTCACGTGATAAAATCTCTCATTATTTTGATCGCTTCATTTGTCAGAGGTTATATTATGATGCTGAAATTGCATGAATGATCTCAAGAAATCTGATCTAAAAATGTCATCTTTAAATGTAAGAACTACGTACCATATCTATTATTTCACGTTCCAATTGTAGTTTTTCGTAATTAATTATTTCGTCACCTTAACAAAGCTTTAATCATTTAAAAAATATATCTCATACAGACCAATTTTGGTTTCATCGTCTGCTATGCCATTGATAATGTACATATTGAGGTCATATCAATTCAGAAACTTATTAACATTGATCGTCGAAAACTGGTCGAAATTTTGGTATTAATCTTTGTCATATTTGAATTTTATTTAAACACTTTTAACCGTACTTTATTCTTAGCGACAACCAATGCGATGATATATTCCAGTACATTTTTACAGATCACCATCACAAATCTATACACAAAAAATGCCAAGGTGCGGGTTGAGAGAAGTCCCAATATTTAAAGATCGCTTTTTTTTTTTATAATATGGAAATATTTTAGGAAATGGTGTGAAGCAAAATGTTTAATGTGTAACGATTTTAGCTAGGAACCTGTGAGAATTATTTTTATTTTTTTGATAAACTGATAACAAGCCTTGGAATCAGATATCCCATAGAAAGTGGTTGTGATAGATAATTGTTTTACAATCAAGTATTTCATATATATTTATGATGAGAACAAGTTTACAACCATATGATTAATCGTGTAGGTAAAATGTGTGTCGCTGCCATGAGTCTATGTACGTATGATTGTTTTGATTGTCACTAGAAAAAGAGGAGATGGTAGATATTATTTTGCTTTGTGACAAACCAACAACAATACTCCTAATAAACTGTTGCTATCAGAATCTGCTGTTAGTTGTCTTTTATGTGTAAGGAGTGTGTCCTTTACATCCCGTGCTAAGGGATGTATTAAATGTGTTCCTTTCACATGAAGTCGGCGTTTTCCTAGAGGAAGCCATTTGTTATTTTATTTATGCCAAATTCGCAGTCATGTTAGGATTCTAATAATAATAGGTTAATATACATTATTATACAGCTATAACTTTAATCCAATCAAAAACACCCATTTAAGACATGTGACTGTACATTATTGTTCCTGTATTGTACAACCGGAAGCCGTATTTTTTTCGCATTGGGCATCCAAGACGTTTTTTTTTCGTATTGTACATTATGTAAGGGAAGTAACTCGTTGGTTTTTGTTTTCTGCTAGTAAATTATTTTTAATTGTAATCTACAATCAAATTAACTTGTTCGATATTTAACAGTTTGAGGGAAAAGAAAGTTGTTTAAAATAATTGTTGATCAGTTATTTTGCTGTTTTTAATTCATTTTTAGAGTTTACGAGATCTGTATCGATACAGAACATTTCATATGTAAAGAAAAATAAATTATTCCATTCTCCCAAAACTTGTCTGTCCCATGGTAAAACAATTGCCCCTTTTAGGCTTATTTATACATTATCGGCGACGGCCGCCCGACCATTGACCAATTGTCGGACCACCTTCGTCTATTGTTTTTATTAAATAAGAGAAATGTCTTAGAAAAATCTACTGTATACTAATTTAACCCCGTCACTTTTTATTGAAGTACCTGAACTAAGCCAGGAGGGGTCATTTATATGTGTGTTAGGGATATCGAATTTACATATCTCTACGATTTTTCTATTGAATGCTGGAACTGTTCCGACAGTGTGCTATATATTTTTTCATTTTATTATAGGTTATGAAAAAAACCCAGCTGAGTTGCAATTGTTAAAAAAAATATGGTTATGATCGTCTTCCATAATTAAAATCGTCAAAATGAAATACAACCGAATCAAATGGTGACTTGTTTCAACCTCATTTAAAATATACCTTGACATTCTTTCATACTTGTACATCACGTTCATGATCTTTTATTACAACATTATTTCACTCAAGTGTACATTTTTTCCTGTTCTAGTTAAAGGACTTTATCAAACAGATTTATACAGTTTACATGCAATGCAGTTAATACGCATTTAAGAGCCCCAGCTTTATACTGCTCATACTCGGCAACGGACCACCTTCGTCAATTGTTTTAGCTCATCGATGATCATGAGATTCACTAAGACAAATAGCACGGTCCGTGCAATATTTATTTATTTATTTATTTATGCTTTGGTGTCAGTGTTTCAACTGTTGACAAGAGTTTTAAATTCAACATGGGTAGACTTAATTACCTTTCATCTTAACTGAACTTGAGCCGTCGTGGTCGTATGGTAGTTGAATTTACAACTACCTGTGTAATCGTCGCCTATCATCACTATTGAATGCTGGAACTGTTCCGACAGTGTACTATATATTTGTTCATTTTATTATATGTTATGAACAAAAACAGCTGAGTTGCAATTGTTAAAAAAAAATATGGTTGTGATCGTCTTCCGTAATTAATATCGTCAAAATGAAATACAACCGAATTAATATCAAATGGTGACTTGTTTCAACCTCATTTAAAATATACCTTGACATTCTTTCATACTTGTACATTACGTTCACGATCTTTTATTAGAACACTATTTCACTCAAGTGTACATTGTTTTCCTGTTCTAGTTAAAGGACTTTATCAAACAGAATCATACAGTTTACATGTAATGCAGTTAATACGCATTTAAACCACAGAAGAATATTTCTATTTTCCACACCTTGTGGCGTGGGGTCGCTATTGTGCATGCGAAATATTAATTGCAAACCCCATTGACTGGCTATTTGCTGCCTGTCTAGAATATATTATTTTTTTCTCGATCGACAGTTCAGAAGCTAGAAAACAATATGATGAATATTGTCTGTCAATCATGCAAACAATAACTTATGCACATGACAGAGCACATTTTCAATGCACTACATACACAAAATTTTGATCCATCATTTGTCCATTGGAGGTTGATTTAAGAGAATGGAACTGATAGATGTTAAAAAGTTTAATTTGGGCGCAAAAGGGGAAACTTTATATAATTTATGAAAATGTGATGTGAATTTTAGGGATCCTCAGATTCAAATCTATTCATCTACTTTTCTACACTTTTATACATATTATACATATGTATACCCGTTATTTCAAATGATAGTAATG
Source organism: Bathymodiolus septemdierum (assembly GCA_963383655.1). NCBI lineage: Eukaryota > Metazoa > Mollusca > Bivalvia > Mytilida > Modiolidae > Bathymodiolus > Bathymodiolus septemdierum. The sequence continues at coordinate 49,929,726 of OY726520.1, forward strand.
TTATTTTAGAATATTTCCACTTGGTTTTACTTGTCGTTTTCTTTTAAGAGCCCCTGCTTTATACTGCTCATGCTCAGCAACGGACCACCCTCGTCAATTGTTTTAGCTCATCGATGATCATGAGATTCACTAAGATAAATAGCACGGTCCGTGCAATATTTATTTATTTATTTATGCTTTGGTGTCAGTGTTTCAACTGTTAACAGATTTTTAAATTCAACATGGGTAGACTTATAGAAAGTGTGTAATCCTAAAATTCAGTGGCCAACCATCCCAGTCTGGTGGCAAAAGAAAAGGTATTGTTCTAATATGTCTAACGTTGTGTCTGCAATTGACGGAACTTCACATGAGATACAAATTCCATCGAATGAACCCCAACAAAAAAACATACTTTCAGCAAACCAATTCTTTTCATTGATTGATATGAAAAGAAAGTTTATGAAAAGTGATAATCATAAATTCCATCAATATCAATAAAACAATTACCTTTCATCTTAACTGAACTTGAGCCGTCGTGGTCGTATGGTAGTTGAATTTACAACTACCTGTATAATCGTTGCATATCACCACTTAAGTTGTGAGTTTGAACCCCATTCATGGCGAGGTGTACTCGATAACACATTATGTGATAAAGTTTGTCAGTGACTTGAGTAGTATATGGGTACAGCTCAGTTAGCATTTGTGGTGGTGCTGTGCGGTGGTGCTACCGGAAGTCACGTGACCAGAAGTGACATGACCGGAAGTGACGTGAGTCCCGTTCCCTGTCCGGAAGTATGTTCTGCGCATGCGCAACCGGAAGTGGCGCCATATCTGCCCTAGTGGGGTCTTTTTGACCGGAGGTATGTTTTGCGCATGCCCGGCTTTTTCCCGCATTTTTTTCTTAGTAGTAGTAACATGGCTACCGGATGTAAACCGAAGGTCACTTGACCCATTTCAGGGTTCCCTTGGGTGTATGCAACCGTAAGTTGTGCAACACCCGTAGTGACCTACGACTCCTTCGGAAGTGTCCTTGGGGTGTTCTCTACGACGTCCGCGTCCTATAACCCTAGTAAACCCTGCGTCCTATATTTAGTTACTGGAACTAGCTCTGGTTATCTGCCCCTTTTATTTTCATATAGTGTCTATATAGGTTGTGTAGTACATTTGAAAATTTCCACCTGCAAACATGTCTTTTTAATATTTTTACACTTTTAATGTTTAAAATAAGACAACAATTAACCAAAATAAAACCGATAAATTCCATGGTCGATTTGTAATTACTTGCGAAGGCTTTTCAAACCACCCTCAGCGAGTGTCAACGTCCTATTTATAAACTTTGTGTAAAACCGCATTCATCGATGACGTCACACTAAACATGACGTCACCACGTTGCACGAGACGTTCTCTGCCAAATTACTTAGTCATGACGTCATATCATTGGAATGTGAGACAAAACATACTAACCTGACGTTGTTGAATGAACAACAAAATAACGTGACATCATGCACGAATTGTGCCTACTTTATTTCTATGTTTATTCCATTGGATGTCGATAAATTTGGGGCAGTTTGCTTTTTTTTTTTTTTTTTTTCAACTTTTTTGTCAGCTGAACGTTTTTTTTTTTTCAAATACGCGTTACTGGTTTGAAATTTAACAGGATTCACACATGTAATACTATAAACATTTCAATTGGACACCAGTTATTTAATGATGATTTGTTCTATAAATGATGGGAACTGTTTTACTACATAGTATCAGATAAAAATGGTGAAATGTATCAACGATCGTACAGTGTTATCAACCGTAGACGTTCACTGGTGGATGATCAGCCATTGGTCAAATGTATCAATATATTTCAGCCTGGTAGTAGATTGGTAAGACAATTCATATTTAATCTTCAGCTTTTGTAGAGGAGCTAAGACCATCTCATTGGGCAACATTGTATTAATGTGGTTGCTTTGAGAAGCTAACATGCTGTAGTATTGATAGTAAAAATGCATTCTGGGCCGAAAATGATAATTTAGGAAAATAATAAAACTTGTAAAAAATAGATTCTGTGACGAAAATGATTTTTTTTTTTTTTTTTTTTTTTAAAGTACGGGAAAATGATGCGCGGAAAATGACGTCACGTACGCAGAAAACAAGTTAAATTGCATTTCAAAACGGTTTGAAAAAGTATGGTAAAATGAAATTTTTTATGACGTCATGTACGCGGAAAACAAGTAACGTTGCAAGATATATTCGTTTTACAGAGTTTTAATATGTTTATATAGATTTCACTGTTCTGAGAGTAAACACCACAATACCATAGTCATGGCATATGAAGTTAGGATTTTAATCATTCTTTTATATTTCCAGAATTAGCAAAACAGAATTAATCTTGGAAAATCAGCAAACATGGAGAGAAGAACATTTTGATTTGAAAGAATCATTAGAAACAATGAAAAAAAAGATATGGAACATATGGAAGAAAAGAAAGTTGAATAGTGATAAGATTTGGAAAGTATGGAAGAAAATTGTGAAATGATATGGAAAATATGGAAGAAAAGTAAGTTGAAAAGTGAAATGATATGAAAAATATGGAAGAAAGCCAAGTTGAATAGTGAAAAGATATGGAAAATATGGAAGAAAGCCAAGTTGAATAGTGAAAAGATATGGAAAATATGGAAGAAAGCCAAGTTGAATAGTGAAAAGATATGAAAAATATGGAAGAAAGGTAAGTTGAAATGTGAAATGATATGGAAAATATGGAAGAAAGGCAAGTCGAATAGTGAAAAGATATGGAAAATATGGAAGAAAGGCAAGTCGAATAGTGAAAAGATTTGGAAAATACAGAAGAAAATTGTGAAAAGATATGAAAAATATTGAAAATATGGAAGAAAAGTATTTTTCTTTTAACAAAACAATTAATACTGCATGTAATTTATTTAAGTTTACATTATGCCCTACAGTAAGTGGGGAATAACTCTGTATATGAAGGGATAAATCTGTAATAGAGGGACATAACTCTTTATGTGAGGAATAAGTTACAACTCTGTATGTGCAATGATAATATTAAAGTAGGGGAAATAACTCTTTATGTGGAGGTTTAACACTGCAGTAGGGGACATAACTCTTTATGTGCAGGAATAAGTTACAACTCTGTATGTGCAAGGATAATACTACAGTAGGGGTACATAACCCTGTGTGTGGAGGTTTAACACTGCAGTAAGGGACATAATTATTTATGTGGGGATAACACTGCCATAGGGGACATAACTCTATGTGTGGAGGTTTAACACTGCAGTAGGGGACATAACTCTTTATGTGGAGGAATAAGTTACAACTCTGTATGTGGACATATACCTGTGTAGAAAGACAAATACTATATAATACGTATCAAGAAATGGCTATTTGGAAATCGATTGTTACACTTATATACAGAGAGTTACTTGCCCTTGGTGGGAAAATAGATATATTTAAACTTATATACAGATATTTGCTTGCCTTTGGTAGATGAATATATACTAAAACCCTGTTCACTCTGCTGTTGAAGTTTGAAACTGCCATGATATAACTGTAATATTGTTGAATGTGGCATTAAACACCATCAACCTAATCTTTTATTTACAGACATATACCTACCTACCTATATATCTACATTTTTATGAGAATTATAGATTTTATTCAATTTTTGTTAGTTATTTTCCTATCTTGATGAGATTTAAATTTCCACAATCAAATTTATTTTACATAACAGCCTAACACAGTGTTCTATTTTTGGAGCAGTAAGAAATATTTATTTTACATAACAGCCTAACACAGTGTTCTATTTTTGGAGCAGTAAGGAAGTAAGTTTTCTTACTGCTCCAAAAATAGAACACTGTGTTAGGCTGTTATGTAAAATAAATTTGATTGTGGAAATTTAAATCTCATCAAGATAGGAAAATAACTAACAAAAATTGAATAAAATCTATAATTCTCATAAAAATGTAGATATATAGGTAGGTAGGTATATGTCTGTAAATAAAAGATTAGGTTGATGGTGTTTAATGCCACATTCAACAATATTACAGTTATATCATGGCAGTTTGTACATAAAGGAGATATCATAACTGTTAATGCTTGTTTCTGATAACTGGAAAACATTGCCCAATACTCTTTTCAAATAGCTGGAGAACACAATATATTTTAGAGCAATGGGAATTCTTTGAAATAAATTTAAATCACAGGAGAATTTTAAAACTTAATTATGTTGGGAATATCATTGAGTGAGTTGTGTAAGTGAGTGAGTAAGAAACGAAGAAAAGTAAGTTGAATAGTGAAAAGATTTGGAAAATACAGAAGAAAAGTAAGTTGAATAGTGAAAAGATCGGGAAAATATGGAAGAAAGGTAAGTTGAATAGTGAAAAGATATGAAAAATATAGAAGAAACCCAAGTTGAATTGTGAAATGATATGAAAAATAAGGAACAAACCCAAGTTGAATAGTGATAAGATATGGAAAATACAGAAGAAAATTGTGAAAAGATATGGAAAATATGGAAAAAAGGCAAGTTGAAGAGTGAAACGATATGGAAAATATGGAAGATTTCTGTGTTAGTCATAATTACACCCAAAGAGACCTCCTCCTCCTCCTTCTCTCCCTCCCACCATCCTCCTCCTCCTCCCTCTATACATTGTTTTTCAGAATTGAGAAGAATCATCCTGGAATAGTTTTTTGTTAGAGACTGCAAGTACATGTGGGGATCAAATTTACCATTTCATTCATTTGGCTCTTAGAAATACCAGTGAGAACGCAGACACCCTTGAAGTACTACACAACATATCCGAAAACACAATAGGTCAAAACCATTATTGAAATAAATAATGTATTATGAAAATAAAATGGTGGGAAGATAATCAGTGAAAGGGCTAGAAAATGATAATAGGACGCGGACGTCCTAGAGAGGTGGTGGTGGTGGCAAACTTTTGTAAGAAATGTAATTATTGAAATAAATAATGTAATTATGAAAATAAAATGGCGGTAAAGGGGCAGTTTCCTATGATCATAGGACGCATATTATTTAATATGGGAGCGAAGCTCCCATAGCCGGAAGATCACTAGGCCAACAGGGGTTAGGGTCCACTACGAAGTTAGGTGAGCTCCAATGGCACGAGAGTTCGTACTAAATACAAGTGTCTGGGTGAGGGTCTATTCTTAACAGTTAATTCTAATACTATCAATGAGGAAGATCGATTGACGTCACTCAGCTTGCTTATGACGTCACTGAGATGATTGAGAATACCATAGATCGATAGATAAATGAAAGGGCTACAAGTTACGAAACAGGTACGAAGTTACGAAAAAGGTATTAAGTTGCAAAAAAAAAAAAAAAAAAAAAGGTACGAAGTTACGAAAAAAGGTACAAAGATGTTACGGAATAAGTTATGAAAGGCCTTGGTTATGAAGTTACCAAGTTACGAGATAGTAACGCTACCTATCGGGATAATTTATTATAACGTATAGTGATGCATTATGGGGAAATACCTCGGGCGACGTTGGGGACAAGTGACCTTCGGTCACAGGTAGCTATCTTTGGCGAATGAAATAATTACAGTACTCGAAAAAAATGTTTTGTTAAATTTCAAACCAGTAACGCGTATTTGAAAAAAAAAAAACGTTCAGCTGACAAAAAAGTTGAAAAACAATAAAAAAAAAAAAAGAAGCAAACTGCCCCAAATTTATCGACATCCAATGGAATAAACATAGAAATAAAGTAGGCACAATTCGTGCATGACGTCACGTTATTTTGTTGTTCATTCAACAACGTCAGGTTAGTATGTTTTGTCTCACATTCCAATGATATGACGTCATGACTAAGTAATTTGGCAGAGAACGTCTCGTGCAACGTGGCGACGTCATGTTTAGTGTGACGTCATCGATGAATGCGGTTTTACACAAAGTTTATAAATAGGACGTTGACACTCGCTGGGGGTGGTTTGAAAAGCCTTCGCAAGTAATTACAAATTGACCATGGAATTTATCGGTTTTATTTTGGTTAATTGTTGTCTTATTTTAAACATTAAAAGTGTAAAAATATTAAAAAAACATGTTTGCAGGTGGAAATTTTCAAATGTACTACACAACCTATATAGACACTATATGAAAATAAAAGGGGCAGATAACCAGAGCTAGTTCCAGTAACTAAATATAGGACGCTGGGTTTACTAGGGTTATAGGACGCGGACGTCGTAGAGAACACCCCAAGGACACTTCCGAAGGAGTCACAGGTCACTACAAATGATGGATCAAAAGTAGTGCATAATATAAAACACCTTTGGGTCATAATGTGGCATATCTTTACAAGTACCAATAATACTACAACAATATTGTTTCCCACACAATTATGGGAACTGTTATACACATATCATGTCATTAAACAATGTACTGTAAAAGAAACAATTTCACTTTCAAATTTGTTATTAACAATTAAATTAAATTATCTCCATGATCTCAAAATTATGTTTCAGTGTTTACTGCATCTTATCACATATTTTATTGAAATAACGCCAAATTTGCATGTGTAATAAAAGCATAATTTGCGGCGTGTTATTTGCCTCCGGGACAGTAACATTTTACGAGTGCAATGACATATTATCTGCCCTCTTGTGGTTTTTATGGACCCTATACCATGGACAGGAATAATTACAGAGATCCACCCAACCCAAGCACAAGCTGCAAAAATTTCATATCACCACTCATCAAAATATCTAAATCAAAATGTTTCCCCTCAACTTCAATACTTGCTTTTTCGTATAATGTGTTTATTTTCTGAAAAATGGGTTTGCAAGCAAGTTTTAAATGATCATAATCTTCTTTGCAGTTTACAATGCAAAAACATTTTGATCTGTTGATGATAATGTCAAATCATCGGTAATTACAGAAAAGGACAACACGACAAAGTTTGAAATTCTACTAACTTTTGACCTGTCCCCCGAAATTTTAATTTTTATCTTGTCTGTTTCAGGATTTACATGATACTTGATGTACCGGATAATTTCACTTTCTAGACTAACATATGCACCAGGGATATTTCCCGGAATTCTTTCAAAATGATATAAACTGTTAATATCTTCCTGGCATTGATGAAACCAGATATGTTCGTGGTAGCCCATCACAAAATACTGTCAGTTCCCTATAAGCACTCTCGCTAACATTAGATTTTTCCAAAATAAATAACAAATCTGTAAATTTTTGTCTTTCTTTTTCAGGCAAATCTTGGTATGAAGATTTGCTGGACGACGGATTGAAATCGACTTTAACAGTCTGCCCATCAGTACTTTCTAATTTTAAGTACTGGGGTACAAGGCCATAGGACTCTACAAACCAAAGCGCAGTTTCAGCCTTCGATTTAAATTATTTTATTTTCCTTGATTTGTTATTTTCGGTAATTTCCGAAAACTCTTTTTCACTATTCGCGGTTCCAACTTTTTTATTTATTGATTTTACATAATCTATAAGGCGACTGTTCGTATCTTTCAGACTGTCAAGTTGATTTGACAGATTCTGTTTTTTTGCTAGCAAAACCCCCTTAAGACATATTTCTTCCTGTAAACTATTATGTAAATCAGAACACTTTTTTTCAAATTCTATGTTGTCGCTTTCAAACTTTTGTAAACTAAAATTTAATTGTTTTACATTTTCTAACTCATCTGAGAATATTGCGATCTTATGCACATTATTATCAAAAGCAATTCGCTTCCTCCCTGTCAATTTTCTATTTGATAACAAAACTTTAATAGTCTTACTTGAAAGTCTGTTTTCAAGTCTCTCTGTGAATTTTAACTGAAATGACTGTAATTGTGAATTTAAATATCTATATATTTAAAATCGGGGTATTTGTCCTTTGGTTTGGAGAGCACCTTGAAAAAGGAACTTGTAATTGAAAATGTGAGAGCTATCTGTTGGATTGTGCCCAAAAAATATCTACTCCTTTTGGATCAAACTATTTTACTTCAATTTAGAAGTAGCATCGATAGACCATTAAACCTACCTCAGTATCCCGGTAGTAATAACTATTTCAGTATCCCGGAAGAAAATATATAATCAATAATTGAGGGCTTATGAAAAAAAGTATTTTGGATGAAGTGGTGTTTATTTTATTTTTATCTTACATTTGTATATAACAGTTACGTGCCGACATACCATCGTTTTTTACGGCAAAGATTGCTTCTCAAATATCAAAACGTCATCTAAGCGCTTGGAATATTTTAACATTTTCCCGTCGTTTTTCAAGAAATTTAACACCTTGTGCACCAAAAAAATACTTTAACAGTATTTGTGTTTTATTTATTTTAATAATCTGGTAAAATATTTTTCTGGTGCATGACTGCGGAGGTGCTTAATTTCTTCGAAAACCGTCGAAATATCGCAGACAAAATTCCACGAAATACGGAAAACAAATAACGCTCATGACGTCAAATACGTATCGATTTTGTTGGAAACAAGTTTTAACATCAAAAGTATGATGTCGTCTATAATATAAAACACATCAAATTTTAATCAAGTATTTTCTAAGATAATGATTCATTAAATATGGGGCCATATATGGCACTTATAGTCCCCAGTTCTTTTTATGGCATTGATGCCGGATTGCATGCACTGAGTTGTTCTCCTGGTTTCAATGTACACAAACTGTATTTAAAATAAATACAATTATTTACAGAAACATAAGTTATTTACTGATGAATTTCATTACTTGAAATGAATCATGAAATGTACAGAGATTGTGTATATAATGGTCTCATATATACAATCAGAAGAGTGAAAATATTGATTTTAAGGGTCTGGTTATAAATAAATTAATATTTAACAACCTCCACCAACAAAATATTTTGATATAATCATTAACCCTCTATACTCAAAACAACTGCTCAATTTGGTGTTGGTGGAAGACTGTGGAGGTATATAAAATAGCTAAATGTACATTAAATATGTCGTTTATAGTCCATTTTTAGCATTATCCGTCTAATTATGATGTCATTATGACGTCATAACGCACCTAATTTCACGGAAAGATATATTTTTTGAAAATTTGTTTATATAACAATTAAATTAGTAAATTGTTTTTATTCTATGTCAAACATTATTTTTTATTATAATGTGGGGCCAATTTTGCACCTTAACGCCTCTCCCTCTTTAGTGTTTTTAGTTAACACTGTGTACATATTTTGACATTAAGTGGAATGAATGTCATGTGCTGACTGAATGAAAACAATAGCATTTAAAGGGACAACAAAACCCAGTAGAGGGCAGTGCAAGGTAATTATAGAATTGTAGGTAATGCAGTCAAGGGTGAAGATGAGGGCTTTGTAGATCTTAACTCTTGGCTAGCAAAGATGCATACAATATAAATCTTAATATTCTGAATAAATTTTCATTTTCATTTTCTATTTTAAGAACATCCAGTAATAAAGGTTTTTGATTTCCTAGCAGATTCATTTGAACCCTCCATCAAACCTGAACCATTTACAGATACATGTATGAGCAGTAATCATAGTAATATTATATTTTGCTTAAATTTGCAAAAATATGCATTACAACATTACATATGAGGCAGTCATATGGATTATTTCGAAACATGTATACTTAAGTTTTATATTTAACTAATTAGCATTACCTGAAACTGATGGACCTTTTCTTTATATTCCTTGGCTTTGCTGTGTAAAAATCCTGATTCTTTGGCTCTTTTTTCCATTTCTGGATATTGCTTACTCTTCTGTTGATTTAAATCTTCAGCCGCTCTAATTAATAATAAATATTATATCTAAATCTTCAACTGCTCTAATTAATAATATTTATTATATGACTTCAGATAATGTCTTTTCTGATTGGCTGATGCCCCTAGTAGTAGGGCAGGGTTCGACATTAACTTTTTGACCAACTTGTCCATTCGGGCAAGTGCCATATTGATTTTACTTGCCCGAAACTGTAAACTACTAGCCCGAATTCTTAAGTGCCTTATATGCATGTAGTGCAGAACTATGCAATCTACAATGACCGTTCATAGAGTAGAATAACCCCTCATATTAATTATTTACACCTTATGATGTGGGCATAGTGTTAGTGCATCATTTGGCTATATAATTAAAATACTCATATTCATAATTGCAGTAAGTTATGATTATAGTCATGCTTATGATCAGTTCAAATCAACAAATTTGAAATTCAATTATTGTTTTAATTCAAACATTAAAACTTGATGAACAAAAATAGTTAAAACATATTACTGGCAGTCTGTTTTTGTTTAAACTACATTCAACATGAAATTTAAGTTCATTCTCAGTGACATGATTTGCCCCCTCCCCATTAAATTTAGGAACCCCACTGAAGAATTTCCCAAGGGTTACTTGTGCCAAATTGGCACCAAATTCTGGGACTGAGTCTGAGATATTGAGTAGACGTACCTATCAATTTGTGGGAATACATGTATGACAGTTTTATAAATACGGGTGATTGATAAGGATTTCTGAAATATTTTTGTTAGAAAATTTAAGTATAAATGTTCCTTATCATAGACTGACAACGACTGTATAGTTTGTTTGAATTTTTATTCCAGTAATCTATCACGCTTTCAACATTTTGATCGCAAAGGCAACACACATCAGGGATAATTTTCTAAAATTAGAACACCGCAAATAACTCTAGCCCCAGGGTACGGTACTGGGTCCTTTGATGTTTCTGCTCTACGTAAATGACATAGCAGATAAAATATCTCCACAAACCAGAATCAAGCTTTTTGCAGATGATTGTCTATTGTACAGGACCACTGACACCAAACAAGACCATAAACAACTACAACAAGATCTCAACACACTGGTAGATTGGTCACATACCTGGATGATGACATTTAATGCAGCCAAATGCCACCTCCTTAAGATCACACGGAAGACCAAGTTTTTAGACACAGAGTATAAAATTGACAATCACACCCTCCTACGAGTACAACACCATCTGTACTTAGGAGTAGAATTGACATCAGACTTAACATGGAAACATCACATTGGACTTATAACTGGGAAAGCTCAGAAGATCCTCAACCTGCTTCGAAGACACCTTTATGGTTGTAACCCAGATGTTAAGAAGAGAGCATTTACTTCAATAGTACTACCACATCTCGAGTACACTTCAACAGTATGAGACCCATACCATAAACAAGACATTCAAGCTTTTGAAAAAGTTTAGCGAAACGGGGCATGCTTTGTAACAGGAAAATATTCTTACCAAGACAGCGTAACATCTATGCTCAACGACTTGAACTGGCAGCCCCTTCAGATTAGAAGAAAGAACAAGAGACTCATCGTCTTTCATAAAGCAGTAAACCAATATTCGCCAGTTGAAATCCCGGACTATGTCACCCAGTCAACATACAGTGGTACAAGATCTCACTCCAATGCTTTCATTGAAATCAGAGCCAACTACGAACAGTACAAAAACAGCTTCCTGCCTAAGACTATCAAAGACTGGAATGCTCTGTCAACTCACCTAGTGCATGTCACCTCTGTGGACGAATTTGGTTCTGGTCTACAGAGTTTGACAACCTAGACATACACAGTGATTCCTGTTTTTATTGTTTTTAACTGTATATACGCACCTTGGTGCTTTTATCCATGTTGTTGATGTCACTTGCCTGTGATGCGATAGCCCTAGGCAGTAATCAAGTAGAAGTAGAAGCTTTTCATTGGCCGGCGAAAATAAATACGATGTTGATGCAGCACCGCCGCCTAATTAGGCATTCGCGATTGGCTAATATAAATAACACGATCTTTATTTGAGAAAGCGGAATTCCGCAGTCAATAAAATAAAACAAAATGGCGTAAAATACACGATACATACGACGAGATGTTTAGGTAAAATTTGCCGCGACTTCCAACACTGAATAATTCAATATTAATCATTTTGCTCGTCAGGAATTGAACATATCATATAATCATTTTCACTTGCCCGATCGGACAAGTTGGGTGCCGTTTTCACTTGCCCGAAGACGCATTTCACTTGCCCCGGGCAATCGGACACCCGTTAATGTCGAACCCTGTAGGGTAGCAGGGTATCGATTTTTGCTGATTTGCCTTAATAGTATGACACACGGCTAAATTATATATTTTTGGAAAGAGCAGAATGTGACTCTTCGAAATATCAATGTCGTCGTTATCTAGTGTGGTCACGTTATGAGATAATTTGGGTCAAAGGTCAAACCCATATTTTTCAAAAAAAAATTATCAGACTTTAGCAATATCTTTTTTGCATACATTTTTCGTTATTTTTATACAAAAAACAGCAGAAGCGGTTGAGAAATGATCAAGGTCTATAACCTCATATAATTTTACGCTTTAATTTGTATTTTACTGGTGTCAATGTACCATAACTGCGGAAAGGTAAAAAAATCATTATTTTTCACTACTAAAAGTTAGGAGTGACCTTGACCTTATTCTTTATCGGTTTTTTATTATTTTATGTTTGAATCGTATACAGTATATGCTGAAATAATTTTTTAAAGCATAGCATTCCCCTTTCCTGAACTCATTTGTATCGTGAGCTGCAAGTTTTTGCCTTATAAAAACAGTTTAAAAAAAAGAAGACTACATCAAGTACTGAACAAGCAGTGAACGAAAAATTCAGTCTCTAGCGGGAAACTTAGTTGATAAACATTGGATGAAAATAGTTTAATGGAAAATAATTCCATGGAACCGGAATGTGTGATATTAAAGTATTAAACAATATATGTAAAATGGGGGGGGGGGAGGTGACGTTGGTCCACAATGTATTGTAAAAGATTTGTTACGAGTGGTAAATCTGGTTTGTAAGAAGGAGGACTCGGTCTCTTGTTGGTTTAAAACCCACCAACCACGTCAAGGTCAGAGACCAATTGGCAGGTTTTTTTTGGTTTTATTAGATTGATTTTTTTTTTTTTTTTCTTTTACAGATTTAAAGACTTCACTTAACAATTTCATTCCTGTACATCTAACTGTAATAAGTCCACATCCTCGTCGTCTATGCTTTTATTTCTGGACATTTGTGTGTTCGAATTGCGACATATTTCACCTGCTTGGCACGGACAAAGGTCGGTGTAAGACAACCCTTGCTCAAAACACACACAACCACTTGAACAGACTGCTTTACCTTTACAAGTGCAAATAAGATCTTGTAAAAAGTCAGATGACATTTGACCTTGAAAGTAGACAGGAAGGAGTGATCCGTCTTTTTTCCCAACCAAACTGCAAAGGATTCTTAGGAGGTACCAGGAGTACGAGTGAGCAAATACTTAGCTATGCACCCAGAGTGATACACCGCCTTGTCTATAAAATATGCATTACTCAATAACCCAGACATTTTGTAGTCATTCTGTCCTTTTGCTGCATCTTTCACATTTTGAATGCGTTTGGCAGTTTTGATTTTGGAGTTTTCTGTCTTTTTTAAAAGTCTGTTTTCCAAAGTGCAATGTCTGTAGACGTGTCATCGGTTTGTTCATTCAACAAGGGAACCTGTGATGTGTCTGGTTTATGATCAGAGCCCCCCGACTCAATCTTGAAGAAACCGCAATTTCGTCTACTTGTGTACGTCTTATAGCAAGACCTGTGATACAGCATACTTTTATCATCACTCCTAAGATTATCAATATCAGAAACAGAATGAACTACTCTAAAAAACACACTTGCTTCCATTGCTTCTATGAGGCTATTTTTACTAACATTTCTCATTTTAATAAGTAACTCAGGGGTAGAGACCTGTCATATAATACATTTGTCCCATTCTGATTCAACTTTTTTTAGGACTAGAAGGGCAAAGCTTAAGCGGGCTGCCAAATTGTGACATTCCCCGGATCAAAACGTGTTCTACGAACTTGTTCTGTAAACTACAAATTAGTGTTCACGAAAATACAAAAATATCGTAATTTAACTACATAGTTGTTCGCTCATTGTATTGAGATAAGTTTATTCTACTAAAAGACACAATCACACACCAAACAGAAGACACAATGTTAAATATACTGTTTCAGCACAAATCGAATACCGACACGTGGTAATCCGTGTTTGTCACAGGCTAAATTTGATCAGATTTCACATCTCTTTAATCGCTAATTTCTATTGAATGATAACTTTTAAAATATTGATTTTTGGTACACAGGTGTACTAAGTAATGATGTATTTACTTCTATTTAAAATATTCTAGAATTCCTTCGGAACATTATTCTATACTTGAAAATAGGGTAACATTTTGGTAATATGTAGATACCGGAAAACTTCAAAAAAACAACAAACAAAAAGTTTCCCGTTTTTAGTTTTGATGATATAATTAGCATATTGTCTTTGTGTCAAGCACTTTGATTTGATAACTTTCAGGTCTTGATGTTCCTTTTATTCATGTTGAAATTTTGTTGTAAAATGTACAGTTAGAGGTGTGCCTTCAGAAAACGTAAAAAATAAGAAAATGTGACCACGGTAGGTTACGACGACATAAATAAATAAAAACGACAATAATTTTTACTTCAAAATATGAAAAAATTAGCCGTGTGTCATACTATTAACCCAAACTCGAAAAATAGTGGCCTTTTTAAGCACCCACTACCCTACTATAGTAACGTGCTTTGGTAAAACGTTATAATCACCGTGCAAAAAGTCACGAGAGATGAATATAACATTCCAACGTCTTGCATCATATGAAACCAAAGAAAACGTCATGATAAAAGCTTATTTTAAGGGTAAAATCAACATGTAAAATGTGTCATATAATAAAACAATTAATGACTTTCAATTCGATGGATACCAGGATTTATTAACCCAAGAATAATATATTTACCTTGGCCATCTGGCCTCGTAAATATAATGTTCCTGGGTTAATAAATTCTTGCATCCGCCTCATTAAAAGTCATTAATTGTATAATATTATATTTAAATCTTCAACTGCTCTAATCAATAATAAATATTATATTTAAATCTTCAACTTCTCTAATTAATAATATATATTATATCTAAATCTTCAGCCACTCTAATTAATATTCTAACATGACATCCTTCTTTGGCTATATAAATAATACAATGATAAAACTCACGATATATTCTAATTCGCACATCCGTATTGACGAACAAATTACAAACTTCATTAGTGAATTTATGTATTCATACAGGACCGTGGTGCATACAATCATAAAAAAGCCTGTATTATTTTTTTACATATATTTTTTTCCAGAAAAAATACTTATAAAAACCATCTATTAATTTGACTTTTGTAATTTGTAGTCTTCCGGTGACGTAGTTTACAAGGAACGCTAGTGACATTGACACAAGCTGGTTACTGATTTATTTTACGATTTTGTGAGTATTTTACTTGTTTAAGTTACTAAATTCCAAATGCCATCAGTTTGAAAATATCAGTAACTTAATACATGTCCTTTTGAATACAGATACATACAAACTATGAAGGCACTTGAGCCTTTTAGACAAAAAAGTTCAGGCTGGAACAAAATTGTATGATAAAAAT
The DNA here is from genome assembly GCA_963383655.1 of Bathymodiolus septemdierum. NCBI lineage: Eukaryota > Metazoa > Mollusca > Bivalvia > Mytilida > Modiolidae > Bathymodiolus > Bathymodiolus septemdierum. Next base: position 49,945,203 of record OY726520.1, read on the forward strand.
CAATTGATCTTTATAGGTAAAAATCATAGTGACTTCATTCTTATACGAGACACTGCCATGTCCCAATACATATCGGGCCCGGGTGGCTCAATGAGTTAGGTAGTTGGATTACCTAACAACTCATACAAGCCTATCACCAATACAGTGTGGGTTCGCGCCTGGCTTTGTACATTACAAAAAAGGGTGCACTCGACTCGCAGCCACAAGTGATAAAGCTTACCAGTTGCTTGCTCATGGTCGGTGGTTCTCTCTGGGTACTCTGGCTTCTTCCACCACTAAAACTGGTCGCCATGATATAGCTGAAATATTGCTGAAAGTGGCATTAAACACAATAAATCAAATCAAATCAAACCAATACATATCCATACAAAATAGTTTTTGTCTACATACAGACAACTGATGACTCATTTAACTTTGTTGAGGGGAATAAAATAAAATATTGCTGCTGGTTTTATTTTGTTTTTGTATGATGTAAAAATCCAACAAACTATCATTGGAAAATATTCCCAAAAGTATTTGTTCACCTCTATTTAAACCAAAAAATACAATAATATATAATTAATTCCCAGCAGTCAAAAGTATGAAATTACTCTGAGGTAAGCAGATCGACATGGATTATAATTTTTTTAAGATATATTTCATGGAAGTCATATTTTGTAGATGATTTTAAGATGGGTAACATTATATTTGTAAAAATTATATTGCAAGTGATAGTGAGGGACAAAATACAACAGCAATAATGCCACCCATGTTAAAATGTAATACAATATATTATGACTTTCACAAATTATTTTAATTCTAATAATAATCTTATAGATTTTTTTTAAGCGGAAAGCAGCAAGGGAAATTTATCTCGTAATAATCCAATAAGTTGACAGTAAATTAACAATGTTGTAAATAATTGCTTGAATTACCTATATCTAGTTTAACCTGCCATATTTTTGAGTCCACAACCTACATTGTGGGGGGTTTTCTGTCATTCTTATGTTTTTGAGTTTTTTTATTCAGTCACATTTCTCCCCATTATTGTTATATAACATTTTTTTAATGTCTTTGACATTAATAACAAAATATTTTTTTATAAAATTGCACCTACTTTTTAAGAGAGTTGTATTTATGTATGGCCATCTTAGTCTTCTCTACCAGTGCTTGTATTACTCTTTCTTCCAGTTTCAATTCTTCTGATGTGTTGTAAAGTTCATCATGGAAATGTTGTATTGATAACATATAGCTTAAAATAGTAAATAAAAACACAGTCCAAACAAATTACTGATGTACATATGATCATTTAATGATTTAATACATCTTGTTGTTTTTACATTTTTTATTTTTTACTGTACATGTCATTTTCAATTTTATATCAGAGCAATTTTCACATATTTCAAAATAAAATTATGTAATTAAAAATATAATAAATATCTCTATGTTGTCGTAATGCAAAAGCATCATTTACCTTAAATATGTGCAGAAACCTAAAATGTTGTACCCCCAAATGTCCTTAAGCCTACATGTATATTTCCCCCCATTCTTGCTAACCCATTGTTTCAGTTCAAAATGTCTTACATTTGTGATATACTAGGAATTGGTTAATAAAAAAATTAGACTTTTAATCATGAATGGAATTAATCAAGAGCATGTTACTAATTCACAAAAAAATCATGCCCCAGAAATAGGTTTAAGGTGGTGTTTATCCACTTAATGATTCATGTACATTAACACAAATAAATATATATAGCTTCCTCAATATATGTCTTCCTCTTATCATCAGCATCTGTTTGGTCAAATTAATAAGAAGTCTTAAATTATTTTCGATACATTTGAACCTGCATTATTTACCCATTCAATTTTAAAAACACAATGAAACCTATTTCAGAAAGAACTGTAATTTGCATTTTCACCTCAATTCCTGCACAAAATACGAACAATATTGAACAAGAAAAAAGCTTGATTTGTATATGCATCTGAAGCAATGGTTTTTACCTGCTTTTAAATACATACAAGTGCATGGCTTACAGGAGTGTGCTTCCATGTACATGTATACTTAAATACATGCATAGGCATAGTTTCTCAGCTTTCTGATGGATATGAATCTTGTTGACTTCTGACTACAAGCCAAACACTAATGATGTACAGATGGACATAAGTATTCGTGATTTCAATATGGTGGCGTCCGACTGCAATACATGTTGATTACGTTTTTGGTCATTACATTAAAACGTCAGTTCAGATAATTATGATACTATTGTAAAAGGTAAGTGAAAACAAGACGTCTCGTGAGCCGTGACATCATTTTACGTCTGTTGTGCTTACTTCCTGTAAATTGTACACAAACGAGATGGGTTGCAAAAGCAAAGAATTGAGTACAGAAACCAAAGAATTGATCGTAAAGTTAAATAGGAAAAAGGAGAGAAGGTCGTATATTTCTGATTTAGTGGACATACTCTGGTCAACAATTGACAGTGTTGTGAAGAAATATCGGTCATCTGGAACAGTAGAAAATCAACCACGAAAATGGAGACAAAAATTATTCACCGCAAGGAATGAAGTTGGGTTAAATCATCTTGTGAAAAAAAATTGTCAGGCACCTTTGCAAGAAATAACCACCAAATTTAATGACAATAAAGAGCATTTGTTCAGCAGTAGAACTATCAGAAGGAAACTTGCATCTTGAAGGTTACAAACGACGAGCTGCAAAATTAAGTGTCAATGTTCGCAAAGTCAACCGTAAAATGAGGGTGGCATGGTGTAGGGAAAGACGCAGCTGGACTGTTGATTCACATCTGGCAGAAATATATACTGACCATCATTAGAAACGCATCACTAGAACATATTTTTTTTTTGCTAAAATTTCCCAAAAAATGAATGCTTGATTAAATGTAATTGTTAATAATGTCCTCCTTAAAAAAATACAGGTAAATTTTCCGATGTGTCTTATCACCTGAAACAGGTATCCATTGAATTCTAAAAACAGTATTTCTTGCACGTGCAAATCGTGAACGGGCAATATGAATTATTTAAACCCGCTTTTTGAAAGAACTGTGTCCACCTGTGAAAAGGATAATCAGATATCGGCACTGTATGCCATGGTAAAGTTTTTATTGGGTTTCAAGAATGCCACGTCTGAGTAATAATGATCGCAACCAAGCTTTGTGTATGTTGAGAGCAGGCATATCAACCAGAGAAGTTGCTCGACTATTCAATTGTCATCAAAGTACTGTTGTACGCCTCAGACAGAGGTTTCAAACCACGAACAATGTGTCCGATCACCAGTCCTCGGCCAGGACAACCAAGAGTAACAACCGACCAACACGATCGTCATATCCGGTTACGGCATTTACGCAACCGGTTCAAAACAGCTGCATCAACTGCTAGGGAAACTCCAGGAAGACACAATCCCCGGATCAGCTCAGCAACAGTGCGTCGCAGACTGCGTGAAAATGGCCTACGTGAAAGACGACCATTCAGAGGACCACTGCTTACACCGCGACATCACCAACAACGTTTAGCATGGGCTAGAACCCATTTGCAATGGACAAGGCAAAGATGGCAGGAAGTGTTGTTTTCGGACGAATCCCGTTTCTCTATTTCGAATGCAGACGGTCGAATAAGGGTTTGGAGACGTCAAAATGAGAGACTTGCCGCTTGCTGCATTAATGAGGTAGATCGATGGGGTGGCGCAAATGTTGATTTGGGCAGCTGTATCATTCCGTTACAAATCTCCACTTCACTTCTCTGACTGATCTCTTACCGGACAACGCTATAGAGACGAAATCCTGGCTCCTTATGTTGTTCCAATGTTTCAAGCCCATCAAGATTTAAGGATCTTCCAGCAAGATAATGCGCGTCCACACACAGCAAGGATCTCGATGAACTTTTTGCAAGCACAGAATGTCAACTGTATGCACTGGCCATCACTATCACCGGATATGGCACCAATAGAGCATGTTTGGGATGCATTAGGAATACGTGTAGATAACCGTCCCGTCAAGCCGACTACTGGGCCCACCTTACGTCAGGCATTATTAGAGGAGTGGAACAATATGCCCCAAATAGTTATTCAAAACAGTATTCTTTCAATGCGCCGTTGTGTTGCCTGTATCACCGCAAGAGGTGGACATACGAAGTACTGAATTTTGAAATCGAGGGTATCTGTGTTTCAACCATAAAGTGACGTCCCAAGAAAGAAACTGTGTTTCAAACTTGTTCTCAACTGTTAGAGTGTTTATTGTTGTTGTTGTTTGACGTATTTATATATGTTGTCAAATTACTCATTAAAATAAATATTTAAAAAAGAAAGTGATGCGTTTCTAATGATGGTCAGTATATATATTCTGATGAAAGTCAGATAGTTGTTGGATCAAACAATCATAGTTATGGCTGGTGAAAAGGCGACGAAGTTCACCATCCAGGTTTAATATGCCAACCTTCCCAACATAAAGTAAGTGTGATGATCTGGTGGTGTTTATCTTTTAACAGGATCAGAACTTTAACTGATGTAAAAGGGAATATTAATTCCCAGATATATATATAGATGTTCTTGAAAATAATTTGTGTCCTGTAATTGCACGATATTTTGCTGACAAGGAGAATGTTTTTCAGGATGATAATGCACCTGTACATTGTGCCCGAATTACAGAAAACTACAAACAGGAAAATAATATAAATTGTACTACGTGGCCAACACCGTCTCCGGACTTAAATATGTGTGAAAATGTTTGGCTTCGCATAAAAAGGGCACTAAAACCAATCGCTGGAAACATCAACACCCAAAACGAACTTATTGCAGAAAATTGACGTTGGTGATAAAGTCTCCCCATAAACTATATTCATTATCAAACTTTTCCAACATGGATACATGAAGTCATTAGGATGAAGGGTAACATGACAAAATATTAAGGTAGGATATTGATTTAAACATTTTGCAGCCATGACGTTATGATGTCAATGTCACGAATTCTTATGTCCATTGACTGTAGGTTTGTGTCCCATTATCCATCTGAAGAGATACCTACAAAATACCCAGGAGTTTCACTGGTAAGTTTGTTGTAGCTGTCCACGATTTCCTCTCCCACTAAGTCTGGTAATTCAGATATAGCAGAAATATAGTTGAAATTGACAATATACACAAATAACCCGACTACAGTCAAACCTGTCCAGACTACAGTCAAACCTGTCCAGAATACAGTCAAACCTGTCCAGACTACAGTCAAACCTGTTCAGACTACAGTCAAACCTGTCCAGACTACAGTCAAACCTGTCCAGAATACAGTCAAACATGTCCAGACTACAGTCAAACCTGTCCAGACTACAGTCAAACCTGTCCAGACTACAGTCAAACCTGTCCAGAATACAGTCAAACCTGTCCAGACTACAGTCAAACCTGTCCAGACTACAGTCAAATCTGTCCAGACTACAGTCAAACCTGTCCAGACTAGTCAAACCTGTCCAGACTACAGTCAAACCTGTCCAGAATACAGTCAAACCTGTCCAGACTACAGTCAAACCTGTCCAGATTAGTCAAACCTGTCCAGACTACAGTCAAACCTGTCCAGACTACAGTCAAACCTGTCCAGACTACAGTCAAACCTGTCCAGACTACAGTCAAACCTGTCCAGAATACAGTCAAACCTGTCCAGACTACAGTCAAACCTGTCCAGAATACAGTCAAACCTGTCCAGACTACAGTCACCATCTATTAAGCAGTCACCTGTATTAAAAAGTCACTCTTTTATTGTCCTCTAATGGAAAATTTCATTTGAATTGAACCTCTTTTAAGAGGTCACCTGTCTTAAAAGACCACTTTTTTCTTTTTCCCAAAGGTGACCTCTAAAGTCTTAATACAAGTTTGACTGTATATCAATCTGTATTATTTACCTGCTCTCAGATATGTCTTTAGTCTGTAGAAATAATGCCACTTTAGCCAGTGTTCTTAAACTCGTTACCCCAGACTGAGACAGACCAGCAATAGGTAAATTTATACTTTTTAATATATTTTCTAGTTTTCTGGCTGAAAAAAAAAGATGCAAAGAATAGCATTCAGTTTCTACCAAGAACAATTGCTTCTTCAAATAGAAATAATTTATATGTTTTCATTTGAAAGTCAAGAGTATGCACATGTGCCAACCATCTTACAATGCACGCAAGACTTAAAAGGCTCTCGCATAACAGTCTGCTCCTGTCATGCCTGTAAGAAGCTTTCACATAACAGTCTGCTCCTGTCATGCCTGTTAGAAGCTCTCACATAACAGTCTGCTCCTGCCATGCCTGTAAGAAGCTTTCACATAGCAGTCTGCTCCTGTCATGCCTGTTAGAAGCTTTCACATAACAGTCTGCTACTGTCATGCCTGTAAGAATCTTTCACATAACAGTCTGCTCCTGTCATGCCTGTAAGAAGCTCTCACACAACAGTCTGCTCCTGTCATGCCTGTAAGAAGCTCTCACATAACAATCTGCTCCTGTCATGCCTGTAAGAAGCTCTCACATAACAGTCTGCTCCTGTCATGCCTGTAAGAAGCTCTCACATAACAGTCTGCTCCTGTCATGCCTGTAAGAAGCTCTCACATAACAGCCTGCTCCTGTCATGCCTGTTAGAAGCTCTCACATAGCAGTATGCTCTTGTCATGCTTGTAAGAAGATCTCACATAACAGTCTGCTCCTGTCATGCCTGTAAGAAGCTCTCACATAACAGTCTGCTCCTGTCATGCCTGTTAGAAGCTTTCACATAACAGTCTGCTCCTGCCATGCCTGTAAGAAACTTTCACATAGCAGTCTGCTCCTGTCATGCCTGTAAGAAGCTTTCATATGACAGTCTGCTCCTGTCATCCCTTTAAGAAGCTTTCACATAACAGTCTGCTCCTGTCATCCCTTTAAGAAGCTTTCACATAACAGTCTGCTCCTGTCATGCCTATAAGAAGCTCTCACATAACAATCTGCTCCTGTCATGTCTGTAAGAAGCTCTCACATAACAGTCTGCTCCTGTCATGCCTGTAAGAAGCTCTCACATAACAGTCTGCTCCTGTCATGCCTGTAAGAAGCTCTCACATAACAGTCTGCTCCTGTCATACATGTAAGAAGCTCTCACATAATAGTCTGCTCCTGTCATGCCTGTAAGAAGCTTTCACATAACAATCTGCTCCTGTCATGCCTGTAAGAAGCTTTCACATAACAGTCTGCTCCTGTCATGCCTGTAAGAAGCTCTCACATAACAGTCTACTCCTGTCATTCCTGTAAGAAGCTCTCCCATAACAGTCTGCTCCTGTCATGCCTGTATGAAGCTCTCATATAACAGTCTGCTCCTGTCATGCCTGTATGAAGCTCTCATATAACAGTCTGCTCTTGTCATGTCTGCTTAGAGTATATGACAGTATACAATCACTGACATTTTAATTTTGCATTCAATAACATTATCAAACATCATTGGTATCACCCTTGACAATATCAACAAAACTTTAGATGTAAATTTGATTATTTCTAATAGTTTTTACTTATAATTATTGTGCTGTATTTATGCAGTGAGTGAATCATGTCTTGCATGTCCCCAAATTGATGCACCATGTAACACAACAAGATTGAAAATACATGTAGTAGTGTCACGATGACACAGACAACCACTAAAGGTACTGGATAGTAATCCATATATAGCTGCTCTACTACACATGTACAGTTGCTACATGTACAGAAATAATATAAAAAGATATAATAATCTCAACTCTTTCATTAATAAGTTTACATTTAACCAGAAATAATTTTGACATACATGCATGTATATGTGAAGATGAAAGAAAATCCATCTAAATTTAGGTAAAAATCTAAAGTTAAGAAAAAGCAGTTTTAAGTTGTTTTATTTATTAATATTACAACAAAACAACAAATACACAATCAATTGTGATTATTATTACTTTCATTAAGATATTTGTAAGATGAATTTCATTACTGACAGTTCAAAACTATCAAATGCTCTTTAATTTAAACAAATTGACTTGGCTTTACCACATCAGCGATGTAATAGTTAGATGTAATAGTTAGCGTCAAATAAGGTATATAGTGGGTTCGAGTACTGATCGGGTCAAACCTAAGAGTGAAGACTATATATAAAATAGGTATTTGTTGCTTTTCTAATTTCATCTGCTTTTGTAAGTATTTACAAACCTTCTACACTGTATTCATCTGTTTTTGTAAGTATTTACAATCTTCTACATTGTATTCATCTGTTTTTGTAAGTATTTACAAACCTTCTACATTGTATTCATCTGTTTTTGTAAGTATTTACAAACCTTCTACATTGTATTCATCTGTTTTTGTAAGTATTTACAATCTTCTACATTGTATTCATCTGTTTTTGTAAGTATTTATAACCTTCTACATTGTATTCATCTGTTTTTGTAAGTATTTATAACCTTCTACATTGTATTCATCTGTTTTTGTAAGTATTTACAAACCTTCTACATTGTATTCATCTGTTTTTGTAAGTATTTACAAACCTTCTACATTGTATTCATCTGTTTTTGTAAGTATTAACAAACCTTCTACATTGTATTCATCTATTTTTGTAAGTATTTATAACCTTCTACATTGTATTCATCTGCTTTTGTTAGTATTTACAAACCTTCTACATTGTATTCATCTGTTTTTGTAAGTATTTATAACCTTCTACATTGTATTCATCTGTTTTTGTTAGTATTTACAACCTTCTACATTGTATTCATCTGCTTTTGTTAGTATTTACAAACCTTCTACATTGTATTCATCTGTTTTTGTAAGTATTTACAAACCTTCTACATTGTATTCATCTGTTTTTGTAAGTATTAACAAACCTTCTACATTGTATTCATCTGTTTTTGTAAGTATTTATAACCTTCTACATTGTATTCATCTGCTTTTGTTAGTATTTACAAACCTTCTACATTGTATTCATCTGTTTTTGTAAGTATTTATAACCTTCTACATTGTATTCATCTGTTTGTAAGTAGAAGGCTTGTAAATACTAACAAAAGCAGATGAATACAATGTAGAAGGTTATAAATACTTACAAAAACAGATGAATACAATGTAGAAGGTTTGTAAATACTAACAAAAGCAAATGAATACAATGTAGAAGGTTTTTCTACATTGTATTCATCTGCTTTTGTTAGTATTTACAAACCTTCTACATTGTATTCATCTGTTTTTGTAAGTATTTATAACCTTCTACATTGTATTCATCTGCTTTTGTTAGTATTTACAAGCCTTCTACATTGTACTCATCTGGTTTTGTAAGTATTTACAAACCTTCTACATTGTATTCATCTGTTTTTGTAAGTATTTACAACCTTCTACATTGTTTTTTTTTTTTTAATCACAGATTTTATTGCACTAGTTGCTGTTAACAATTTACTAGATATACAGCTTTTACCTAGTATCCCTAGTTGTTAATCATTAAATAGCAAGGGATTTGCTATTTAGTGAAGCTTAGTTCAAAATAAATGTTGTTAGTACACTTATACAGTTAATATCCAGTTTATATTGTAATTCTGACATGTAATAAACATATAATAGCTGTCTATGGTGTTTTCACATGCTTTTTGCTGACAATATCCAGATATTTGACACTTTCAAACCGATCACGGTCGAAAGGTTAATTGTTCATGCTCGTGGATTACATGCATGATTGCGGTGTTGCTTTTTCCTATTTTGATTGTAGTTCGCTTTATTTTCTAATTGTTAGAATATGATATCTATGCGTGAAAGGATTACTTCTGTCCGCTGTAAAATGTTTTATTTGTGACATGTAAGTATTGAGTTTACTACAATATAAGTGATGAAGACAAGTTTCATATTAATGATTTTTTTTTTCTCTCCACATGTGAAATCACGTGACATTACAAGAATTCTGAAGTCATGTGATATATCAGCTGTTTAGGTATACATGTGCTTTGCTTATGAAATTTCCTGTTTTGACTTGTCTAAAAATATTTGTATCCAACACATTATTTACCTCATCTTTAAAAAATTTAAATATATCTACTTTTTTTTGTTTTTGATTTGAAATATAATAAGCTTTATATATAGAAAAAATATTAAGGTTATAAGCAGGTTAAGATCAAAATATGCCTGGTCATATATTTTGTAGCCAAAAACCAGAGATTCCAGGTTAAAAACATGATCTCCTATATAAAGATTTGTTGTCATTTTTTTCACCTCTTGCCAATATTTTTTGTTATATTTACAATCAAGGTAAAGATGTTTGTAATTTTCTTTTTCTTTACATACCAGACAGTCACTATTATTTACTATTCTCCATTGTTTTAACAATTCTTTGCATGGTAATATGAAGTGAATAAGTTTCCATTTCAAGATTTTTAATTTATTTAACTCTAAATAATTAAAAGTGAAAAATAAAGTTTGTGTTATACATGTTAAAGTATGCATTCTGTCCTTCTTTAAACATTTTTCCCATTTAGTATAAGCTATGGGTTTTTCTTTTACTTGAGATTCTAATAATATTTTATACACCTCTTTGTTTTTTATTTGTAGATTTTGGATCTGATTTTTTTAAATTTTGACATACTTTTTTGGAATTACTTGAGTTTTTATTGAATCTTGTGTTATCAGAGTTTCTTTCCACAGTTTTGGGATTGCCTTTTTCAAAATATTCAATTCAGATATCCAGTTTTGTTTGTTTCTTAATTTGGCTATAATTTTATATTCTGAAATATGACCATATTCATCTAAAATATCATTAATAAAAATGATTCCACTTTTTATCCAATTAACTTTTACTAAACATTTGCCTTTATATTTTATATACTTATTTCCCCATATTATTTGTTTTCTTATTTCTCTAAAATTGTGTAGACTTTTATTTTCCCTCCCTCTACAGGTAATCCATGTTTTCAATAATTCTTTATAAAATGCTGGAATATTTTTTGTTAATTCATTTTCCAAAGATTTAAAGCTATCTAAATTCATATTAAATATGAGAAAGTTTTCTCCTATATTCTCAAAATACGTTTGTGGTATAAGTTTCCAGTTGTCATTACTATTTTCCAATAATCTTAATATCCATTTTATTTGTAAGGCTTTTATATAAGTATCTATGTTGGTCATTTTTAACCCTCCTTCTAAATAGTCATTAGATAAAACCGATCGCTTAACTGGATCTTTCTTTCCTTTCCATAAGAATTCATATACAATATTTTTAAAGGTTTGGATATATTCTTTTGGTATTATTGTGCAGGAACCTATAAATGTTATGTTGGGCAGTATTAGTGATTTGAACACTGTTATTCTTGCTATTAATGAGATGTTTCTCTGGTTCCAGTTTTTTATTATGGCTTTACATTTATTAATTTGCTTTTCATAATTTAATTGATCACATTGAGTCTTATTGTATCCAAAATATACTCCTAAGCTTTTAATGGGTTCATTTGTCCAAGTAATGTTTTCGTATTTGTCTTTAGTATGTTTTAATCTTCCTAGCCAAATTCCTTCGGTTTTATTTTTGTTTAATTTAAGGCCTGAAAGGTTGCCAAATTCTTCAATTATATTCATAGCTATGGTTATTTCGGGTTTTGTCTTTAGAAATAATGTAGTGTCATCAGCCTTCTACATTGTATTCATCTGTTTTTGTAAGTATTTACAACCTTCTACATTGTACTCATCTGTTTTTGTAAGTATTTACAACCTTCTACATTGAACTCAACTGTTTTTGTAAGTATTTACAAACCTTCTACATTGTATTCATCTGTTTTTGTAAGTATTTACAAACCTTCTACATTGTATTCATCTGTTTTTGTAAGTATTTACAAACCTTCTACATTGTATTCATCTTTTTTTGTAAGTATTTACAAACCTTTTACATTGTATTCATCTGTTTTTGTAAGTATTTACAAACCTTCTACATTGTATTCATCTGTTTTTGTAAGTATTTACAAACCTTCTACATTGTATTCATCTTTTTTTGTAAGTATTTATAAACCTTCAACATTGTATTCATCTGTTTTTGTAAGTATTTACAAACCTTCTACATTGTATTCATCTTTTTTTGTAAGTATTTACAATCTTCTACATTGTACTCATCTGTTTTTGTAAGTATTTACAAACCTTCTACATTGTATTCATCTGTTTTTGTAAGTATTTACAAACCTTCTACATTGTATTCATCTGTTTTTGTAAGTATTTACAAACCTTCTACATTGTATTCATCTTTTTTTGTAAGTATTTACAAACCTTCAACATTGTATTCATCTGTTTTTGTAAGTATTTACAAACCTTCTACATTGTATTCATCTGTTTTTGTAAGTATTTATAACCTTCTACATTGTATTCATCTGTTTTTGTAAGTATTTACAAACCTTCTACATTGTATTCATCTGTTTTTTTAAGTATTTACAAACCTTCAACTTTGTATTCATCTGTTTTTGTAAGTATTTACAAACCTTCTACATTGTATTCATCTTTTTTTGTAAGTATTTACAAACCTTCTACATTGTATTCATCTGCTTTTGTTAGTATTTACAAACCTTCTACATTGTATTCATCTGCTTTTGTTAGTATTTACAAACCTTCTACATTGTATTCATCTGTTTTTGTAAGTATTTACAAACCTTCTACATTGTATTCATCTTTTTTTGTAAGTATTTACAAACCTTCTACATTGTATTCATCTGTTTTTGTAAGTATTTACAAACCTTCTACATTGTATTCATCTGTTTTTGTAAGTATTTACAAACCTTCTACATTGTATTCATCTTTTTTTGTAAGTATTTATAAACCTTCAACATTGTATTCATCTGTTTTTGTAAGTATTTACAAACCTTCTACATTGTATTCATCTGTTTTTGTAAGTATTTATAACCTTCTACATTGTATTCATCTGTTTTTGTAAGTATTAACAAACCTTCTACATTGTATTCATCTGTTTTTGTAAGTATTTACAAACCTTCAACATTGTATTCATCTGTTTTTGTAAGTATTTACAAACCTTCTACATTGTATTCATCTTTTTTTGTAAGTATTTACAAACCTTCTACATTGTATTCATCTGCTTTTGTTAGTATTTACAAACCTTCTACATTGTATTCATCTGCTTTTGTTAGTATTTACAAACCTTCTACATTGTATTCATCTGCTTTTGTTAGTATTTACAAACCTTCTACATTGCATTCATCTGTTTTTGTAAGTATTTACAAACCTTCAACATTGTATTCATCTGTTTTTATAAGTATTTGCAACCTTCTACATTGTATTCATCTGTTTTTGTAAGTATTTACAAACCTTCTACATTGTATTCATCTGTTTTTTTGTAAGTATTTACAAACCTTCAACATTGTATTCATCTGTTTTTGTAAGTATTAACAAACCTTCTACATTGTATTCATCTGTTTTTGTAAGTATTTACAAACCTTCTACATTGTATTCATCTGTTTTTGTAAGTATTAACAAACCTTCTACATTGTATTCATCTGTTTTTGTAAGTATTTACAAACCTTCTACATTGTATTCATCTGTTTTTGTAAGTATTAACAAACCTTCTACATTGTATTCATCTGTTTTTGTAAGTATTTACAAACCTTCTACATTGTATTCATCTGTTTTTGTAAGTATTAACAAACCTTCTACATTGTATTCATCTGTTTTTGTAAGTATTAACAAACCTTCTACATTGTATTCATCTGTTTTTGTAAGTATTAACAAACCTTCTACATTGTATTCATCTGTTTTTGTAAGTATTAACAAACCTTCTACATTGTATTCATCTGTTTTTGTAAGTATTAACAAACCTTCTACATTGTATTCATCTGTTTTTGTAAGTATTTACAAACCTTCAACATTGTATTCATCTGTTTTTGTAAGTATTAACAAACCTTCTACATTGTATTCATCTGTTTTTGTAAGTATTTACAAACCTTCTACATTCTATTCATCTTTTTTTGTAAGTATTTACAAACCTTCTACATTGTATTCATCTGCTTTTGTTAGTATTTACAAACCTTCTACATTGTATTCATCTGCTTTTGTTAGTATTTACAAACCTTCTACATTGTATTCATCTGCTTTTGTTAGTATTTACAATCCTGCTACATTGCATTCATCTGCTTTTGTAAGTTTTTACAAACCTTCAACATTGTATTCATCTGTTTTTTGTAAGTATTTACAACCTTCTACATTGTATTCATCTGTTTTTTTGTAAGTATTTACAAACCTTCTACATTGTATTCATCTGCTTTTGTAAGTATTTACAAACCTTCTACATTGTATTCATCTGTTTTTGTAAGTATTTACAAACCTTCAACATTGTATTCATCTGTTTTTTGTAAGTATTTATAAATCTTCTACATTGTATTCATCTTTTTTTGTAAGTATTAACAAACCTTCTACATTGTACTCATCTGTTTTTGTAAGTATTTACAATCTTCTACATTGTATTCATCTGTTTTTGTAAGTATTTATAACCTTCTACATTGTATTCATCTGTTTTTTTTTAAGTATTTACAAGCTTTCTACATTGTATTCATCTGTTTTTGTAAGTATTTACAAACCTTCTACATTGTATTCATCTGTTTTTTTTGCAAGTATTTACAAACCTTCTACATTGTATTCATCTTTTTTTGTAAGTATTTACAATCTTCTACATTGTATTCATCTGTTTTTGTAAGTATTTACAAACCTTCTACATTATATTCATCTGTTTTTGTAAGTATTTACAAACCTTCAACATTGTATTCATCTGTTTTTGTAAGTATTTACAAACCTTCTACATTGTATTCATCTGTTTTTGTAAGTATTAACAAACCTTCTACATTGTATTCATCTGTTTTTGTAAGTATTAACAAACCTTCTACATTGTATTCATCTGTTTTTGTAAGTATTAACAAACCTTCTACATTGTATTCATCTGTTTTTGTAAGTATTAACAAACCTTCTACATTGTATTCATCTGTTTTTGTAAGTATTAACAAACCTTCTACATTGTATTCATCTGTTTTTGTAAGTATTTACAAACCTTCAACATTGTATTCATCTGTTTTTGTAAGTATTAACAAACCTTCTACATTGTATTCATCTGTTTTTGTAAGTATTTACAAACCTTCTACATTCTATTCATCTTTTTTTGTAAGTATTTACAAACCTTCTACATTGTATTCATCTGCTTTTGTTAGTATTTACAAACCTTCTACATTGTATTCATCTGCTTTTGTTAGTATTTACAAACCTTCTACATTGTATTCATCTGCTTTTGTTAGTATTTACAATCCTGCTACATTGCATTCATCTGCTTTTGTAAGTTTTTACAAACCTTCAACATTGTATTCATCTGTTTTTTGTAAGTATTTACAACCTTCTACATTGTATTCATCTGTTTTTTTGTAAGTATTTACAAACCTTCTACATTGTATTCATCTGCTTTTGTAAGTATTTACAAACCTTCTACATTGTATTCATCTGTTTTTGTAAGTATTTACAAACCTTCAACATTGTATTCATCTGTTTTTTGTAAGTATTTATAAATCTTCTACATTGTATTCATCTTTTTTTGTAAGTATTAACAAACCTTCTACATTGTACTCATCTGTTTTTGTAAGTATTTACAATCTTCTACATTGTATTCATCTGTTTTTGTAAGTATTTATAACCTTCTACATTGTATTCATCTGTTTTTTTTTAAGTATTTACAAGCTTTCTACATTGTATTCATCTGTTTTTGTAAGTATTTACAAACCTTCTACATTGTATTCATCTGTTTTTTTTGCAAGTATTTACAAACCTTCTACATTGTATTCATCTTTTTTTGTAAGTATTTACAATCTTCTACATTGTATTCATCTGTTTTTGTAAGTATTTACAAACCTTCTACATTATATTCATCTGTTTTTGTAAGTATTTACAAACCTTCAACATTGTATTCATCTGTTTTTGTAAGTATTTACAAACCTTCTACATTGTATTCATCTGTTTTTGTAAGTATTTACAAACCTTCTACATTGTATTCATCTGTTTTTGTAAGTATTTACAACCTTCTACATTGTACTCATCTGTTTTTGTAAGTATTAACAAACCTTCTACATTGTATTCATCTTTTTTTGTAAGTATTTACAAACCTTCAACATTGTATTCATCTGTTTTTGTAAGTATTTACAAACCTTCTACATTGTATTCATCTTTTTTTGTAAGTATTAACAAACCTTCTAAATTGTACTCATCTGTTTTTGTAAGTATTTACAATCTTCTACATTGTATTCATCTGTTTTTGTAAGTATTAACAAACCTTCTAAATTGTACTCATCTGTTTTTGTAAGTATTTATAACCTTCTACATTGTATTCATCTGGTTTTTTTTTAAGTATTTACAAGCTTTCTACATTGTATTCATCTGGTTTTTTTTAAGTATTTACAAGCTTTCTACATTGTATTCATCTGTTTTTGTAAGTATTTACAAACCTTCTACATTGTATTCATCTGTTTTTTTGCAAGTATTTACAAACCTTCTACATTGTATTCATCTTTTTTTGTAAGTATTTACAATCTTCTACATTGTATTCATCTGTTTTTGTAAGTATTTACAAACCTTCTACATTGTATTCATCTGTTTTTGTAAGTATTTACAAACCTTCTACATTGTATTTATCTGTTTTTGTAAGTATTTACAAACCTTCTACATTGTATTCATCTGTTTTTGTAAGTATTTATAACCTTCTACATTGTACTCATCTGTTTTTGTAAGTATTAACAAACCTTCTACATTGTATTCATCTGTTTTTGTAAGTTTTTACAAACCTTCAACATTGTATTCATCTGTTTTTGTAAGTATTTACAAACCTTCTACATTGTATTCATCTGTTTTTGTAAGTATTTACAAACCTTCTACATTGTATTCATCTGTTTTTGTTAGTATTTACAAACCTTCTACATTGTATTCATCTGGTTTTTTTTAAGTATTTACAAGCTTTCTACATTGTATTCATCTGTTTTTGTAAGTATTTACAAACCTTCTACATTGTATTCATCTGTTTTTTTGCAAGTATTTACAAACCTTCTACATTGTATTCATCTTTTTTTGTAAGTATTTACAATCTTCTACATTGTATTCATCTGTTTTTGTAAGTATTTTCAAACCTTCTACATTGTATTCATCTGTTTTTGTAAGTATTTACAAACCTTCTACATTGTATTCATCTGTTTTTGTAAGTATTTACAACCTTCTACATTGTACTCATCTGTTTTTGTAAGTATTTTCAAACCTTCTACATTGTATTCATCTGTTTTTGTAAGTATTTACAAACCTTCTACATTGTACTCATCTGTTTTTGTAAGTATTTACAAACCTTCTACATTGTATTCATCTGTTTTTGTAAGTATTTACAAACCTTCTACATTGTATTCAACTGTTTTTGTAAGTATTTACAAACCTTCTACATTGTATTCATCTGTTTTTGTTAGTATTTACAAACCTTCTACATTGTATTCATCTGGTTTTTTTTAAGTATTTACAAGCTTTCTACATTGTATTCATCTGTTTTTGTAAGTATTTACAAACCTTCTACATTGTATTCATCTGTTTTTTTGCAAGTATTTACAAACCTTCTACATTGTATTCATCTTTTTTTGTAAGTATTTACAATCTTCTACATTGTATTCATCTGTTTTTGTAAGTATTTTCAAACCTTCTACATTGTATTCATCTGTTTTTGTAAGTATTTACAAACCTTCTACATTGTATTCATCTGTTTTTGTAAGTATTTACAACCTTCTACATTGTACTCATCTGTTTTTGTAAGTATTTTCAAACCTTCTACATTGTATTCATCTGTTTTTGTAAGTATTTACAAACCTTCTACATTGTACTCATCTGTTTTTGTAAGTATTTACAAACCTTCTACATTGTATTCATCTGTTTTTGTAAGTATTTACAAACCTTCTACATTGTATTCATCTTTTTTTGTAAGTATTAACAAATCTTCTACATTGTACTCATCTGGTTTTGTAAGTATTTACAAGCCTTCTACAAAATGTACATTGTACTCATCTGCTTTTTTTTTAAAGTATTTACAAGCCTTCTACATTGTATTCATCTGTTTTTGTAAGTATTTACAAACCTTCTACATTGTATTCATCTGTTTTTGTAAGTATTTACAAACCTTCTACATTGTATTCATCTTTTTTTGTAAGTATTTACAAACCTTCTACATTGTATTCATCTGCTTTTGTTAGTATTTACAAACCTTCTACATTGTATTCATCTGCTTTTGTTAGTATTTACAAACCTTCTACATTGTATTCATCTGTTTTTGTAAGTATTTACAAACCTTCTACATTGTATTCATCTTTTTTTGTAAGTATTAACAAACCTTCTACATTGTATTCATCTGTTTTTGTAAGTATTTACAAACCTTCAACATTGTATTCATCTGTTTTTGTAAGTATTTACAAACCTTCTACATTGTATTCATCTTTTTTTGTAAGTATTTACAAACCTTCTACATTGTATTCATCTGCTTTTGTTAGTATTTACAAACCTTCTACATTGTATTCATCTGCTTTTGTTAGTATTTACAAACCTTCTACATTGTATTCATCTGCTTTTGTTAGTATTTACAAACCTTCTACATTGCATTCATCTGTTTTTGTAAGTATTTACAAACCTTCAACATTGTATTCATCTGTTTTTATAAGTATTTGCAACCTTCTACATTGTATTCATCTGTTTTTGTAAGTATTTACAAACCTTCTACATTGTATTCATCTGTTTTTTTGTAAGTATTTACAAACCTTCAACATTGTATTCATCTGTTTTTGTAAGTATTAACAAACCTTCTACATTGTATTCATCTGTTTTTGTAAGTATTTACAAACCTTCTACATTGTATTCATCTGTTTTTGTAAGTATTAACAAACCTTCTACATTGTATTCATCTGTTTTTGTAAGTATTTACAAACCTTCTACATTGTATTCATCTGTTTTTGTAAGTATTAACAAACCTTCTACATTGTATTCATCTGTTTTTGTAAGTATTAACAAACCTTCTACATTGTATTCATCTGTTTTTGTAAGTATTTACAAACCTTCTACATTGTATTCATCTGTTTTTGTAAGTATTAACAAACCTTCTACATTGTATTCATCTGTTTTTGTAAGTATTAACAAACCTTCTACATTGTATTCATCTGTTTTTGTAAGTATTAACAAACCTTCTACATTGTATTCATCTGTTTTTGTAAGTATTAACAAACCTTCTACATTGTATTCATCTGTTTTTGTAAGTATTTACAAACCTTCAACATTGTATTCATCTGTTTTTGTAAGTATTAACAAACCTTCTACATTGTATTCATCTGTTTTTGTAAGTATTTACAAACCTTCAACATTGTATTCATCTGTTTTTGTAAGTATTAACAAACCTTCTACATTGTATTCATCTGTTTTTGTAAGTATTTACAAACCTTCTACATTGTATTCATCTTTTTTTGTAAGTATTTACAAACCTTCTACATTGTATTCATCTGCTTTTGTTAGTATTTACAAACCTTCTACATTATATTCATCTGCTTTTGTTAGTATTTACAAACCTTCTACATTGTATTCATCTGCTTTTGTTAGTATTTACAATCCTGCTACATTGCATTCATCTGCTTTTGTAAGTTTTTACAAACCTTCAACATTGTATTCATCTGTTTTTTGTAAGTATTTACAACCTTCTACATTGTATTCATCTGTTTTTTTGTAAGTATTTACAAACCTTCTACATTGTATTCATCTGCTTTTGTAAGTATTTACAAACCTTCTACATTGTATTCATCTGTTTTTGTAAGTATTTACAAACCTTCAACATTGTATTCATCTGTTTTTGTAAGTATTAACAAACCTTCTACATTGTATTCATCTGTTTTTGTAAGTATTTACAAACCTTCAACATTGTATTCATCTGTTTTTGTAAGTATTTACAATCTTCTACATTGTATTCATCTGTTTTTGTAAGTATTTATAACCTTCTACATTGTATTCATCTGTTTTTTTTAAGTATTTACAAGCTTTCTACATTGTATTCATCTGTTTTTGTAAGTATTTACAAACCTTCTACATTGTATTCATCTGTTTTTTTTGCAAGTATTTACAAACCTTCTACATTGTATTCATCTTTTTTTGTAAGTATTTACAATCTTCTACATTGTATTCATCTGTTTTTGTAAGTATTTACAAACCTTCTACATTGTATTCATCTGTTTTTGTAAGTATTTACAAACCTTCTACATTGTATTCATCTGTTTTTGTAAGTATTTACAAACCTTCTACATTGTATTCATCTGTTTTTGTAAGTATTTACAACCTTCTACATTGTACTCATCTGTTTTTGTAAGTATTAACAAACCTTCTACATTGTATTCATCTTTTTTTGTAAGTATTTACAAACCTTCAACATTGTATTCATCTGTTTTTGTAAGTATTTACAAACCTTCTACATTGTATTCATCTGTTTTTGTAAGTATTTACAAACCTTCTACATTGTATTCATCTGTTTTTGTAAGTATTTACAACCTTCTACATTGTACTCATCTGTTTTTGTAAGTATTTATAACCTTCTACATTGTATTCATCTGGTTTTTTTTTAAGTATTTACAAGCTTTCTACATTGTATTCATCTGTTTTTTTTTAAGTATTTACAAGCTTTCTACATTGTATTCATCTGTTTTTGTAAGTATTTACAAACCTTCTACATTGTATTCATCTGTTTTTTTGCAAGTATTTACAAACCTTCTACATTGTATTCATCTTTTTTTGTAAGTATTTACAATCTTCTACATTGTATTCATCTGTTTTTGTAAGTATTTACAAACCTTCTACATTGTATTCATCTGTTTTTGTAAGTATTTACAAACCTTCTACATTGTATTTATCTGTTTTTGTAAGTATTTACAAACCTTCTACATTGTATTCATCTGTTTTTGTAAGTATTTATAACCTTCTACATTGTACTCATCTGTTTTTGTAAGTATTAACAAACCTTCTACATTGTATTCATCTGTTTTTGTAAGTTTTTACAAACCTTCAACATTGTATTCATCTGTTTTTGTAAGTATTTACAAACCTTCTACATTGTATTCATCTGTTTTTGTAAGTATTTACAAACCTTCTACATTGTATTCATCTGTTTTTGTTAGTATTTACAAACCTTCTACATTGTATTCATCTGGTTTTTTTTAAGTATTTACAAGCTTTCTACATTGTATTCATCTGTTTTTGTAAGTATTTACAAACCTTCTACATTGTATTCATCTGTTTTTTTGCAAGTATTTACAAACCTTCTACATTGTATTCATCTTTTTTTGTAAGTATTTACAATCTTCTACATTGTATTCATCTGTTTTTGTAAGTATTTTCAAACCTTCTACATTGTATTCATCTGTTTTTGTAAGTATTTACAAACCTTCTACATTGTATTCATCTGTTTTTGTAAGTATTTACAACCTTCTACATTGTACTCATCTGTTTTTGTAAGTATTTTCAAACCTTCTACATTGTATTCATCTGTTTTTGTAAGTATTTACAAACCTTCTACATTGTACTCATCTGTTTTTGTAAGTATTTACAAACCTTCTACATTGTATTCATCTGTTTTTGTAAGTATTTACAAACCTTCTACATTGTATTCATCTGTTTTTGTAAGTATTTACAAACCTTCTACATTGTATTCATCTGCTTTTGTTAGTATTTACAAACCTTCTACATTGTATTCATCTGGTTTTTTTTAAGTATTTACAAGCTTTCTACATTGTATTCATCTGTTTTTGTAAGTATTTACAAACCTTCTACATTGTATTCATCTGTTTTTTTGCAAGTATTTACAAACCTTCTACATTGTATTCATCTTTTTTTGTAAGTATTTACAATCTTCTACATTGTATTCATCTGTTTTTGTAAGTATTTACAAACCTTCTACATTGTATTCATCTGTTTTTGTAAGTATTTACAACCTTCTACATTGTACTCATCTGTTTTTGTAAGTATTTTCAAACCTTCTACATTGTATTCATCTGTTTTTGTAAGTATTTACAAACCTTCTACATTGTACTCATCTGTTTTTGTAAGTATTTACAAACCTTCTACATTGTATTCATCTGTTTTTGTAAGTATTTACAAACCTTCTACATTGTATTCATCTTTTTTTGTAAGTATTAACAAATCTTCTACATTGTACTCATCTGGTTTTGTAAGTATTTACAAGCCTTCTACAAAATGTACATTGTACTCATCTGCTTTTTTTTTTAAGTATGTACAAGCCTTCTACATTGTATTCATCTGTTTTTGTAAGTATTTACAAACCTTCTACATTGTATTCATCTGTTTTTGTAAGTATTTACAAGCCTTCTACATTGTATTCATCTGTTTTTGTAAGTATTTACAAACCTTCTACATTGTATTCATCTGTCTTTTGTCTAAGGTCATCAATTACTATCTGTGTATCTTTGTCCTTCATCTCATTCAGCTTCATCAACTTGTACAGAATCCTCACAGTCTTTTTGTTAAGTTCATACGATGGAACCAAATCTCCCCCCAACACTTTCTCTAACCATACTTGTACCTAAAATTTAATGACTTTAAATAATTGTAACAACAGAATGACAGATACATGTACCTCCTCTACACAGAGAAAATTAATAGTTGCCAATAATGATAACTAACTGGAACTACTCACATGAGCATATCACTCACCTAGAGTAAGCATGAATAAAGGGTTACAAAGAGTGAAGCATGATACTTAACTGCAGCATGTTGACAAGGGAGAGTTGAACAAGTGCATATTAAAAGTAAGTGTGGACACAGTATTTTGCTTGACACAATAATATGCTGGACTAATTGTATTTTGTGTATTTGTCTTGTTTTAATATTTCAAGTGTTCAAAATATCTTTGAAATATGAAAAATTTCTGAAATTGGGCTCTTTTTATACATGTACCTGTTTCGAAATAAAATAGCAAAATATTTTTATGGTCCATCAATGACCTATATAGACGATCATTTTGCAAACAAACAAAAAATGCATTAAAATAGGATGTAAAATAAGAAAGTTCAAAATTTGGGATTTGCTTTTGGTATTCCTTTCGGTCGAGTTGCTCTCTGAAACCATTTAAAAGAGATAGAGACAATATGTTGACATTTTACTGGAAGCTCTCTGAACAATCAATTCAAAGAAAAAACTGCATAAATTGGATGAATTCTATACACCTGACCTATAATATACAATTTTTTTTTTTTTAAAAGCCTTCACTAACCCATTAAGATGAGAAATTTTCAAAATTAACTGCATTAATATTGAATGAAAAGTTAAATATTTGAAATTTCCCCCTTTTTGATCCCTTTTATTTCAAAAATGGTAATAGTTACATAATAAACACTATCCATTTTTCTTAAAGGGATTTTCCTAAGGAATGCATTATCAAAATGCATCATAATCTGATCCAAAATAAGCTCTTCCTTTACAAATAACAGAAATGTCCATTTTTCATCTTGTTTGGAAATGGGAATGGTTACAATATCCAAATCAATACAAACCTTTATTTGGTGCAAAGGATCATTGTGTTCAAAATTCATACCGTCCATTACATCTTAAATTATCGCATGGAAACCATTCTGTCTACAGAAGACAATGACGGCACTACAGATTCAAATTAGATCTCTGCACTTGTTCTATTTTTTTTGCTTGGTCGCTGCATGGGAGATCTAACAACATCTCACTAGAGTTTGTGTCAGAGGTCGGAATTTGAATTTTAAGGTCACAACCTTATCTGGACCAATGAAAATGATTCCTGCAGTTTCTATCCATCCAATCAGTGGTGTTTGTTTTACCGATGTTTGGTTATTCAATGATTGATTGATTGGTGCTTAACGTCCAGCGAGCAATTTTTCAGTTATATTCAGGACAATGGTTATTCAATGAAGAACCTTTTCTATTTTTCTAAAATATTTTTACACACCAGATTAAAGTTATCTTCATCAAAATGAGCAAAATATATAAGGAAGAACTTTTTGTATTGTGTGTTCTCAGGTTTCGGTTAATTTTCATTAAAAAGTTTCCTATCTATTCTGTCGTTGGTGAATTGACTTATTTTTAATCTGCAATATCTTCGTCTGGGTGTTAAAAACCCACCCAAATCCATTTTCTGATATCACTTTGCATGTTGTATGAGTGATGCCATTTTATCTATTTTGATATGGTGACTTTTCTCCCTTTGAAGCAATTCAGTAAACAGTACCATCAACAATGTCGTCCTACTTGCCCGTGAAGATTTTTGAACCACAATTCGGATTGGACGATAGACTGACCTTTGACAAGAACTCTAATGGGATGTTGTTAGACCTCCCATGCATCAGGCAAGCAAAAAACAAAATGAGTAAGTGCTGCAATCTTATTTAATTAGATTGTGGTCAAATCAACCCTCGACCCATATTTGTACTTGGGCTTGGGTCTTCAGCTCTCGGGCTAATATGGGTGACTCACCACCTTTGCTAACTGCGTTCATGGAGATCTAAGTTAAAATGAGAGAGGTCCCTGGATCAAATCCTATAAGGAATATTGCATTTATCGGAGTTAAAATATGGTCTACTCGACTACTTCTACTTCTACACTGGTAATTCGTAAAGAGTCGTCTGACTCATCACATGAATGCATAATACTGGACGTCATCCATCATGTGCTCATTAAAAACATATGTACATGTGCAGTTTAAAAACATTCGTGAGATTCTACTTTACTGGCTTCTGTGGACTATGAGGCTGGTCTTGAATGCCTCATAGTCATCAATTCCTAGAATGTCCGGTGGAAGATCATTCCAGTCTTTGATGGTCCTTACAAAGAAGCTGTGTTCCGCTGATCGCCAGTTGAGCCTATCCTTACGAATCTTCTTGGATGGTATTGTCGAGTCATTCTAGTAGGTTTTTGTAAATATGGTGGTAATGGTATGGCTACCTTCTGGTGGGTTGTTTTGTGGAAGACTAGCAGGCGTGATGTTTTGCGCCTTTCTTGGAGTGCTTGAAGTTCCAGTTCTTGCAGGATTGATGTTACTATCCCAGGATCTCTTGAATATTCGTGCTTGATAAATCGCGCTGCCCTTCTTTGTACCATTTCTATTTGGTATATGTGTTTTTGTAGGTGCGGATCCCATACACAACTGGCGTACTCAAGGTGCGGTCTTACAAGGCTGAGGTAGGCTTGTCGCTTGATATTTGTGGGACATCTGCCTAAATTTCGCCGTATAAATCCCAAAGATCTGTTGGCCTTCTATGTGGTACGGGTATATGACTGGTTGCTTCCCTTTAGTTATTCTTAAGGTGTAACATTTAGTAGGATTGAAGATTATCTCCATTTCTTACTCCAGTTGACCATGGTGGTGAGATCGTCTTGGAGTCGTTGACAGTCGTTCCTAGATGATACTGCCATGTAGACGAGGCTATCATCAGCGAATAGTCTTACTGATGATTCTATATTTTCTCCGATGTCGTTAATATATAGTAAGAACATTAATGGGCCCAATACCGTCCCCTGTGGTACTCCAGATTTAACTTTGACTGATCTTGACTTCTCTCCATCCACCAAGACTTTTTGTTCTCTTGTTGTTAACCAAGATTCCAGCCACCCATGTATATATTACCTCTCACTCCGCAGTGGTCTAGTTTCCGGAGGAGTCTGGTGTGAGGCACGGTGTCAAAAGCCTTGCTGAAATCAAGGATGAGCATATCCACCTGTTGCTTGTTATCCAAGTATCTGCTGATTTCTTCGACTGTGATTATTAACTGTGTTTCGCAAGATCTTTTTTCACGAAAGCCATGTTGGAAATCGGCTAATATATTGTGAGTTTCCAGATGTTCCATGATATGTTTGAAAATAATATGCTCCAATATCTTGCATGGCACCGATGTCAAAGAGATTGGCCTATAATTGACAGGTTTGGATCGATCTCCTTTTTTGAATAGAGCAGTGATATTGGCTGTTCTCCAGTCATATGGTACATTTTTCAATTCCAATGATTTTTCAAAAATAAATTTTGGGTATGGTGCAATTTCATCTGCGGCTTCCCGGAGTATTCTACACGAGATTGTATCTGGACCACTAGCTTTGTTGATATTTAGCTTGGATAGTAATTTAGCTATTCCCTTTTCCTGTATCTGGATACTTGAGATGTCCTGTGTCTTGCTTGTTCCCATTTGAGGTAAAGTTGACATGTCTTCGTCAGTAAAGACTGATTGGAATTGTTTGTTTAGTGCTTCCGCCTTAGATTTGTTATCCTCCATGAAGCATCCATCTACTTCTAAGGTGGCTACACCACTACTTTCTTGTTTCTTAGATTTAATGTATCTCCAGAATTTCTTTGTAATACTAGTTCTTGCCTGCTGTTCCTCTGTGATGTCATCTCCGATGTTAAGGATATCTGCTATGTATTTTTTGTGTTCACATTCGATCGTCTTTTTGATGGCCTTCCTTGTAGCTTTAAATTTTGCCCAGTCTTCTGGTTTGTCAGATGTTTTAGCTTTGTTATATTGTCTCTGTTTGGTTCGCATTGATCTTCTTATTCTCTTATTTATCCAAGGTATGTTCCATCTGCTAGTGCAGTTTTTCTGTGGAATATTTTGTGTCATGAGAGATATAAGTATGTCCTTAAACGACTCCCAGCAGTTGTCTATTCCTTTCTCTCTATTTTCAATAATATAGTTTGGCAGTTTATCTTTAAGTTGTTCCTTGATTTTTGGCATATTTCCTTTGGAATACATGAAGATTTTTCTTGGCTTCTTCTTTGCAGTTTTTACTTTTGTTTTTATGCTCACTATAACGGCTTGATGGTCACTGATTCCGTCTTCTACTGTAATATTTTCAATTAAGTTGTTATTTGTGGTAAAAACTAAGTCAAGAATATTGTTCCCTCTTTAAGTTGGTATATTGTTACATTGTTGTAGGTTGTGTTCATTCACAAAATTTATGATCGTTTCATTTACTTCTTTTGAATAGTTTGGTGAAGCTTTAATCCTGTTTTCCTCCTTGTCCCATTCAATGTCCGGGAGGTTGAAATCACCTGTTAAAATTATGTTGGGTAGTGAGGTAGTATGGGTGAGTCTTCCCAGTGACTCATCTAGCTTCTGTATAGGTACTGCGTCATTGTTGGGTTTGCGATAAAAACACCCTGTATATAATGGTTTGCTTCCTTTAATTTGGATTTTATTCCATGTTAATTCACAGTCCGTTTCTAGCGTTATCTCTCCTGATGAGATTACATCCTTCCTTATCGCATTGAGGACCCCTCCACCTTCATGACCTAGATCAAACAGTCGGTCTTTGCGATATATGTCATATAGTAATGGATCTATGAGTTCTGCGTTAGATATTTGTTTATCTAAGTGTGTTTCCGTTGCATGTATGATGTGTGGTTTATACATGTCGACTAGCGCTAAAAATTCTTGTCGTTTTGATTCACTTCTCAAACGTCTGCAGTTGACATTTAAAAGTATGATTCTATCTGATGATTTTGAGTTATTACTTCTGTGAGTATTGATCTCTTGTGTATCGTCTATTATACTGGTGTTACTGTTGCTTGATAGTGACTCGTATGAGTTGTTCAATTCGATTGGATTGTCGAGAAAAAATGAGTCGGATAAGTTCGGAAGTAAGCATTTTGGGCATTCCCATGAGAGGTAAGTATTTTTCTGGAAGTTTTTATACTAGTTTGGTGTTATTCCTCCACATTTTATGTGTACCCAGTAGCAGCAAGCTTCACATTCTAGAGCTCTGTGATTTTTTCCGACGGGTTTTTCACATACTCCACACGGAAATTTGACCGGGCCAGGATTACTGTGTATGTCTGCCGACACGAGGATGAGCAGTGATGTAAGGTAAAGCATGGGTCGATTGCAGTGGATCACCCTTGGACGGTCATGCATTACTTTATAAATGGGTCTATGTTCACGCCAGCTTACTATTGTTATTGACATTTGAAAGTTCTCACTAATTGTCTCTTTCTTCATATGAGGGTAGCACAGAAATATGCAGAATATAATGCATGTTAAAGTCAATAATGTACACATGGTAGTTCTCATAAAAGATCTCAATGTAGGTCGGAACTCGAACTCCATAATTTGTTTGTTTACAAATGACGATGACAGTGTGTAGGCCTGATGTATTTTGGTCCAGCGAGGCGTCCCCACTTGACCCCGGCGTGTTTTGATCTTACCACACTCGTCTGATGTGATGTTGATTCACTAATCTCACGTTTTTCAAGGTTAGAATTTGCTATAACTTTCATAGAAACCAAAAACATAGAGCCAAATTTGCACTCTGAAAAAAAGAGCGTCCATGTTGGATGATGTCCATGTTGAAAACTACTGCTACAAGAACAAATTAAAAAGGTTACGTGATATTTTAATGATATATATTGTATAGTCTGATCCTATCGTATTGAGGATTCTACGACACCATGACCATGCATTCACATGCTATTAGTATTTCAACCAATTTTCACCGCAGTTTATTAAACTACAGAACCATCGCCATCGGCACGGTACAATACTTCAATAAGACCACGAATGCAACGATATATTAATAATGTACAAATCATATGAATGAAAAAATGTCAAAACCTTGGAACATGAAACATTTTACCTCTTGATGATCTTTATTCATTGTAGAAAGGTAAGCATAAGTTCGATAATACGCTCAGAACCACTGAGTGATGAACTTTAGTAGATGAAGCATAGGCGGGGGGTCATCTGTTAAGGGGAAAGAAACATATTGATTGTGTTGACAATGCGGAGAGCCGAATTGAAGACCAGATTAGAAGCCGTAAAATGTGTCTCTTTATGATTATTGTTTTATAAAGTGTTTTTATTCATAGTATCAAATTAAAAAAATGTATAGAGGTTTAATAAATCGTAGCAGTAAAATCACTCCCGTATATTACACGAGTCGATACTGTCGGATTTTTGTATATTTTACCTTTGGTATTGTTGTTTTCTTGCCGCTTAATGGTTTACAAGAAAAATCTTCCGACTTGAGAACTTTGTCTTCGCCCAGAAAGTGTTTGATTTCAAAACCTTGATGCTTTAAGTTTCCTTACTTACGCTATAAACTCAGTATATGGTAGCGTAGATGATGACTGAAAAGATGCATGAATTCGGAGTTTAATGTACCGAAATAACATATGGATAAAACTATGCTCATTCGATAGAAAAATGTCTATATTTTCAAATTAAGTGGGTCGTAAAAAAATCGTAAGACAACTTTTCTTGGAAATTTTGGTTTTCCGAAGGTACCCAACTGATACATAGTTGACCAGGTGAAAATAAAATTTCATATCTATAACACGTGATCGTTTATCGATAAAAAAAGATATATTACTCAATTAAAAAGACATTTAATTGTATCAATAGATGAAAAAGAACAGTTAATTCTCGTCTGATTTAATATAATTAGCTTCTCAAAATACCCCTTATTTTGGTGGAACATAAGACAAGTTTTCTCTTTTAGCTAATTTATTTTGTATTTTCCGTACATTTTTAGTATTGATAAAGTAACGTTACATTAGTCCAAAAATTCATGCCAAATTTCATATCATGGATACTTGCAGATACGCAGAAAAATGCTATTTTTTGTTTGTTTCCTCTCTCATTTAATGCCTTTTATACGCGGAAATTTGATACGCCGTTTCCGATTCTATAAATATAGTTCGACTGATCTTCGAGTCATTAAATAGCACGTTGACTTCTTTGAATGAAATGGCTTAGTTTCTGATTTATTTCATTGTTATGTGTTCGGCTTTTCGCACAATGTTTACTGAGGTTTTCAGACTTCCTTTGGCGTTGTTTTTGTCGTTTGTTTGTCGATAATTAGTGTATTTTGTTGATTAGTAATTAGGTTATTGTAGTACCAGAATTTAACCGGACAGACACGTTCATATTCCGTATGATGGCATCGGTCGGTAGTCCTTTGAAACTTTCTCCTTCTAGTCCAAAAAGGAGAAAAGAAACGTTGAACTGGGAGCAATGCATTATATGTCAATGTTCCAATGCAGAACCTGTGATTTGTATGCGAGATGTAAGCAAAGATAGTTTTGTAAGATCGATGGAAATTAAAAGAGATGAGGTGTATTCTCTTATTTTGCAGGAAATGTCCACAATGGACAATTTTATATCACGTAAAATTAAAGTTGTTTACCACCGTAATTGCTATAGAAAATATACAAGTAAACAAAACTGCAGTGTTTTCAAAACAGATCAGATAAAGTTTTACAAGTACTGAACAAGTTTCAACTATGTCACAAACAAGTGTTGTAACACGCTCCCAGTACGAACCCATTCAGTGGGATTTTTGTTTCATTTGTTAAAATAAAACATTCAAGAAAGATTTTAAAGTACATAAAATTGCATCCGGTGAGCGTGTGAACAAGTTGATGGAGTGCGCATTGAGTCAAAATGATGATAAGACTGGTTCGCGTGTTGAATTGTGACGATTTTGTTCTGAAAGGAGTTTATCACAACGGGTGCATGACTAAATATCTGTTAAAGAGTTCCCCGAAAAACGAACAGAAACAGGATTCTGATCTTTCTAGTAACGAAATCGCCTTCCAGAATATAATTCATGAAATCAACGATGATTTAGTCGTTCACAAAAACGTTTTTCGGAAGACACAATTACTTGAAAAATACAAAGCATATCTACCCGCAGACACCGGTACCTACTCATCTGCCAAGTTACAAGACAGGCTAGTTAAACATTATGCTGGTTCTATAGTTATACACACTCAGCGGGGCCAAGGAATGTCAAATCTTGTCTTCAGTGACAAGCTTTCCTTAGGCGATGCTATAAATACAAGTCCAAATTTAAAGCCTCTGTGTTGGAAAATGATTTTCAAGTTGATGTTGAAGGTATTTCTGATGAACAAATTTTACACTCTGCTGTAGGTATCTTAAGACGTGATATTGAGAAGCTGAAAATCTCAGTTGAAGACTATCCAAAAAGCCAAACTACGAGCAGATTACTCTAATCTCAATAAATTCAGAGTTCGACTTGCAACAAAAAAAAAAGAAGCAAGCCTGGCCAAGTTACCACCATGCGAAGCGACATTCCATCAGCATGTACTAAGAGCATCTGTGCAGCCCTACATTGTTTGTATATCTGGAAATCCTCACAAAAAGCGCAGTCCCCTGTTAGGTCTCCTTTAATGTTCGGATGGGAAAACAAGGGTGGTCTGGTACCTGTCTTCTTCCTGGGACAAATGTCATCACACTTCCTGCAGGATCTCGTGTGCAGTTGCAAAGGCAAATCAATTTGTTCCAGTAGCTGTGTTTGCTTTGAACAGATTATGTCGTGCACAGATCTTTGTCCCTGTTATGGTAGCGACATATGTAAAAATGCCATAACAAAGAATGTTACCTTACTGTAAGACGATGGTCATGATGTCTGAAATTTAGTAGATTTTTAAAAGGCTTTGTTGTTGTGGACAAAATTATCTGCCATGTAATGTCGTGACAAATCCACAATAGTCATTTTGTAGTTAGATAGCGATGTTGTTCTGTCATTTGATTTGAACCAGGATAGTCCTATTTATACTGACTAATATAAATGAGTTGCTATCGACTTATATGCTTATTTTGGTGTTTTATGACCTCTTTAGGTTATACAGCATTCGTTGTAACGAATGCGGAACACAAACATTGATTAAGAATACCAGACAGTCATATCAGTGACAGGAACAAGAACAATGATGTTTATGTACTAGTGAAGGACGCCAACCCCCCCCCCCCTTTATTCTATACGCCAGAGAATTTTTTATTTGTGAAATAGAAGTTACATTTCGTTGTAAAAAATAGTATCAATGTTATCATCAACTAATTAAAGCACATTCAGGTCATGACGTTTCCATACAAAGGTCAAGGTCAGGTCCCTATTGGCGACATTAAAAATGTGAAGGAAACTGATTATATAGGTTTTGATGACATATATGTCATCAAAACCTACAAAAATACACATTTTTTTCACAACTAAACCTTAAAGTCTATATGAAAGACTTAATAGTGTATACCAAATTTTGCAAAAACGATAATTTCATCCCTTTGTGGGAACTGAATTCAAGGGGAGCAACCCAAAAGTTATAACTCATATATTTTCTTAAAATTTTGGGTAGAACGATTATCTCCCTTTTTAAGGAAATGCAACCAGTCCTCGTTTTTACGACCCGACTATCTGGATAGAGTATGAATTCTTCTTTCCAATGATATATAATTTAGGTATATGTTCGGTGGGTACATTAAAGTAAAAAATTTCGTTCCCCGTCTACCACACTAATACTAATTCTGTGTATAGGCAATCCTATCCTTATCTATGTAAGGTAGAAATTAGGTCAGATAGCGATACAGAGATTTCTTATTCCGTATGACATGATAGTTTTGCTTAGATAAAAAAAAAGAAGAAAAAAAGTGGGTCATATGTGGTTTTCGGACGTATCAAAATTTTCCATCACAGGATCTGCAAGACTTATTTGTATGGTCGAAATCCAAGACCGAGATCGAAAATGCACAAAGCAGTGTCTCCCTCCATAATATAGAATATTCACCCTACCGAAACTCACACTCTTGGCTATGATTCATACAAATAGGTTTTAAAGGATCATGTATTGTAATATTAATGTTGGGATCGGATAGATTTTTTTCTCTCGATTAATCGGAATAATCAGATGCCTCTCATCGATTCGATTATAATCGGAATGTGTTGTTTGTTAGCTGAACATATTTTTGCTTGGGAGTTGATGACTTAGTTTTCAGTGTCAAATCACTCATAACTGTAGTTTATTATCATAAAACATGTGTAATAAAATGCAGATACTTCAAATGTCTTCTTTTTTTTTTCAGTCAAAAATGCTAAAACTGACTCCTAAACGTTTGTAGAAATGTGTACAATTTGATAATTGTTTATAAACTTGAACCAACCATATAAAAGATATTCAAAACACAAGTTCTGTTTTATTTTCAACTTAAAACAGTAAAATTCCGTAATATCTGAAAAACAAAATAACATGTTCTGTAGTGACTATGTTGGGCACTATTATATTCCTCTGACTTTAGTCACTATACTAGTATTGTTCTATAGTTACTGTACTCCTGCTCTGTAGTAACTACACTGTTGTTCTATAGTTACTGTACTCCTGCTCTGTAGTAACTACACTATTGTTCTATAGTTACTGTACTCCTGCTCTGTAGTAACTACACTATTGTTCTATAGTTACTGTACTCCTGCTCTGTAGTAACTACACTATTGTTCTATAGTTACTGTACTCCTGCTCTGTAGTAACTACACTATTGTTCTATAGTTACTGTACTCCTGCTCTGTAGTAACTACACTATTGTTCTATAGTTACTGTACTCCTGCTCTGTAGTAACTACACTATTGTTCTATAGTTACTGTACTCCTACTCTGTAGTAACTACACTATTGTTCTACAGTTACTGTACTCCTGCTCTGTAGTAACTACACTATTGTTCTATAGTTACTGTACTCCTGCTCTGTAGTAACTACACTATTGTTCTACAGTTACTGTACTCCTGCTCTGTAGTAACTACACTATTGTTCTATAGTTACTGTACTCCTGCTCTGTAGTAACTACACTGTTGTTCTACAGTTACTGTACTCCTGCTCTGTAGTAACTACACTATTGTTCTATAGTTGCTGTACTCCTGCTCTGTAGTAACTACACTATTGTTCTATAGTTACTGTACTCCTGCTCTGTAGTAACTACACTATTGTTCTACAGTTACTGTACTCCTGCTCTGTAGTAACTACACTATTGTTCTATAGTTACTGTACTCCTGCTCTGTAGTAACTACACTATTGTTCTATAGTTACTGTACTCCTGCTCTGTAGTAACTACACTATTGTTCTACAGTTACTGTACTCCTGCTCTGTAGTAACTACACTATTGTTCTACAGTTACTGTACTCCTGCTCTGTAGTAACTACACTATTGTTCTATAGTTACTGTACTCCTGCTCTGTAGTAACTACACTGTTGTTCTACAGTTACTGTACTCCTGCTCTGTAGTAACTACACTATTGTTCTATAGTTACTGTACTCCTGCTCTGTAGTAACTACACTATTGTTCTATTGTTACTGTACTCCTGCTCTGTAGTAACTACACTATTGTTCTATAGTTACTGTACTCCTGCTCTGTAGTAACTACACTATTGTTCTATAGTTACTGTACTCCTGCTCTGTAGTAACTACACTATTGTTCTATAGTTACTGTACTCCTGCTCTGTAGTAACTACACTATTGTTCTATAGTTACTGTACTCCTGCTCTGTAGTAACTACACTATTGTTCTACAGTTACTGTACTCCTGCTCTGTAGTAACTACACTATTGTTCTATAGTTACTGTACTCCTGCTCTGTAGTAACTACACTATTGTTCTATAGTTACTGTACTCCTGCTCTGTAGTAACTACACTGTTGTTCTACAGTTACTGTACTCCTGCTCTGTAGTAACTACACTATTGTTCTACAGTTACTGTACTCCTGCTCTGTAGTAACTACACTATTGTTCTATAGTTACTGTACTCCTGCTCTGTAGTAACTACACTATTGTTCTACAGTTACTGTACTCCTGCTCTGTAGTAACTACACTATTGTTCTACAGTTACTGTACTCCTGCTCTGTAGTAACTACACTATTGTTCTATAGTTACTGTACTCCTGCTCTGTAGTAACTACACTATTGTTCTATAGTTACTGTACTCCTGCTCTGTAGTAACTACACTATTGTTCTATAGTTACTGTACTCCTGCTCTGTAGTAACTACACTATTGTTATATAGTTACTGTACTCCTGCTCTGTAGTAACTACACTATTGTTCTATTGTTACTGTACTCCTGCTCTGTAGTAACTACACTATTGTTCTATAGTTACTGTACTCCTGCTCTGTAGTAACTACACTATTGTTCTATAGTTACTGTACTCCTGCTCTGTAGTAACTACACTATTGTTCTATTGTTACTGTACTCCTGCTCTGTAGTAACTACACTATTGTTCTATAGTTACTGTACTCTTGCTCTGTAGTAACTACACTATTGTTCTATAGTTACTGTACTCCTGCTCTGTAGTAACTACACTATTGTTCTATAGTTACTGTACTCTTGCTCTGTAGTAACTACACTATTGTTCTACAGTTACTGTACTCCTGCTCTGTAGTAACTACACTATTGTTCTATAGTTACTGTACTCCTGCTCTGTAGTAACTACACTATTGTTCTATTGTTACTGTACTCCTGCTCTGTAGTAACTACACTATTGTTCTATTGTTACTGTACTCCTGCTCTGTAGTAACTACACTATTGTTCTATAGTTACTGTACTCCTGCTCTGTAGTAACTACACTATTGTTATACAGTTACTGTACTCCTGCTCTGTAGTAACTACACTATTGTTCTATAGTTACTGTACTCCTGCTCTGTAGTAACTACACTATTGTTCTATAGTTACTGTACTCCTGCTCTGTAGTAACTACACTATTGTTCTATAGTTACTGTACTCCTGCTCTGTAGTAACTACACTATTGTTCTATAGTTACTGTACTCCTGCTCTGTAGTAACTACACTATTGTTCTATAGTTACTGTACTCCTGCTCTGTAGTAACTACACTATTGTTCTATTGTTACTGTACTCCTGCTCTGTAGTAACTACACTATTGTTCTATTGTTACTGTACTCCTGCTCTGTAGTAACTACACTATTGTTCTATAGTTACTGTACTCCTGCTCTGTAGTAACTACACTATTGTTCTATAGTTACTGTACTCCTGCTCTGTAGTAACTACACTATTGTTCTATAGTTACTGTACTCCTGCTCTGTAGTAACTACACTATTGTTCTATTGTTACTGTACTCCTGCTCTGTAGTAACTACACTATTGTTCTATAGTTACTGTACTCCTGCTCTGTAGTAACTACACTATTGTTATACAGTTACTGTACTCCTGCTCTGTAGTAACTACACTATTGTTCTACAGTTACTGTACTCCTGCTCTGTAGTAACTACACTATTGTTCTATAGTTACTGTACTCCTGCTCTGTAGTAACTACACTATTGTTCTATAGTTACTGTACTCCTGCTCTGTAGTAACTACACCATTGTTCTATAGTTACTGTACTCCTGCTCTGTAGTAACAACACTATTGTTCTATAGTTACTGTACTCCTGCTCTGTAGTAACTACACTATTGTTCTATAGTTACTGTACTCCTGCTCTGTAGTAACTACACTATTGTTCTATAGTTACTGTACTCCTGCTCTGTAGTAACTACACTATTGTTCTATAGTTACTGTACTCCTGCTCTGTAGTAACTACACTATTGTTCTATAGTTACTGTACTCCTGCTCTGTAGTAACTACACTATTGTTCTATAGTTACTGTACTCCTGCTCTGTAGTAACTACACTATTGTTCTATTGTTACTGTACTCCTGCTCTGTAGTAACTACACTATTGTTCTATTGTTACTGTACTCCTGCTCTGTAGTAACTACACTATTGTTCTATTGTTACTGTACTCCTGCTCTGTAGTAACTACACTATTGTTCTACAGTTACTGTACTCCTGCTCTGTAGTAACTACACTATTGTTCTATAGTTACTGTACTCCTGCTCTGTAGTAACTACACTATTGTTCTATAGTTACTGTACTCCTGCTCTGTAGTAACTACACTATTGTTCTATAGTTACTGTACTCCTGCTCTGTAGTAACTACACTATTGTTCTACAGTTACTGTACTCCTGCTCTGTAGTAACTACACTATTGTTCTATAGTTACTGTACTCCTGCTCTGTAGTAACTACACTATTGTTCTATAGTTACTGTACTCCTGCTCTGTAGTAACTACACTATTGTTCTATTGTTACTGTACTCCTGCTCTGTAGTAACTACACTATTGTTCTATAGTTACTGTACTCCTGCTCTGTAGTAACTACACTATTGTTCTATAGTTACTGTACTCCTGCTCTGTAGTAACTACACTATTGTTCTACAGTTACTGTACTCCTGCTCTGTAGTAACTACACTATTGTTCTATAGTTACTGTACTCCTGCTCTGTAGTAACTACACTATTGTTATACAGTTACTGTACTCCTGCTCTGTAGTAACTACACTATTGTTCTATAGTTACTGTACTCCTGCTCTGTAGTAACTACACTATTGCTATACAGTTACTGTACTCCTGCTCTGTAGTAACTACACTATTGTTCTATAGTTACTGTACTCTTGCTGTGTAGTAACTACACTATTGTTCTACAGTTACTGTACTCCTGCTCTGTAGTAACTACACTATTGTTCTATAGTTACTGTACTCCTGCTCTGTAGTAACTACACTATTGTTCTATAGGTACTGTACTCCTGCTCTGTAGTAACTACACTATTGTTCTATAGTTACTGTACTCCTGCTCTGTAGTAACTACACTATTGTTCTATTGTTACTGTACTCCTGCTCTGTAGTAACTACACTATTGTTCTATTGTTACTGTACTCCTGCTCTGTAGTAACTACACTATTGTTCTATAGTTACTGTACTCCTGCTCTGTAGTAACTACACTATTGTTATACAGTTACTGTACTCCTGCTCTGTAGTAACTACACTATTGTTCTATAGTTACTGTACTCCTGCTCTGTAGTAACTACACTATTGTTCTATAGTTACTGTACTCCTGCTCTGTAGTAACTACACTATTGTTCTACAGTTACTGTACTCCTGCTCTGTAGTAACTACACTATTGTTCTATAGTTACTGTACTCCTGCTCTGTAGTAACTACACTATTGTTCTATAGTTACTGTACTCCTGCTCTGTAGTAACTACACTATTGTTATACAGTTACTGTACTCCTGCTCTGTAGTAACTACACTATTGTTCTACAGTTACTGTACTCCTGCTCTGTAGTAACTACACTATTGTTCTATAGTTACTGTACTCCTGCTCTGTAGTAACTACACTATTGTTCTATAGTTACTGTACTCCTGCTCTGTAGTAACTACACTATTGTTCTACAGTTACTGTACTCCTGCTCTGTAGTAACTACACTATTGTTCTACAGTTACTGTACTCCTGCTCTGTAGTAACTACACTATTGTTCTATAGTTACTGTACTCCTGCTCTGTAGTAACTACACTATTGTTCTATAGTTACTGTACTCCTGCTCTGTAGTAACTACACTGTTGTTCTATTGTTACTGTACTCCTGCTCTGTAGTAACTACACTATTGTTATACAGTTACTGTACTCCTGCTCTGTAGTAACTACACTATTGTTCTATAGTTACTGTACTCCTGCTCTGTAGTAACTACACTATTGTTATACAGTTACTGTACTCCTGCTCTGTAGTAGCTACACTATTGTTCTATAGTTACTGTACTCTTGCTCTGTAGTAACTACACTATTGTTCTACAGTTACTGTACTCCTGCTCTGTAGTAACTACACTATTGTTCTATAGTTACTGTACTCCTGCTCTGTAGTAAATACACTATTGTTCTATAGTTACTGTACTCCTGCTCTGTAGTAACTACACTATTGTTCTACAGTTACTGTACTCCTGCTCTGTAGTAACTACACTATTGTTCTATAGTTACTGTACTCCTGCTCTGTAGTAACTACACTATTGTTCTATAGTTACTGTACTCCTGCTCTGTAGTAACTACACTATTGTTCTATAGTTACTGTACTCCTGCTCTGTAGTAACTACACTATTGTTCTATAGTTACTGTACTCCTGCTCTGTAGTAACTACACTATTGTTCTACAGTTACTGTACTCCTGCTCTGTAGTAACTACACTATTGTTCTATAGTTACTGTACTCCTGCTCTGTAGTAACTACACTATTGTTCTATAGTTACTGTACTCCTGCTCTGTAGTAACTACACTATTGTTCTATAGTTACTGTACTCCTGCTCTGTAGTAACTACACTATTGTTCTATAGTTACTGTACTCCTGCTCTGTAGTAACTACACTATTGTTCTACAGTTACTGTACTCCTGCTCTGTAGTAACTACACTATTGTTCTATAGTTACTGTACTCCTGCTCTGTAGTAACTACACTATTGTTCTATAGTTACTGTACTCCTGCTCTGTAGTAACTACACTATTGTTCTATAGTTACTGTACTCCTGCTCTGTAGTAACTACACTATTGTTCTATAGTTACTGTACTCCTGCTCTGTAGTAACTACACTATTGTTCTATAGTTACTGTACTCCTGCTCTGTAGTAACTACACTATTGTTCTACAGTTACTGTACTCCTGCTCTGTAGTAACTACACTATTGTTCTATAGTTACTGTACTCCTGCTCTGTAGTAACTACACTATTGTTCTACAGTTACTGTACTCCTGCTCTGTAGTAACTACACTATTGTTCTACAGTTACTGTACTCCTGCTCTGTAGTAACTACACTATTGTTCTACAGTTACTGTACTCCTGCTCTGTAGTAACTACACTATTGTTCTATTGTTACTGTACTCCTGCTCTGTAGTAACTACACTATTGTTCTACAGTTACTGTACTCCTGCTCTGTAGTAACTACACTATTGTTCTATAGTTACTGTACTCCTGCTCTGTAGTAACTACACTATTGTTCTATAGTTACTGTACTCCTGCTCTGTAGTAACTACACTATTGTTCTACAGTTACTATACTCCTGCTCTGTAGTAACTACACTATTGTTCTACAGTTACTGTACTCCTGCTCTGTAGTAACTACACTATTGTTCTATTGTTACTGTACTCCTGCTCTGTAGTAACTACACTATTGTTCTATTGTTACTGTACTCCTGCTCTGTAGTAACTACACTATTGTTCTACAGTTACTGTACTCCTGCTCTGTAGTAACTACACTATTGTTCTATTGTTACTGTAATCCTGCTCTGTAGTAACTACACTATTGTTCTATAGTTACTGTACTCCTGCTCTGTAGTAACTACACTATTGTTCTATAGTTACTGTACTCCTGCTCTGTAGTAACTACACTATTGTTCTATAGTTACTGTACTCCTGCTCTGTAGTAACTACACTATTGTTCTACAGTTACTGTACTCCTGCTCTGTAGTAACTACACTATTGTTCTACTGTTACTGTACTCCTGCTCTGTAGTAACTACACTATTGTTCTATAGTTACTGTACTCCTGCTCTGTAGTAACTACACTATTGTTCTACAGTTACTGTACTCCTGCTCTGTAGTAACTACACTATTGTTCTACTGTTACTGTACTCCTGCTCTGTAGTAACTACACTATTGTTCTATTGTTACTGTACTCCTGCTCTGTAGTAACTACACTATTGTTATACAGTTACTGTACTCCTGCTCTGTAGTAACTACACTATTGTTCTATAGTTACTGTACTCCTGCTCTGTAGTAACTACACTATTGTTCTATAGTTACTGTACTCCTGCTCTGTAGTAACTACACTATTGTTCTATAGTTACTGTACTCCTGCTCTGTAGTAACTACACTATTGTTCTACAGTTACTGTACTCCTGCTCTGTAGTAACTACACTATTGTTCTACAGTTACTGTACTCCTGCTCTGTAGTAACTACACTATTGTTCTATAGTTACTGTACTCCTGCTCTGTAGTAACTACACTATTGTTCTATAGTTACTGTACTCCTGCTCTGTAGTAACTACACTATTGTTCTACAGTTACTGTACTCCTGCTCTGTAGTAACTACACTATTGTTCTACAGTTACTGTACTCCTGCTCTGTAGTAACTACACTATTGTTCTATAGTTACTGTACTCCTGCTCTGTAGTAACTACACTATTGTTCTACTGTTACTGTACTCCTGCTCTGTAGTAACTACACTATTGTTCTATAGTTACTGTACTCCTGCTCTGTAGTAACTACACTATTGTTCTATAGTTACTGTACTCCTGCTCTGTAGTAACTACACTATTGTTCTATAGTTACTGTACTCCTGCTCTGTAGTAACTACACTATTGTTCTATAGTTACTGTACTCCTGCTCTGTAGTAACTACACTATTGTTCTATAGTTACTGTACTCCTGCTCTGTAGTAACTACACTATTGTTCTATAGTTACTGTACTCCTGCTCTGTAGTAACTACACTATTGTTCTATAGTTACTATACTCCTGCTCTGTAGTAACTACACTATTGTTCTATAGTTACTGTACTCCTGCTCTGTAGTAACTACACTATTGTTATACAGTTACTGTACTCCTGCTCTGTAGTAACTACACTATTGTTCTATAGTTACTGTACTCCTGCTCTGTAGTAACTACACTATTGTTCTACAGTTACTGTACTCCTGCTCTGTAGTAACTACACTATTGTTATACAGTTACTGTACTCCTGCTCTGTAGTAACTACACTATTGTTATACAGTTACTGTACTCCTGCTCTGTAGTAACTACACTATTGTTCTACAGTTACTGTACTCCTGCTCTGTAGTAACTACACTATTGTTATACAGTTACTGTACTCCTGCTCTGTAGTAACTACACTATTGTTATACAGTTACTGTACTCCTGCTCTGTAGTAACTACACTATTGTTCTACAGTTACTGTACTCCTGCTCTGTAGTAACTACACTATTGTTCTACAGTTACTGTACTCCTGCTCTGTAGTAACTACACTATTGTTATACAGTTACTGTACTCCTGCTCTGTAGTAACTACACTATTGTTATACAGTTACTGTACTCCTGCTCTGTAGTAACTACACTATTGTTCTACAGTTACTGTACTCCTGCTCTGTAGTAACTACACTATTGTTCTATAGTTACTGTACTCCTGCTCTGTAGTAACTACACTATTGTTCTACAGTTACTGTACTCCTGCTCTGTAGTAACTACACTATTGTTCTACAGTTACTGTACTCCTGCTCTGTAGTAACTACACTATTGTTATACAGTTACTGTACTCCTGCTCTGTAGTAACTACACTATTGTTCTATAGTTACTGTACTCCTGCTCTGTAGTAACTACACTATTGTTATACAGTTACTGTACTCCTGCTCTGTAGTAACTACACTATTGTTCTATAGTTACTGTACTCCTGCTCTGTAGTAACTACACTATTGTTCTACAGTTACTGTACTCCTGCTCTGTAGTAACTACACTATTGTTCTATAGTTACTGTACTCCTGCTCTGTAGTAACTACACTATTGTTCTACAGTTACTGTACTCCTGCTCTGTAGTAACTACACTATTGTTCTACAGTTACTGTACTCCTGCTCTGTAGTAACTACACTATTGTTCTATAGTTACTGTACTCCTGCTCTGTAGTAACTACACTATTGTTATACAGTTACTGTACTCCTGCTCTGTAGTAACTACACTATTGTTCTATAGTTACTGTACTCCTGCTCTGTAGTAACTACACTATTGTTATACAGTTACTGTACTCCTGCTCTGTAGTAACTACACTATTGTTCTATAGTTACTGTACTCCTGCTCTGTAGTAACTACACTATTGTTCTATAGTTACTATACTCCTGCTCTGTAGTAACTACACTATTGTTCTATTGTTACTGTACTCCTGCTCTGTAGTAACTACACTATTGTTCTATAGTTACTGTACTCCTGCTCTGTAGTAACTACACTATTGTTCTATAGTTACTGTACTCCTGCTCTGTAGTAACTACACTATTGTTCTATAGTTACTGTACTCCTGCTCTGTAGTAACTACACTATTGTTCTATAGTTACTGTACTCCTGCTCTGTAGTAACTACACTATTGTTCTATAGTTACTGTACTCCTGCTCTGTAGTAACTACACTATTGTTCTACAGTTACTGTACTCCTGCTCTGTAGTAACTACACTATTGTTCTATAGTTACTGTACTCCTGCTCTGTAGTAACTACACTATTGTTCTATAGTTACTGTACTCCTGCTCTGTAGTAACTACACTATTGTTCTATAGTTACTGTACTCCTGCTCTGTAGTAACTACACTATTGTTCTATAGTTACTGTACTCCTGCTCTGTAGTAACTACACTATTGTTCTATAGTTACTGTACTCCTGCTCTGTAGTAACTACACTATTGTTCTATAGTTACTGTACTCCTGCTCTGTAGTAACTACACTATTGTTCTATAGTTACTGTACTCCTGCTCTGTAGTAACTACACTATTGTTCTACAGTTACTGTACTCCTGCTCTGTAGTAACTACACTATTGTTCTACAGTTACTGTACTCCTGCTCTGTAGTAACTACACTATTGTTCTATAGTTACTGTACTCCTGCTCTGTAGTAACTACACTATTGTTCTATAGTTACTGTACTCCTGCTCTGTAGTAACTACACTATTGTTCTATAGTTACTGTACTCCTGCTCTGTAGTAACTACACTATTGTTCTAT
Organism: Bathymodiolus septemdierum; assembly: GCA_963383655.1. Lineage (NCBI taxonomy): Eukaryota > Metazoa > Mollusca > Bivalvia > Mytilida > Modiolidae > Bathymodiolus > Bathymodiolus septemdierum. Next base: position 49,988,552 of record OY726520.1, read on the forward strand.
AGTTACTGTACTCCTGCTCTGTAGTAACTACACTATTGTTCTATAGTTACTGTACTCCTGCTCTGTAGTAACTACACTATTGTTCTATAGTTACTGTACTCCTGCTCTGTAGTAACTACACTATTGTTCTATAGTTACTGTACTCCTGCTCTGTAGTAACTACACTATTGTTCTATAGTTACTGTACTCCTGCTCTGTAGTAACTACACTATTGTTCTATAGTTACTGTACTCCTGCTCTGTAGTAACTACACTATTGTTCTATAGTTACTGTACTCCTGCTCTGTAGTAACTACACTATTGTTCTATAGTTACTGTACTCCTGCTCTGTAGTAACTACACTATTGTTATACAGTTACTGTACTCCTGCTCTGTAGTAACTACACTATTGTTCTACAGTTACTGTACTCCTGCTCTGTAGTAACTACACTATTGTTCTATAGTTACTGTACTCCTGCTCTGTAGTAACTACACTATTGTTCTACAGTTACTGTACTCCTGCTCTGTAGTAACTACACTATTGTTCTATAGTTACTGTACTCCTGCTCTGTAGTAACTACACTATTGTTCTATAGTTACTGTACTCCTGCTCTGTAGTAACTACACTATTGTTCTATAGTTACTGTACTCCTGCTCTGTAGTAACTACACTATTGTTCTATAGTTACTGTACTCCTGCTCTGTAGTAACTACACTATTGTTCTATAGTTACTGTACTCCTGCTCTGTAGTAACTACACTATTGTTCTATAGTTACTGTACTCCTGCTCTGTAGTAACTACACTATTGTTCTATAGTTACTGTACTCCTGCTCTGTAGTAACTACACTATTGTTCTATAGTTACTGTACTCCTGCTCTGTAGTAACTACACTATTGTTCTACAGTTACTGTACTCCTGCTCTGTAGTAACTACACTATTGTTCTACAGTTACTGTACTCCTGCTCTGTAGTAACTACACTATTGTTCTATAGTTACTGTACTCCTGCTCTGTAGTAACTACACTATTGTTCTATAGTTACTGTACTCCTGCTCTGTAGTAACTACACTATTGTTCTATAGTTACTGTACTCCTGCTCTGTAGTAACTACACTATTGTTCTACAGTTACTGTACTCCTGCTCTGTAGTAACTACACTATTGTTCTATAGTTACTGTACTCCTGCTCTGTAGTAACTACACTATTGTTCTATAGTTACTGTACTCCTGCTCTGTAGTAACTACACTATTGTTCTACAGTTACTGTACTCCTGCTCTGTAGTAACTACACTATTGTTCTATAGTTACTGTACTCCTGCTCTGTAGTAACTACACTATTGTTCTATAGTTACTGTACTCCTGCTCTGTAGTAACTACACTATTGTTCTATAGTTACTGTACTCCTGCTCTGTAGTAACTACACTATTGTTCTATAGTTACTGTACTCCTGCTCTGTAGTAACTACACTATTGTTCTATAGTTACTGTACTCCTGCTCTGTAGTAACTACACTATTGTTCTATAGTTACTGTACTCCTGCTCTGTAGTAACTACACTATTGTTCTATAGTTACTGTACTCCTGCTCTGTAGTAACTACACTATTGTTCTATAGTTACTGTACTCCTGCTCTGTAGTAACTACACTATTGTTCTATAGTTACTGTACTCCTGCTCTGTAGTAACTACACTATTGTTCTATAGTTACTGTACTCCTGCTCTGTAGTAACTACACTATTGTTCTATAGTTACTGTACTCCTGCTCTGTAGTAACTACACTATTGTTCTATAGTTACTGTACTCCTGCTCTGTAGTAACTACACTATTGTTCTATAGTTACTGTACTCCTGCTCTGTAGTAACTACACTATTGTTCTATAGTTACTGTACTCCTGCTCTGTAGTAACTACACTATTGTTCTATAGTTACTGTACTCCTGCTCTGTAGTAACTACACTATTGTTCTATAGTTACTGTACTCCTGCTCTGTAGTAACTACACTATTGTTCTATAGTTACTGTACTCCTGCTCTGTAGTAACTACACTATTGTTCTATAGTTACTGTACTCCTGCTCTGTAGTAACTACACTATTGTTCTATAGTTACTGTACTCCTGCTCTGTAGTAACTACACTATTGTTCTATAGTTACTGTACTCCTGCTCTGTAGTAACTACACTATTGTTCTATAGTTACTGTACTCCTGCTCTGTAGTAACTACACTATTGTTCTATAGTTACTGTACTCCTGCTCTGTAGTAACTACACTATTGTTCTATTGTTACTGTACTCCTGCTCTGTAGTAACTACACTATTGTTCTATAGTTACTGTACTCCTGCTCTGTAGTAACTACACTATTGTTCTATAGTTACTGTACTCCTGCTCTGTAGTAACTACACTATTGTTCTATAGTTACTGTACTCCTGCTCTGTAGTAACTACACTATTGTTCTATAGTTACTGTACTCCTGCTCTGTAGTAACTACACTATTGTTCTATAGTTACTGTACTCCTGCTCTGTAGTAACTACACTATTGTTCTATAGTTACTGTACTCCTGCTCTGTAGTAACTACACTATTGTTCTATAGTTACTGTACTCCTGCTCTGTAGTAACTACACTATTGTTCTATAGTTACTGTACTCCTGCTCTGTAGTAACTACACTATTGTTCTATAGTTACTGTACTCCTGCTCTGTAGTAACTACACTATTGTTCTATAGTTACTGTACTCCTGCTCTGTAGTAACTACACTATTGTTCTACAGTTACTGTACTCCTGCTCTGTAGTAACTACACTATTGTTCTATTGTTACTGTACTCCTGCTCTGTAGTAACTACACTATTGTTCTATAGTTACTGTACTCCTGCTCTGTAGTAACTACACTATTGTTCTATAGTTACTGTACTCCTGCTCTGTAGTAACTACACTATTGTTCTATAGTTACTGTACTCCTGCTCTGTAGTAACTACACTATTGTTCTATAGTTACTGTACTCCTGCTCTGTAGTAACTACACTATTGTTCTACAGTTACTGTACTCCTGCTCTGTAGTAACTACACTATTGTTCTATAGTTACTGTACTCCTGCTCTGTAGTAACTACACTATTGTTCTACAGTTACTGTACTCCTGCTCTGTAGTAACTACACTATTGTTCTACAGTTACTGTACTCCTGCTCTGTAG